>LOEQ01000338.1:654945-667491 GCA_001685075.1 Bramus lutescens | reverse complement strand
GCATACACACAGACAGAATATTGTATACATAATAAATAAATATATATTAAAAAAGAAGGAAAACATTGAGATGCCATTGAGACAGCATCAGCCATCGAGACAGCATCAGAGGCTTCAGGAGCCCTGCGAGCTTTAGTCTTTTCAGAGGGTACGTGGGTAGAAATGAGATAATCTGGTAAGCTTGTGACTCCCTACCATCTCTCTCTCTCTCTCTAAAATGAGTAGGGATGGGGCACATGGAGAGTCACCCCATGGAAACTTTGTCCCAAGGTGTTGAGTGAAGCTACCTCACCTCGATTGCATAGAGACTTGAGTTCTGGTCTTAGTTACTGAAGTGTTGCCTGGGACGCGCTGACCTGCACAGGTGTTTTGGCAAAGAGCTAGAGAGGCTGCATTCATGCATAAGCAGTCTCTACCAGGTCAGGCGTGTTTGGAGTTTAAGAAATTATTAAAACTAAGGTGGTCACTTTCCTATTTATCCACATACAAATTCAAATTCTGTGTATGAAATAGCATATGCAATTTTATACGGCTTTAAAACTTTGTTATTTTACATTGAACACAGATACTGTAGCTAAAATTATCTATAAAATTCAAATTCTTTTAGAAAACATTCCAAAAACCTTGAATGTTTGACACATACTTGGTAAATGAAATATATATTTTAAGGTATACAGTGTGATATTTTGATATAGTCACACATTTTGAAATAATTTCCACAATCAAGCCAGTTGACATACCCCTGTTTCATCACTTATGTAAACAGACTGCTCTGTACTCAACACCAACAGTGTAGATGAAAAGCTACCATGTCACTCCACAGCTAGGGCTGCAGGACACCCATGCAAGAGAAATCCATTTGAGTGGAGGTCAGCAAGGATGGCCGAAAGCTTCCAAAACCTCTCCATCGGAAGAGATTGAATTGGCGTCTGAACACAGGTTTATATGATTGTGCAACCCTCCTCCTAAAGGGATGAAAGCCATTCAATAAGCGTTCATGCCTCAGAGAGAAGAGCTTCTGAAAGGAGGTGAACAATGAGAAACACTGATCCTTCAAGATATTTGTTTGCATGTCACACAAATATGGCCTCTCTGCCTCTGCCCGGATAAGACAACTTTAAACAATTAGGTCAGTAATGTCAAAGGCTATCTCAATGGTTTCAGAATGCTGTGCAAAACTGAAGAAATGGATGGCCCTGAAACCACAAAAGCTGATTTCTTACAGCTGGGATGTTCAAGATCAGGGCCATTTCATGTTTGCTGAGTATGTGTGTTATGCATGCTTCACAGATGGTACATTCTCCTTGTGCCCTCACACAGTGGAAGCAATGAGACAAATTCACTGAGGTTTTCCCTCATGACCTAACCAGCCCCCCAAACCCCTCAAAAGGTGCCACTGAATGGGAGACGAGGCCTCACCCAGTGAGCTTGGGGAAGCCACACGTCTTCAGTCTGTAGCTCAGACAGTGTTGAGGCTCATAGCAATGACAATAGAGAATATTAAAGAAGAACTGACCATACCCAAGCCATCTATATGTACACTTAATCTATTTACTTCTCATAAAGTCTTTTGAAGTAGATAGTAATAATAGTACAACTTTGCAACTGAAAAGGGTTCACAAATTACTGTGTCACAGAATCTTGGATGAACCAGAAATTGAACATACATAATCTGAATTAAAAGTCCAAGCTTGGGCTGGGGAGATGGCTGAGCAGGTAAAAGTGCTTGCCATCAAGGCTGGCAACCTGCTTTTGATCCCCAGAACCCACATAGTGGTGGGAAGAAAAGACCAACCCTTAAAATTTCTTATCTAACTAACTCCTATACATGCTTTGTGTGCATGCACATATACATGTGAACACACACACATACATACACACCCACATGCCCATGCAATGCACACACACATGCAAGCAATAGTAACAATATAAAATTTTTAAAGTTTAAGTCATTAAATAGTATATTTTTGATTAAATATCTTATTTCTTTGTTTGTTTTTTAATTTAAGATCTTTGAACTTTGATGGTCATGCTACATAAAAAATATTCAAAGGAATATTTTTCTCTTTGTGTTGTACATCAAATCACAGCACATCTTGCAGTCCGTTGTGTCTTAGGCTCTATAATATATTACAATGCTAGTTGACCTTTACTGGCTGCTCAGACAGCAGACACATGTAATTAGGTAAGATGAGGGGGCCTGGCCGAGGAAGAAGCTGCACATTAAGGAAGAGGCTTCCAACTTTCTCACAGTGCAGAGCACATTATGCAAACAAAAGCTGACATAGAACTCCAATATGTAAAACAGAAAAAAGTGCCATTTTATTAGTGTACAGTTCTCTGTGGTAAAACGCATGAATGTTACATGGTTAATCAGTGGAGATTTCTAGTGGTTTTTACTGCCACTCAAATATGGCAACATTTCTTTTAAATTAGTGTTTTAAAAATACTCACAGACATATCAAGGATCTGGTACATTTTTTAGTTCAGCTAAGTGAGAAGTTCAGGGTGCACTTTTGTGAATCTGACACTTAAAGTCACCCCCACTGGCTGTTCAGTTACCACCTGGCGATTATCTTCTCAAGGTCAAAGGGGCCATTGTTTTCGTTTTTTGTTGTTGCTATTTTTGTTTTGTTTGTTTTGTTTTTGTGTTTTTGTAATGACTTTACTACTGCAGATATAGCCTGGCTGGGTCACAGAGCACGAGGGAACTAGAGGAAATGTCATATACACAACAAATCTGTGCATTATCGCCCTTACTCTTACCAACAGTGACTGCTATGGGGGCCGATGCCCCTGCCCCAGTGTCTCCCAGATCCACAATATACTGACTATATGACCCTCCCCAGCTTTGAATTTGTATCAATAACCAGGAATCAAAGTATCTGTATTTGATAATATTGTCTTAAGAAGAAAATAAAATAATATGAACAAACCACCACTCATAATCATAATGTTTGGGCCATAGTAAGTAGTTAATGGATTTTAGTGTGTATAGGTACTATGGAGCCTCGACAAAGAAATGATGCTTTTGCAAAAAGCTGTAGAAAGAGAGGTCTTTGAGTTGTCATTTCTGAGATACAGGAGCCTCTAGGTGAGAGTTCAAATGTTCAATGAAAGTCTCACAAAGTCAGAGATACATGAATGCCATGACTTGCTTAAGTACAATTCATGATCATAGAAAAAGGCAGCTGTGCAGATGATCACATGGCATCGTGACAAATGAACAAAACCTGTGCAAGTTAAAGGCAGACCAAACCCAGCACGGAGAGGAGGTGGGCATGAAGCCCATCCCTAAGAAGGAGCTATTGGAACTGGCGGCTGCTGGAAGAGGGAGGGTCAGTGTTCTTTATGAGTGTAGCCCCGATAAACTGACCGCACTCCACTGTGAGGCCACACATCCAAGACTATTTGGGCAGCAAATAGCTTGTTGGTTTGTTTGTTTTTAAGTAAAAAAGTTTACAAAATTGGGAAGAATGGTGTATTATTGGGAAAGATTTGGGGAATGAATATAATCAAGACACATTGTACAAAATACTCAACTAATAAAATATTCTGGTTAAAAATAAAAAGAAGGAAGAAAATGTGCCAAGAGTTCGAACTTGAGCCTTTAGGATGCTTATGGGCTGCTGGTGCTGATACTGGCCCACAAGGCCTAGGAGTTTTGAAGATTTGCATATTTCATCTAAATATTCAGTACCCTGTGATTTCCACTTCCTTGGTGTTTTGATTGAATACCTGACAAATGAAACTTAAGGAAAAAGGGTTTCTTTTGGCTTACAGCTCAAGGGGACAGTCAACCATGGAAATCATGGAGACAGGAGTGTGAAGTAGCTGGTCACATAGTGCCCACAGGGAGAAAGTAAAGGCAGAAGAATGCTGGTAGTCAACGTGCTTTCTCCTTTTTATGCAGTCCTGCACCCAGCCTATGGGATGGTGTGTCTTCCCACCGATAACCTAGAAACTTCCTCACAGACATGCTAGAGCTGTCTCCCAGATAACTCTAGAGAATGTCCACATTAGCTCTTGCATCCATCTTCTTCTTTAAACAGGTTACACTATATGGCCAAGTCTGGATATTTAAAATTACTTGAGATCAGTTAATTTCTCTCTTCTTATAATGGAATGCTCTGATGGCACCCAGGCCTCATCAATTTCTGTTCTCTAAGACATGCTAGTTGCCATCTGTTTCTGCCATCATGGGCTGCTGTTTTGGTAGTGGTGGTTGCTCTCTGGGTGATATAAAGATTATTGTTATTCACCTCTTATGGAGACAGATGCTTCTGCTTTCTGGTTGTCTGTCCTCACTGTAGCTGCCTGTCTCCCTTATGAGTTCTCCCTCATGGTTCTCCAGACCGAATGACCTGTACACCAAGTGACACCTAAAGAATGCTCCATTGGATGAAAAACTACAAGTGACTAAGGAACAAACACCAAATATTACAAAGATCAGAGAAGGGGTTGGTCTCATCATCGTATCTCACAGGAAGGTGGTTTTGAAACAGGCATTGATCCTCAGGCTAGAAGGAAGATCTTTGGGCAGGTACATGCCTAACCTGTTCAAAATCACAGTCGCCTAAAGATACTTGGGGTGTTTCATTTTATTCTCTTTTTTTATTGTTACTTAATTGTTTTTATTGAACACATTTTTTCTTCATTTCCTTCTACCCTCTCTGGTGACCCCCACGCTCCCAATTTACTCAGGAGATCTTATTTTTTTTTTCTCTTTCCTAAACAGATCCATGTATGTCTCTCTTAGGGTCTTCTTTGTTTTCTAGGTTCTTTGGGATTGTGGATTGTAGGCTTTTTTTTTGCTTTATGTCTAAAAGCCACTTATGAGTGAATACATATTATATTTGTCTTTCTGGTTCTGGGTTACCTCACTCACTATGGTTGTTTCTAGATTCATCCATTTGCCTGCAAACTTCAAGAGGTCATTATTTTTTACTATTCAGTCTAGAGAACCATGAGGGAGAACCCATTGTTAAATGTACCACATTCTTTTTATCCATTCTTTGGTTGAAGGGCATCTAGATTGTTTAAAGGTTCTGACTAATATGAATAATGCTGCCATGAACATAGTTGAGCACATGTCCTTGTGGTATGATTGAGCATCCTTTGGGTATATACTCAAGAGTGGTATTGCTAGGTCTTGAGGTAGATTGTTTCCCAATTTTCTGAGAAATCACCATAATGATTTGCAAAGTGGCTGTAGAAGTTTGTACTCCTACCAGCAATGGAGGAGTGTTCTCTTTTCCCCACAACCTCTCCAGCATAAGTTGTCATCAGTGCTTTTGATCTTGGCCTTTCTGACAGTTATAAGATGGAATCTCAGAGTTAATTTGATTTGCATTTCTCTGATGGCTAAGGATGTTGAGCATTTCTTTAAGTGTCTTCCAGCCATTTGAGGTTTGTCTGGTGAGAGTTCTCTGTTTAGTGACATCAACTCCTGCTTAAGAACTTCCAGTATGTGCTTACTGTCTTTGAGATAGAGTCCAGGGCCTGGGAGAAGGTCCATGTGGTGTGTGTTCTTAATAGACTGGAACCCCACTCTCATGATAACTCTGGCAATTGTTGGTAGAGACTCTTTCTTTGTGATATGGTGTCCAGTTATCTTCCTAGGCTTGTTTTGGACAAAGCTGATTTCCTATATTACCCTTATTGTAAATAACCCTGCTTGATGGTTTGCTATTCTTTTGAAGTATTCAGTAATCTTCTGAACATATTATTAGTTCAGAGTTTTCCATAACCTCACTACTCGCTTCCTGGGAAATCTTCTCTGACAACGTCTTCTTCCGAGGTAGACTCTGGGCTCCTTCTCTGGCCCTTAGCCCCAGATGATGGTGGGCAGCATCTTCGTGGCCCTGAGTTATCAGTCTCCTCAATTCATTTGCTCTCTTCTTGACCAAGTTAATCCCTGGTAGAAAAACACGATGGCTCTTGCTATGGGGATAACCCTAGTCTTTTCATGACCTAGGAGAGCAGGGAGCATATTCTTTCTTGTCCAACTGAACTGACAGCAATAACTTCTCTTCACAGGCAAAATCAACCCATCATGAATATCTCTGATGTCCTAAGCATTCCCCAATATGTCTGCCAGTCCCTGGAGTCTTCCTTCCTCACACATCTGTCCAGTAACACCCACTCAGCTCTGACATGTTAGCACTTGCTTCCACCTGACATTGTCCCAGAGCCATTTCTCAGCTGCCAGTTTTGGTCAAAGATTTATAAATTAGCTATGTAATCGTCTATTCATTTTGTTGAATATTTGCTTGACAAAAGGAGCGGTCACTACATGTGGAGTGGCATTCTGGAGACTTCTTGTTCTCTGTGACACTTGGCTTCTTAGGTACTTTCAGTGTGTATCTTTAAGAAAAAATTGTTCCCTTCTTTGGATTTAATAGGGTGCCAAACTATTAATACATAATGACATTTTTATGTCATAAATATGTGCTGATTCTAAGTCTCTCTCTTTATATATTTCTATCCATCTGCCATCACTCTACCCTGTTAGTGATCCAAACTGAGCTTATCTCTAGAAGATAGATTTTCAAATCTATCATAGAGTCTGATCATGTATAAGCAGTATGCCCTGTACCCTCTCTACCAAGGCTTAGGACTCTGATAAGCACAACAGCAGATTCCTAGGGTTTCTTTGCAGAGTTTTTAATGTGAAAAGCTTTCTTCAAGGTGACTCTAAATTAATCCTATGAAATTTAGAATTTCTGATCCTTCAGTGGATAAATAGTTTGAGAGACAAGCAAAATGGATTATTATACTTGACATATTTAAGCAGAGTAGGAAATGGGCCACAGCCTTTTTGTTTAAGTTGATCAACTTAATTATATCTCTATGGGTACAGAGCATTTGCACAGTTTTCTGTGGTTTGGGTACAGCTTCCTGCCAGAGGGGGGTTGATGGAGGTGAACGGAAGGGGAGGGGCTGTTCAGTGTTGGCGTTAAATTCTTTAGTCCAGCTGCACTCTGTTGAGTGTCACTGATGTTACTCAACATTACCCAAACTTGTCATGGCCCAGTAATGAGAAAAACAAATTACAGATATGTAATGTTTCCAGTTTTCTACCAGGATCTCCTAGCTGGTGACCCATTGATATTTACTGTCTGTGTACAAGGCTGTCTGCAGAAAACAGGCCTCTCTTGATCAAAATTCTAGGGATTTGAAGACTTGTGAAATTTCAAATCTCCATCTCTAAACTATAGAAGCATCCTTCACTAAAGCATCTTCTAGAATTTTGAACTGTAGAGCATATTTATTTAACCTTGGAAAGCTCTGCCGAGATGACAAAATGTGCAACCAAACTCTCTGGGCTCCAGGGAGCAAGGCACCACAGACAAACAACTGGTAATGAGGGAGGGCGCATGTGCAGGATAATTGTCCCCAAATTGGGAATTTCTTTGGACAGTCTTCTGTATAACTTTCAAATGTTGTCGATTAAGAGACAGCCCCTTTATAGTTATATGTGCTTCTGGAAGGCAGTTTCCTAAAACAGCAATAAAATAATTTTCTTGTTTTGAGATAGGATCTTGCTACATAGCTCAGACTGTCCAGGAACTTAGGACTTTGGCATCCCCACTAGTGGGACTTCAGACAAGCATCACCGTGTCTGGCACACTAGTTTTACCAGTAATAGAAATAACCAACATTCCTTGATTTTCTTCTGTGTTAAGTTCAGTTCTAAACACTCTGGATTTACTTGTCTGACTCTCGTATCAACTTCCTGAGTTATAGCTGATCGTTGTTCCCATCTTTCATGGGAGGACACTTGGGTCTTCTAAGGAATAGCTTGTCTAAAGTTCTGTCTTCAGTGAATGGAAGGGGACCCACCTCCAGCTCTCCCATGTAGTTTTCTTACTGGGCTTTTGTGTAACACAGTGTCGTATATGACAGGAAATCTCCCACTTAGCTTCAGTTGTTGACATGTAGCTGAGCTATCAGAGGGTATCTCAGTCAGGAAAAACCTCAATCAGATTGACCTGTGGGACATTTCTTGATTGCTAATTGATACAGGAGGGCTCATCCCCACTGTAGACAGTACCATCCTTAGGCAGGGTGTCCCAGGCTAAATAAGAAAAACAGCTGAGCAGAAGCTAGGGATCAAGCCAGTAATCAATATTCCTCTATGGCTTCTGCTTCAGTTCCTCCTTGAGCTCTTGTCTTGACTTCTCTTGATGATGGATTGTGACCTAGCACAGTTAAGCCAAATAAGCCCCTTTCTTTTAAGTTGCCCTTGGTCATGGTATTATAACAAAACTGAAAGCAATGTAGGATAGGAGTGTAGGAGCTTTGGTTAGTATACTTTCAATAAAACTGAACTTTAAGCAGATATGGTCAAAAGGGTGACCAAAGTGACACAACTCTTTGGATATGGTCTCAGTAGGAAGAGCAGTGGAGCTGAATCCTCAACAGTCCTTAAGTGTAGTGGAGACAGGCTCACCCTGGGTTATTCACAGGGTCAGCAGGGATTCAAAATTTGTTTGTTTTATGTAGTCCTGTCTGGCACTCATTTTGCAAACCATGCTGGCCTTGAGCTCATAGAGATCTGCTTTACTCTGTCTCTAGCATACTGGGGTTAAAGACAACACCACCATACCCAGTAAGAATCCAACCCTAAAATGCTCTGTGGAAGAGATCGCAGGGGCTGGGGTGGGGCTGGCTCAGGAAGATGCAAGAAGGATAGGGAGGAGCAGGACTTTTCTACGCATAAGAACACATATCTAGTTGACAACATCCAGAGTGTGTCGATGTTGGCTGTACATGATGTGTGGACAAAGAGCACAGTGCAGGAACAGATATGAGATGCCGTGGTCTGCTCACTGGAAAAAGAGCAGCTGGTTTGCCTGGATTGGTAAGAAGGAGCCTTAGAAGGGGCCCAGAGTGTTTCCAGGAGCAGGCACTAAGGCGCAGATGAGTCTGTTCATAGGGCCTGTGTTTAGGTGGAACTGGGAAGGCAGAGTGGCAAGGGGAGCCAGGTAGTACAGTCTGACTTCCTGCTAGTTCCTACAGTGAATGTCTCAAGAAAACGAAGTCAGTACTGGGTCTGGTGGAAATGGGGCAGCTAAAACGTAAAAGGCATTGTGTTAGAAAAGAAAAGGAAGCCGTCTAAAAACGGTAGCCAGTTGGTGTTGAAGCAGGCTGTTAACCCTGTGCTTTCCGGTGTTTAACTGTGTCTGTGTGTGTGTACTCTACACACACTGCCGTTTTCTCTAGTTCTTGTCTCTAGGAAAAGAGACAGGTGCTCACATAGCCTCCTGAGGCGAGTTCTGTCTTTACTTTCACGACAAGGTTCACAGACCCTGATACCCCAGTGGAAAATTTCATTGGAAAATGAAGAGCCCAGGGCTCACATTCAGACATGTCTTCTGAGCATGTGCACAACATCTCATATCTCTAAATCCCTTCTGCTGGCTCTACTCCATCTTCTGTTTCTCCCCTTGCCTTGACCCTTCTTGCTTATGTGTCCCTATAAAACTAATAAAAACTTGAACAGGAAATAGAAAATCACCATGAAACCAAACCAAACCTGCAGCCGAACCTCTGAGGGCCCTGTGCAATCAGAACTGTGTGAGACTATTTTCTGGGGACTATAAACCTAATAGCTCACCCGGTTTGCTGAAAGGCCCAAGGTACAGATATGCCGCTTGTTGGAAAACAGAAGGGCTTGTGAAATTGTTTTTGCAAAAATTTTTTTCTTTAATATTTTCCAAGCTACCTCAGGCACCCCTCTGCCTCTGCCTTACTTAACTAAATAACTGGAATCTGAGGGGAGTAATGGTGATAAAATAATTATTTTTCTCTATTAGTTATTGATTTATTTTTACTGATAAATGGTAAGTTATTCCTATAATATCTTCTATTCTTTTCTTCATAAGTCACTTTGAAAGATTCTTTTTAAAATTTAGGGGTTTTCTTCCTTCTGAAATTTTGTTATATTTGTGTGTGGGATAATTGTGTAGCTGTGTAGTCCTAATTACGTCACAAGACTAGTCTCTTACTTTGGAGACATTGTGTGCACACTTATATCAAATCTTCCCTTTAATATTGCATTGTGCTGTTACCAGTTTTTACCTCCAGACTGGGTCTTTTGTCCTTTTTGGAACTGTGGAAGCAACAAAACAAAACAAACAGTACCAACTGAGTGCTGAAGGAGCCTGGGCAGACATGGGAAAAGCTGGAGGTCAGCTTGTAAATCCATCTGTACTCGTAGAGGCCTAGAGCTTATGGAATAAAGTATGACAAATAGGGGAAGGAGTGTTCCTGTCTTTTCTGGGAATGAGTAGAGAATTTCTAGGAATTTAAATGCCAGCTATTTCCTCCTTTTTAGATTTTATCCAGTTGTTGCTATGGCAATTGTCAACTATCGTGGTGTTGGGGGTGTGCCATATAGAATACAAATGATATCATAATAGTGCTAGATGTTGTCGTCTAGTCACTCTACAGGTACCATCATGGACCCAACAGATTTCAGTTAGCCCATCACAAGAGAAGCCTCTGGCTTGGAGGTCTTTGAACAGTCTGGAAGCTATAGTCAGAACTCTGGACCCAAGGTGACCTCTAGGCTACTAAAGCATAAGCTCTAGATGCTATAGCGACCACTGGGATCTTAGAATTCAGAATCACAGTCCCATACTCACCTGTAGAGCCCAGGAGGCAGAAGCCCTGGACCTGCACTGATTCCTAGGCTCACTGGGGACAGGCATCTGTGGTGCTCTCTGGTCTCACCTAGAGGATTAGGTCAGTCAGAAATTAGTAAGGGTAGGTGATCTAGGGCATGCTCAGGGTAACAATGTCACAGTGCCTACCCATTTCTGCATAGTGACAAGGCTGTCCTGAACTCTTTTTTGTCTGCACACAAACACCCATTTAACCAATACTACTGCACAATTCTGTGTTTGGAATACTGGGATTGTTTTCAGTGTGTGTTCTTAAGATTATCGTCTTGCTAGGATTGGGTGTTCTTTCCCCATCTCCCACCCTGTGCTCCTAGTCACTTAAGTGCTAAAACTTGTGAATCAGCCAGAGCCATATTGCTCCCAGTCGATTACTACAAATAGAAAGTAGCTCCAAATGAATCATTCAATGTCTCTCCTGCTCAATCTCAAATATTAAATAGATTTAGCACCGTATGACATATTAATAAATATTTTCCACATGCTCAGTCACACCTGTGTATGAATTCATTTAGTTATCATATAACTTCAAAATCCTACTTTATAGATGAAGAGAAGACAAAGAAGTATTCATGCCCAGGACTTAGACATGATAAGGGGATAGACAGCAATTATTCATGCATGTCATGACTCAGGAGCCTGTCATTTATTTTATTTTATGTGTATAGGTGTTTTGTATGCATGTCTGTCTGTATACCACATTCATGCCTGATGCCTGCAGAGTTCAGAAGAGTGTGCTATATCCTCTAGAACTGGTATTAAAAACAGTGTGAGTCACCATGTGTGTGCTAGGAATACAACCTGGAGCCTCAGGAAGAGCAGTCAGTGCTTTTAACTACCAAACTATCTCTAGGCCTCAGGAGCCAGCTTTTGAATACCTGTGAGGATGCCTTCCCCAATACAGGGACATTGTGAAAAGTTTGTTTGTTTTAAAGATGCACACTATTGTCTGGTCTCTGGATCTGAGATGCTGGCTCCTTCTCCCTTCGGCACACTTAGGTCTTCTGTCTCTTGGTCCATGCCAACACTGAGATTCATAGGAATCTGATGTCTCCACAGAAAACTGGTTCCTTATAGTTATATTACCTTATCCATGACATTCCAAGTTCACATTAAGTATTAGGTACAGTAGGCAGTTATGTAAGAATATGTGTGAGTCTGGTCTGAGATGAGATTAAAAGTTACCACAAGTAGTTTATCTTCAAAACATGGAGTGGGGACAGACAGACATGAAAGGCTGGTGGGAGGCAGCCCAGAGAACAGTCCTGGATCTACTCAGCACCCACAGAACCTCTCACTGACCAGCTTTCTCCAGTGGCCCTGTCACTTCCACCTCACCTCAGCATCCCTGAGAAAGGAGGAGATAAGAATTCTATAAAAAATCCTACTGTAGGGTGCTTTGCTTCAGTAAAAATGTATGGTAGATTTAGGTCTTCAGTAGATAGTCCATCTACCTCATGAACAAATTAAATCTTTTATGTTTGAAGCAATGGTTCTCAAACTGCCACGCCTGGTTTGAATGTTGCAGTAACGTTGGATAGCCATTAGGGGAAATCTATTTCCTTCTGGTAAAGAGAAAGGCATTTCTGACTTGGGTGGAGACATCACATTCTAAACTATCCAAAATGTAAGAGTTGATCTAGTTGACCAATTGATGAGGTAGGGAACCATTCCTCCCTCAGAAAAGTGGATTTACCTTATGCAATGCTAAAAAGAGGGGAGGAATAATTGAGTCTTTAATGAGATAATGTACTTTTCATTCATTGACACCCAGCCCCACAGCAGTCACTTATGGAGCCAAGCACCTGCATTAAGCCTGCCTGCCCACCTTCCTGAGTCCTCCCTCCCTTTTTTCTTT
>LOEQ01000338.1:634893-654940 GCA_001685075.1 Bramus lutescens | reverse complement strand
TTTTTTTTTAGAAAATGTAAGTTTTTCTTTGTGTCTTTATATTTCTTTCCTAATGATACTTCCCATGACACTTTGGACTTCTTAATTTTGTCTGAAGACCAAAATTTCCCCCTTTTCCTTCAGAGCTGCTTGTATGCCACATGGTTGGCCATCACTGCTGAACATTCTAACTTAGCATACATGGCCTAGGAATTCTTGTATTCTTTTATTAGTAAGACTAAGAACTCTTAGAGGAGACTCCAATTTTTGGCAACCCCAACAACATCTGCATCCCTTAGGAGCATGTGAATATTCCAAGTCATGGACCACCCAAGACCTACTGAGTAAAAGCATTTTAAGGGACACAGCAATGTGTGAACAAGTCCTCCAGGTGATTCATGCTGACATTTGGTAGTGACGGATCAGTTAGCAAACTGTAGCTGTGAACCAAATGCAGCTCAGCACCATTTTTATAGAACTCTGGGAAACACTGCCTCACCCATCAACACCCATCTTATTGTTTGTGTTTTTGTGATACAACTGAATTGTTTCTGGAAAATAGCTCAGCTTAGAGAATTCTGTGGTCAAGGACTTGGAAGTTTTCTTGTCATCTGCATGCTTTGAATCACATAAAATTTCTTCTCATCTTTATTTTTTTTCCTTCAAATGGTGCAAGAGTAACTTGATCTTCTGTTTAAGTTATACTGAAGAGTTAATGCATAAAAGCCATGAGCAGAATTCCTACAATTTACATATCCATCAAAACGTAGAAGTTATTATGGAAACAATATTAGATAAGATTTTAGTTTATACTTGAGTAGAACGCAATACCTTATTTATTAACTAAAGCCATTACTTTTGTTCCTCGGCTTTTGCCCTGGCCTCCTGTCAATTCCTTACATTGTTTTTTGAAATAATTTTGAAAGACCTACAGAGCACAGTATAGAAATGGAGTTGATTGAATAGTGAGGTTTCCTTATGGGGTGAAGGGGTAAAAGAATCTATTGTGTAGGAGAACACTCCCACAGTGTAGAGCAGCCATGATCAGAGAGATGATTGTGTTGGCCTACAAGTTTAGGTAGGCTATATATTTTCAAAAGCCTCTGAAAAAGAAATTTTCCTGAGGGATGCTTCCTGTCCAGATGATTGACAGGCCTATTTGGATTACCTATTAAGGGTAAATAGTGTGTCTTTTTTCTTTACCAAAAAGCCATGTTTCTATCTGAACCAGAGGTATAGCTTAGATTTCATTTTTGACCTGTTGACCAAAAATCATTTAAGAGATTATATTATAAGGGATTAAAGAAAAAATAAAATTAAATGAATCTATAAAAATAGACTTTATTAAGAGAAATAGCCTTACCTTAATAGGCTTCCATAAAACTCTGCTACCTATACTTTCATCTAGTATTTTAAAGAACTTTTTAGATTTATTTTTATTTATGTGTGGGTGTATCTATTGAAGCAGGAAGAGAACCTTAGATTTCCCAGAGTTGTAGCTGAAAATGATTGTGATCACCTGATATGGGTGCTCAGAGCAGAACTTGGGTCCTTTGTAAGATCAGCAAATTTTCTTACCATTGAGCCGTCCCTCCAGTTCCTATCTCTCAATACTTCTAAATATTAAAATTATTTAATTGAGGGTTTTATTTATTTTAGCTATGAATGTTTAGGAAAATACTTTTAGAGAAAGATGTTAACAAACATCTATTGGGGAGTCGAAACATTATAGTTTAGGCTCATTGTTAATAACAGAAACAATGGTATGAAATAATGTTCTTAACAAAGGGTCTGTATGCATTCTATTGCTTTTTGTGTTATAGGTTGTATATTCATTGCATGCAAATTTTATATTATCTGAAATAAGAAGTTAAACCCATATGATTCATTTTAGTTTTCTGTTACTTTAGAAATCTAAAAGAGTACTTAATTCTAACTGAGATTCTGATGTTAACAGGCATATTTGGGTGGCTTTTCTATTCTGTATGATCTATCTGGGGTCACTCTGCTATTGTATTTAGATGGGAGTTTTGCTAGGGTCTACGCCTTCCAAGACAGCCTCTCATCTTACCAGAATTCTCCCACTCAGCATGCAGGTTAGACATGGTTTAACATGACTGGTTTCTAAGATGGAATGTCCCAGATGGAAAGCAATGTGAACAGTTTTCAAGTTTTTATTTACCTAGGAATTTCAGAGCACCATTGGCCAAAAGAAAGCACATGTGCAAACCTAGAGCCATTGTGTAAAGAATGTTCATCTCTTAGTCCAGGGGTCCTGGAGGTGTGCTTGCCGAGGGCCTCCAACACCAGTCCACCAGAACGTCAAAATTCTGGGAACTTTGTGATTCTGAAGACACACTGACTAGATAGCTTTGGCTGGCTGGGAATTGAGAAAGGTTACATTTATTTATCTTACTATGTTGTACTTGTGACTGGTTACAGAAAACCATTTCTTGATGTTTAAGAAACTAGATTTTGAGCAACAAAGCACAAAAAGCAAATATATTTTCCATTATTCTATATCCCATTTTAGAGCTTTTGAACACAAAGTACAGGGCAGATGTTTTGGGTTAGTATACACAAGGCAGCCAGAGTGTGAAATGCCCCCATATCATACACAAATTATGCCAAAATTTTCTGAGATGAGTTAAAACTCCAATCTAGTAATGAGAAACCAAAGTCGAATTTGCCTGGTATTATTGATACAGCTTTTAAAAAAATCAAAATGTTTCTATTTCTTATATTCAAAGCATCTGCCAATAAATAGAATGACCAGCAAATCAAATGCCACAGAGATAGCAAGTTTTCAACCTACAACCAAAGTCCCCAACTCTGTAGCACTTGGGCTAAATATTCTAGAAGTGTTTTGTTTTTCCTCAAATGGTACTGAATCCTATTAAGGTTATTTTTATTTAGGTAATAAAATAATATGAAACAAGAAAATAATAAGATAGCATGATTTCTTCAAAAGACCAACATATTTGAAGGAGTTAGATAGCAGTACAGAGTCTCCTCCTATACTGCTGGTGCTTCATTTGGGTTATGGAGGGCATCTTCTCAGAAAGGCATGAGTCATAAATCCATTTCTTCTAGAAAAATTTTCGCTCTTTAGATTAATACAGAACTTAATGTGTAAGTACATTATAATAGCCTAAGACGTCAAGGTGATCACAGAGTGATTGACAGTCTTCTGCTTCTCCTTAACTTCTTTGTAACCTTGATCTTTTGTCTTCAGAGTGCCTTAGAATTTATAACACTTTAATATTTACTGATAACTCAAAAATAAATGCAGGTGTAGTTTTAATAAATTATTGATGAAGATGATAACATGACTGAATTTGTAAAGATGGGGCCTATTTAGATCATGCGACAAATTTAATTGATGTGCTAATTTGAGAAATTTGGTTTATTGTACGCTCATTCCAGATATGAAGACTTTTCTGTTTCTTATAGAATAAAAAGGAAGGGAGTATTAGAGTGGGCATAGGGATCAAAACAAGGAGAAGAAACTGTGAATCCCCTGGATTCTTAATTTTCAAAATGTAATTTTATCTGCAACTTTACCAGTTTCACAAGGAAACCTAGTAACACCCAAAATGTTACACAAAATAAAGCATCAGGGACAGAAATTGCCATGACTCTACTCAAAGGCTCATTTTTCTCTCCTAAGCCCTTCATTTTTTCAAAAAAACAAAAAAAATCCATGCCCAGGAAAATGACTGTAAAAACCACTCATCTGATATCTGGTAGAGCCCCAGCTAAGTCACTGTGAGTCTTGGTGCCTCTTGGGTGGCTCTGTTGAAGCATCATCCACATGTCTCATTGATGTGAGATTATCCTGAGACAGAATGGAACTGAAGCTCCAGCTATGCGGGGCTTTTACTCTAGTAGGAAGCATGCTTTTCCCCATGGTTTCTCCAATCTGTACCTCATCTTACCCAGGCAAAAATAGACGTTGGTGGAGGCAGCGAACTCCGCAGGAGCAGATACAATGAAATGACTGCCAAGGGAGCAGACCCAAGCCAGAGACCTATGAAGGACCAGTTGGGAGTCAAGGACCTCCAAGGCCTGAGCCAGTGATCTCTCCCTGAGCAGGTCGTTGCAAGTGACATCCACAGAAACAGGTATGAGGGAGGGATAGGCAAGGGGCAGGCCCAAACCAAAGACCTCTGCAGGACCAGGTCAAACCAGGAATCTCCTCGAGAGCAGGCTGGAGCTAGAAGCATCTGCAGGAACAGGCCTGAGGCAACAACTTCCACCAGAGAAGACCAGAACCAGTGACCTCCACAGGAATAAGTATGAGGGAGCTACCATCAAGCTAGCAGGCCCAAGTCAGAGACCTCTGTGGAACTGGGCCCAAGCCAGGAACCTTCTTGAAAACAGACTAGAGCCAGCAACCTCCACTGGAGCAGGCCCCAGCCAGCCAGCTACCTTTGCTGGAGCAGGCCTGAGCCAGTAACCTCTGCCAGAATAGGCCAGAGCCAGCGAGCAAGCATCCTCCCTGGGAGCAGGCCTGAACAACTTCTGAGATTGCAGAGTGACCCCTGGGAGCACCGAGGAACCTCCAGGAACTTGGGGCGACCTCCAGGTTGACTAGAAACATGGTCCTGACTGAATCATAAGGAGCAATCATCTGAGCCTTGGATCCACTGGCACCTGGAAGACTGATCACCAGAGATACAGCCCCAACTACACCAGAGGAAAAGATGGATAGACAAGGTAAGAACACACTCAACACCATAAAGAGCAACATGACAACAACAAAAACTAGTGGCTCTACAACAGTAAGACTTGAGCACCCAAATGCAGATAAAACAGAAGAAAATAACCTAAAAAATAACTTTAGAAGAATGTTTGAGGCCCTTGAAGAGGAAATGAAAAATTCCCTCAAAGAAATGGAGGAAAAGATAGAGAAATCGGAAGATGTCGACAAACCCCTTAAAGAAAACCAAGAAAAAGTAATCAAACAGATGAAAGAAATAATCCAAGACTTGAATACTGAAATAAAGACAACAAAGAAAAGCACAAAGGGAATTATAGAAATGGATATTTTGAGAAAACAATCAGGAACCACAAATGCAAACATAAACATACAAAGGATGAAAGAAAGAATCTCAAGGGCTGAAGATACAGTAGAGGAAATAGATTCATCAGTCAAGGAAAACATTAAGTCTAACAAAAACTTAACACAAAATAGTCAGGAAATATGGTGTACCATGAAAAGACCAAACCTTAGAATAATAGGGGTAGAAGAAGGAAAAGTCCAACTCAAAAGCATAGAAAATACATTTAATAAAATTATAGAAGAAGACTTTCCCAATCTAAAGAAAGATATACATATGAAGATACAAGAAGCTTAAATAACACCAAATAGACTGGATCAAAAAAAAATCCCCTTGCCACATAATAATCAAAAGATTAAACATACAGAATAAAGAAAGAATATAAAGAGCTGCAAAGGAAAAAGGCCAAGTAATATATAAAGGCAAACCTATCAGAATTACACTTGACTTCTCAATGGAAACAATAAAAGCCAGAAGGTCCTGGTCAAGTGTTATACAGACATTAAGAGAACATGGATGCCAGCTCAGACTATTATACCCAGCAAAACTTTTTAATCACCATAGATTGCCAAAACGAGACAAGACAGAACCAGATTTAGCTAATACTTAACCACAAACTCAGCTCTACACAAAGTACTAAAAGGAAAACTCCAACACAAGAAGTTAGCTACATCTACAAACGCATAGATAATAGATGACCCCACTGAAGCAAATCCTAAAGATGGGAACAATACACACTATAATATCACCACCAACAAAAACTAAAATAACAGGAACTATCAATTACTGGTTATTAATATCTCTTAATATAAATGGACTCAACTTACTTATAAACAGACATAGATTGGATACGAAAACAGAATCCATCCTTCTGCTGCACACAAGAAACACACCTCAGCCTCAAAGATAGTCATTGCCTCAGAGTAAAGGCTGGGAAAAATTTTCCAATCAAATGGATCTAAGAAACAAGCAGGTGTAGCTATCCTAATATCTAACAAAATAGGCTTCAAACTAAAATCAGTCAAAAGAGAGAAAGAAGGACATTTCATAATAGTCACAGAACAAATTCATTAAGAGGAATACTCAAAACTGAACATCTATGCACCAAATACAAGGGCACCCTCATGTGTAAAAGAAACACTACTAATGCTTAAATCACACATTAAACCCCACATTTAGTGGGAGACTTCAATACCCCACTCTCACCTCTAGATAGGTCAGTCAGACAAAAAAATGAACAGAGAAATAATGGAACAAACAGGCAACTATAGAACATTCAATACAAACACAAAGAATATACCTTCTTAGCACCTCATGAAACCATCTCAAAAATTGACCACATACTAGGTAACACTGCAAACCTCAACAGATACAAAAATTTGGAATAACTCCATATATCTTATTGGATCACCATGGCTTAAAATTAGAATTCAACACTTACTTCAGAAAACCCACAAACACATCGAAATTACACAATGCTTAGCTGAATCATCAATGGGCCAAGGAAGAAATAAAAAAAGAAATCAAAGACTTCATAAAATTCAATGAAAATGACCACACAACATACCCAAATTTATGAGATACAATGAAAGCAGTGTTAAGAGGAAAGTTAATAGCACTAAATGCCTACATAAAGAAGCTGGAAAANTCAACAAAATAGAAACAAAGAAAACAATACAAATAATCAATGAGACAAAGAGTTTGTTTTTTGAGAAAATCAACAAAATAGACAAACCTTTATCCAAACTAACCAAAAGGCAGAGATAGAATATCCAAATGCACAAAATCAGAAATGAAAAGGGGGACATAACAACAGACATGGAGGAAATAAGTGAATCATCACGTCATATTTAAAAAAACCTGTACTCCACAAAATCAGAAAGCTTAAAGGAAATGAACATTTTCCGGATAATTATTACTTACCAAAATTGAAATCAGGACCAGATAAACAAATGAAATAGACCTATAACTGCTAAAGAAATAGAAACAGTCACCAAAAGTCTCTCAATCAAAAAAATTTAGAGACCAGATAGATGGTTTCAGCACAGAATTATGCAAGATTTTCTGTAGTGAAAGGGGAGCGGGCCTGCTTTTCATCCCTCTTGGCTCCCGCATGACTAGCTTATACCCCAAAATAACAACACACAAATTGTATTCNATTAATTAACCAATGAAAGCAACAGATAGATAGAAGACCCTCCTACATCAATTTTCAAAGAAGAACTAATACCAATACTCTTCAAATTGTTCCACACAATAGAAACAGAAGGAACATTGCCAAATTCTTTCTATGAGGCTGCAATTGCCCTGATACTCAAACCACATAAAGACATTACTAAGAAAGAATTACAGACCAATTTCACTCATAAAGATTGATGCAAAAATACTCAATAAAATATTGGCAAACTGAAACCAGGAACACATCATAAAAATCATCCACCATGATCAAGTCGGCTTCATCCCAGAGATGTAGGGATGGTTCACCATATAAAAATCTGTCAATGTAATCTACCACATAAGCAACAACAACAACAAAAACCAAACGAAAAAACAAAACAAAATAAAAAACACCACATGATCATCTCATTAAATGCTGAAAAACCCTTGACAAAATACAACATCCCTTCATGATAAAGGTCTTAGAGAACAGAGATACAAGAAACATACCTAAACATAATAAAAGCAATATACAGTAAGCCAACAGCCAACATCAAACTTAACAGAGAGAAACTCAAAGTGATCCCACTGAAATCAGGAACAAGACAAAGTTGTCTACTCTCCCATATCTATTCAATATACTTCTTGAGGTTATAGCTAGAGCCATAAGACAACAAAAGGAGATCAAGGGAATACAAATCGGAAAAGAAGAAGTCAAATTCTTACTATTTGCTGATGATATGATACTTTATATAAGTGACCCCCAAAATTCTACCAATGAACTTTTACAGCTCATAAACACCTTTGGTAATGTAGCTGGATACAAGATTAACTTGAAAAAAAATCAGTAGCCCTCCTTTACACAGATGATAAATGGGCTGAGAAAGAAATCAGAGAAACATTGCCCTTCATAATAGCCATAAATAACATAAAGTATCTTGGAGTAACTCTAACAAAACAAGTAGAAGACCTGTATGACATGAACTTTAAATCTTTGAAAAAAGAAATTGAAGAAGACACCAGAAAATGGAAAGATCTCCCATTCTCTTAGGTAGGTAGAATTAAAAAAGCAAAAAATGGCAATATTACCAAAAGCAATCTACAGATTCAATGCAATGTCCGATAAAATCCCAGCAAAATTCTTCACAGACCTCAAAAGAACAATATTCAACTTCATATGGAAAACAAAAGTATCAGGTTAGCCAAAACAATCCTGTACAATAAGGGAACTTCTGGAGGCATCACAATCCCTGACTTCAATCTCTACTATAGAGCTATAGTACTGAAAACAGCCTGGTATAAAACAGACAGAAGGACTAGAATCGAATCAAAGACCCAGATATCAATTCATATACCTGATTTTTGACATAGAAGCAAAAAATATAAAATGGAACAAAGAAAGCACATTGAACAAATGGTGCTGACCTAACTGGATATCAACACATAGAAGAATGAAAAGAGATCCATATCTATCACCATGCACAAAAATCAAGTCCAAATGGATCGAAAACCTCAATCTAAAACCAATCACACTGAACTTCATAGAAGAGAAAGTGGGAAGTACACTTGACTGCTTGTCACAGGAGGCCACTTTCTAAATATAACCCCAGTAGCACAGACACCGAGAGAAACAGTAAGTGGGACCTACTGAAACTGAGAGGCTTCTGTAAAGCAAAAGACATGGTCAACAAGACAAAATGGCAGCCCATTAGATGGGAAAAGATCTTCATCAACCCCACATCAGACAGAGGGTTGATCTCCAAAATATACAATGAACCCAATAATTCGGTCATTAAAAGAACAAATAATCCAATAAAAAATGGAGTATATACCTAAACAAAGAACTCTCAACAGAGGAATCTAAAATTGCTAAAAAAAAAATTAAGGAAATGCTCAGCAGCTGTAGCCATCAGAGAAATGCAAATTAAAACAACTCTGATATTCCATCTTATACCTATAAGAATGGCCAAGATCAAAAACATTGGTGACAACTTATCCTGGAGAGGATATGGGCTAAAGGGACCACTCCTCCATTGCTGGGGGAGTGTAAACTTGTACAACTGCTTTGGATATCAGTAGAGAAAATTAGGAAACAGCAATACCACTTTTGGGTATATACCCAAAGGATGCTCAATCATACAACAAGGGCATGTGCTCAACTATGTTCATAGCAGCATAATTTGTCATAGTCAGAACCTGGAAACAACCTAAATGCCCCTCAACCGAAGAATGGATGAGGAAAATGTGGTACATTTACACAATGGAATCTTACACAACAGAAAATAATGACATCTTGAAATTTGCAAGCAAATGTATGGAACTAGAAAATATCATATTGAGAGGTGGCCCAGACCCAGAAAGAGAAATATACTGTGTACTCACTCATATATGGGTTTTAGATACAAAGCAAAGTAAAAACTAGCCTACAATTCACAACCCCAGAGAACCTAGGCAACAAAGAGGACCCTAAGAGAGACATACATGGATCTAATCTACATGGATAATAGAAAAAGACAAGATCTCCTGGGTAAATTAAGAGCATGGGGATCATGGGAGAGGAAAGGCAGGAAGGGGAGCAGAGAAAAATATATAACTCAATAAAAATCAATTTTAAAAAAGAAAGAGAACAGATGTTAGAGATGGGCTTGCTTGCTTCTGAGAGATGTAGAAATGGAGGAGAGTGATTTCAGTGCCGTATCCTTGCAGGAATTTTGGAATAAAACAGGGTACTTCTCTGCAGATCCAGAGGAAGCAATAGCTGATGCATGAGATGCCAAAGTCTTCTCATCTTTATGGCTCTTTCCTGATGTAGGACATTTATTTTGTTGATTGGAAAGTAATTTTGACTATTAATATACTTTGTAGGCAGTGAACATGTTAAGTCAGACAATTAAGGAGGATGCTGAGGACCTCAAGGGAAACAGACAAGATACAGGAAGGAGAATGCACACCCACAGCACCATGAAAGCAGGATGGTATAAATTGAGCTCAGCAAAATGTATTAAAGGTTATGGCTGAAATGTCAGGAGGCACACACATAGTTACAGGTTGTCTTTCATAGGTATGGGATTGCAAACAGTAAAATGGGGGGAAAGTCATATCTAAAGTTAGTAAGGCAAGGTATAGATAGGATGGGGCTCTAACTTTCATGTGAGTTATATTTTTGAAGAGTTTGAGGAAGTTTCTTGGGACTGACCTGTGTGATTAATAGTAGAACATCTTCTCAATGCAAGGAGTTATGCTCATCCAGAAAGTGCAGATGATTCTTGGGTACTATATATCATTTTATGGAGGATTAATGTGACCTATATGACCATTAGGGACCAAGAATGTGACAGCGTAGCCTCTGCCTTCTGCATGGTGGTCAAAGCAAAAAATGGAACACACCATAGAAGAGTTTCATAGAAGTTCTTTTCATATGGCTCATATTTTGGGCTGACTTCATTAATTTCTGGGGATTATGTAGATGCCTTTCTCTTTATTATAGCCAGAAAACACAGAAAATTGTGCTGATACTGTTACTTAACTACTTTTGAGAACACAAAGTCCTAAGCATTTAGATACCTCTTTTAAAACATCAAACATCATTAGTGACATGACTAGATCGGCCCAATGTGGGTCACCAATCCAGGACATCTCAAGTTAGACAGAGACTTGAGTTGCAGACTCTTCATGACTGGGAGACTAAAGTCACTACAATCCCCCTTTTTAGTTGGTGGTGTGTGTGTGTGTGTGTGTGTGTGTGTGTTTTCACCAAATAGAATGCAGGGTTTTGAAAATGCATGTTTTAATATGAGAGACCCTGATTACAATGTGCTTTGTAGACATAAAACATTAGAGATGTCAGAATTTCTTGCTTTCACCCACACACAGAGCAAGACTTCATAGGTTCTTAGGAGATTATCCCTCTCCCATGTGAAAAAGGCAAGCGAAAAACAACCCACTATTCATGGAGAGTTGTCCAGTAAGATTCCTATTATGGTTAGAGAAATGGCAGAAACATTGGGTCCTATTGGTAGTTGCTCTGTATTAGCACATTATGTTTGTCTGACACATATGAATGCCAGGAGGAGAAGTATAATGACCTAGCTGAGCAAGCCAGCTCCTTTTCCCCTAGAGATGAAGAGTAGTCTTTCTAAAACACAAATATTATTCTGCATTATCTTGTGTAAAATTCTATAATGAATTTAATATATACCACAAACTTCCTTCCCCCAACCCCCCTAGACTTATTGCCATGGAGTTCATGTCTCTCTCCTCTTTTCCTCTGGTCTGTTCTTCTAGCTCTTCTTACCTCTCTGAAATATATTTTCTTTCTCATGAGCCATGTCTCTGCGAACGCTATCTACTTTCATCCTCCACATTTGCCTGTGCATCATACAAGAGCCTTCTTTTAGACACATGTCGTGGGCATGTTTTATTCAAGTTAGGAACACTTGTTCTCTTATCTGTCCTTGTTCCTTCTGCACATGCCTTACTGTGCATGTGCAGAAGGTGATCCTAGGGCTTGAGATTTGTAGGGTTCTGGATTCTTCATGACTGTTCCAAGTAGCTGGCCTAGTGCCTAACACAGAGGGACTGCTTGGGAAGTAAAAGCCAGAATTTGGGTAGTTATAGTAGTACCTTGGGTAGTGTTTCTTGCCTGGGAGGGGATTTCAAATATCTTACTCTTCTATTGCATGGGAGAAAAGCAGATCAGACCTCTTTATCTGTGTTGACACACACAAAGGATCTCTTATATATTACAACTACAGTGTTAGTATTATTCTTATTCTATTGTGTTAATGTCTTCATTAAAAAAGAGGTACATGACACCCTGGCCATCTAAAACACATCACTGAATATGGAATAAACCCAAATAAATTTCCATTTCCATTGACTTATCAAATATCCAGGACTGCAATGAAAATTTTCTGTGTTCAAAGATAACATAATGTTATGACTACAGTCTTGGCTGAAGTTGAGTTTTACCTTTCTACTAAAAGTGTGTATCCATAAGCAAGTAGGATATCCCCAGTCTGCATCAATTTGCCTCATTTGAAAGACAAAGTTGATGAATGTCCTACCACTGATACTGAAAGACAAGGGGTGAATTTTTTTAATAATTAAAGTTGAAATGACAACCTTTCCTAATGCTCTAGAGAGTAGCACACAAGCAATTGCCATCAACCCTTTGAGGAAAAACACATTGCTCTTCAAGTCTGTGCTCCCTATCCCCTGGTAGAGTGTTCCTTTGTGGTTCTTCCTAAGCCACAGTTCACTCTTCTGAAAGCTTAAGCTAATTATGTTTCCTCTCACTTCCTATCTACCAAGTGGGGTGTGTCATGGAGGCACTTATTGTAGTACATTGTGAGCAAATTCTATCTCTCTCATTATTAAAAGTGCTTCTAAGTAGGTATTTAGGGTTGAATGTTTGCTTGATTGGTGATGAAAATCCCTTTGCCATTAGCTCTTTAGTTCCAACCAGAAGTCCAAAAAAAATGACTTGGTTACTAGTTTCTCTTGTATTTTAACTGGTACGAATTAAGAGTTTTTTTTAAGTCCCTTATAAATTGATCATGGGGTTCAGCAGGACTGAGAGAGTGCCAAAAGTAGGTGATAAGAATTGAATAAGAGCAAAATATTTTATTATGTATGCATGAAATTGTTAAAAGATAAGTAAAACATATTCTAACAAAGTACGTTAGATTCCCTTCTCACAGACTTTTAGAATAGAAAACTATTATAAACTCTAATTGTTTCTTTTTACTGGATCTCAGTTATGGGGGATTTTGCATATTCAGCTTCCTTGGGAAACATCTGGTAATGTCTGACTACTGTTAAAACTGTCAGTATGTACTACTGGTATCTGAGAGTAGTGGCAAGGAATTATGCTAGGTGTAAGGTACCATCCTACCAGAAGAAACATCCGTGTCCCCAAGCCAGTCATGACAGGGTTAAGAATCTGCTTTAGACTGAAGACGGAGTCAGAGAGGCCCAGTGACTATGGCTGTACATTCTCATGACCTCATTTGTCATAAAGACGATGTTGTAGAGACTGATGGCATTTCATGGTGCCATACCATGGGCACCTGCTTGATCGCAGCAGGTATGATATAGCTCTAATGTTGAATCTCAGGCTCTTCCTTGTCAGAACTTTTAAAGAATTAAAGGAAAAATCAGACTAGGTGTTATTACTTAAGGGTTCCTGAATTCCAGATTCCATAAGATGAGAATAACGTGCTGCTGTTTGTGTGCTCACTGCAAACTCTTCTGTTGGAATGTTAGTGTATGCAATCTCTACTTTCCCCATACATCAGTTTTACGTCAATCCTCACCAATTCACCCAAACATACATATATACCTGTTTGCATGCATGCATGCATGCATGCATATATGCGTGTACACAATTTTTTGCCACTGCAAAATTAAAACAGAGTTTCTACCACACAAGTAAAGGCAAGAACTTTCTCCTGGAACACCTATTTCAAACCAGGTAGTTTCACTACTACCGTTAAACAGAGGCCTATATGAAGAGGCTTCCCTGCGCAGGATTCTGTCGCTGTGGGACTGGAACCGGATTGAAGTGCTCCCATGTAGAAGTTGTGTCTTTATGCTAAGTGGGGTCTAAGGCCAATGGCAGAAATAGTGTGGCAACAAAATGAAGAATAAGAATAGCAGCGGTGTCTTAGTGAGCAAGCCACACGAATTCACAGGAAACAGACTTCATCAGTTCTAGTATCTGTGGTTTTCTTGAATTCTCTTTAGATCTTATTCTGGGAAAAGAAAGTTGTCAGGTCAATAGTGTTAATGAGCTTTGCTTTGTTTTGTTTTTGCTGTCTTACAACAGCAAAACATGAGGGGACACAGAATCAGATGGACTGGAAATGAAGCGGATCAGCTCTGAGAAGAAGCCCGGTGGGACACAGGACAGGGGACGGATGTGCCGCAAAATGGAAGGAGATACAGAGGTTTCTGACACTAAAAAAGCAACTGAAAATAGTGTTCTCCTCTAAATATCATTAGTGAAACCACACAGTGATGTCACTTCTGATCACGCTGTGATGTGAGTTGCTGATCTGGAGATAACCAGCTTCCTTTTGCGCATTCGCAGCCTGTCTACAGTGGAAAAGACCTTCGAGTTGACTGTGAGTGGGCACGACTCATGAAGAAAAATAACCTCACTACCACAACAACAAATGACGGGAGAGACCGGTACTTCTTTGGGAGAGCATAAGGAAAAAGAGAAAAGTGAAGTATTATTAAACACACGAAAGAAGAGTCATTTATTTAATAGGAAGGAGCTCGTTCACACACATGGAGACTTGTGGTCCCCCAGAAGTACGTAAACATGAGCCACCAGTCCACCACAGACGTCATCAGAATTTCTTGGGAAATGCTTCATAAAAGAGTTCATAAAGAATAATACGACTCTGAATTTGTCAAATAATTTCCAAACGTCATTAAAGATGAGTTTCTGCATTATGCATTTCCTTCCCTTCTATGAGCACCACATCTTGCCAAATTTAGTAAGAGCTTTGAATTGAGAGAAAACACACAAACTCTTTGAATTGAAGTTCGGCTTCCTGTTTCTGCATGGCCTCTCATAGTCTTGGTCATTCTGTGGCTCTTCCCAGGTGTGTTTAGTGGGCACTTAAAATTATTCTCATATCAAAGCTGACCAAAAATGATTGATGAGAAGTACTTAAGGAGTCATCAATGCCAGACTATCAGAGATGCCTGCAAAGTCCAGTAACATTAAGTCCTTTAGCCTGTTCTCATGTCCATTTCCTCTTCTCTTTGTAACAGCATGGGGATTTTGGGTTGAGGCTACACAAGGTTTTAGATGAAACCCTGGCATACAGACGTCATGATGTGACATACATGTTTGGGCAACCTCCAGGCTAGCTGCTGATGAGGATACCCATCCTTCAGCCTCTCTACACAACCTGGAGTAGATGACCTACTGAAGACAGGGGGAGTCGTAGTGCTGTCTTAGGGCTGGTGGGCTGAGTGGAGCTGGATCTCCTGTTCCACAGCCACCAGTCTCCCAGGCCTCCAGACAGATTTGTCAACAATGACATACTTATCCCAGAACTCGGGGGACAGAGGCAGGCATGTCTGTGAGTTCAAGGCCAGCCTGATCTACAGAGTAAATTCCAGGACAGTCAGGGTTGTTACACAGACAAACCCTGTCTCAAACACCTCCCACTCTCAAAAACAACCAAAAAGCACAAAATCAAAAAACAAAAGCCCCATATACTCTGGGTCAGCAAGATGGCTCTGTGGGTAAAGGAACTTACCAACAAACATGACAACCTGAACTTGGTCACTGAGACCCGCATGGTGGAAGAAGGGAGCTAATTGATGCATTCTGGTTGTCTTCTGACCTCCATGTGTGTGCGTGCTATGAGTCCACGCACACTAAATAAATGAAATTAGTAAAGTGTTTTTAAAAATCCACTTATTCTGTGCCCATTTTTAGAATTTTGAAATCAAATCCCTTACAAAGTGGAACACTGAAAGCTACATACTAACTAACCTGTTGTTCCAGTGACTTGTCTATTTAGGAACAAGTGTAAAATACTAAAAGAAAAAAGTATAGTAATCATTGTATAAATTAAATAGCAGAGAAAAGTGAGTAAGTTGGCACACAATTTGGTAACAGAAGTCTTTTGGAAGAAGAACAAAATTATACTGCAAAGATGATCTGGTCTGTACTTGTCATCTCTACATTTCATTCTTTATCTACATTCTCATCGCTTAGCGAATTTCTCCCTATTTCTAGATTTTTTTTTTACTGCTTTCATTTAGAATGGTTTAGAACCTCTGCCAGAGGAGAAAAAAGGCGGGAAATCAAGGCTTGGAGTATGTTCTTACAAGTCACCTAGCACCCCGGAAGCAGACAGGAGTGATGAGCTTGCTGTGCAAGTGTGGAGACAGGAGTTGGCTTCCCCAGCACGTTTGTAAGGCCAGGAGTGGAGGCAGTCCTCTGTGGTTCAGCTGGAACAGGGGGTCAGGACAGGGGTATCCCTGGGTTCACTGGCCAGCCTGTCGAACTGAAATGGTAGGCTAACTCCAGATTCACAAGGAGACTCTGTGTCAAGAATAGAACGTGAAAAATGATGAAAGAAGATAGCAGATGAGGTCTTCATAAGTATAGGCATGGGTGAACACACAGCCTCACATACTGTGCGCTCATGCATACACCTCAAACGTGCACATACATAAAAAGTGAAAAAGAGAGAACTTCCAAAATGTAGCGTGTTAAAATATCATTCATCTTGGTCTTTGGATGCTTCCAGGAGCTATCCAGTTTGTGTTTTCTAGTTCTCAGGTTAGGAAGTGGAAAAGTAGGTAGATTTGATTTCCAGACCTCAGCTCACAGTCTTCACTTGCTCAGTTAATTTTGCTTGTTATTATTTACTTCTTTGAAAGGAAAAGTAAAATATACAAGTCATAGAATTCAGACACGAGAGGAGAAACACCTAATGTAAATATCTGCCAAAGGCTCACTGCCTTCTGGATTTAAGAGCATCTATTATTTTTCATGCCATCATAAGGAAATTATTTTTATTAACATTTTGATGGATTGACTATTCTGTAAATTGCTTGTAATAAAATATACTATAAGGAGCAGTAGGCTACAATTGTCTTTCTCGCCAGGAGCTCCCAAAGAAACACACCTAGGCTTAATATGATTTATAAATGCTCAGCCGATATCTCATGCTTATTCCTAACTAGTTCTTACAACTTAAGTTAACCCATTCCTATTAATCTGTGTATTACCACAAGGCTCATGACTTTGCTTGTCCTCCAGTTTGTCTTGTTCCCTCAGTGTCTTCTGCTGCCTCTGCTCTTCTTCCTCCTAGAATTCTTAGTTTCATTGTCCTGCCTATATTTCCTACACGGCTACTGGCCAGTCAATTCTTAATTAACCAATGAGAGTAATATATATTCACAGTGTATGGGATCATTCCCTAGTATACAATGACTATAAAATGAGAAAAAAAGCACTGGCAATGTCATTTAAAAACAATGTGCTAAACAGCTTTTTAACACACATTTTGCAAGGGTGGATATCCAAACAGGGTTTATAGAATTTTAAACTTGTTTTTCTGGGTGTTAAATGCTCAAAGGATAAGCACAGCAAAAGCTGGAGAATTGGCTCAGAGAATTCTGGAAAGAAATGGTCCATCATCATATGGAGAGATGGAGAAGGTGTTTAAATATCTTTACTTGGTAAGTTATTTCCTTTCCATGTATTCAATCTTAAATAACTTTCTCCCCTCCCCCACACCTTAGTGTTTTCTGCACTTGTTGATTTCTGGTATTGGTGGTTAAAAGGATGAGCCTCCTAGTTCTGCTTTTCCAACCCCCAGTGACGCTATCTGCCCCTCCCAGACCCCACCTCCAGCCAGTTTCTCCTCTGGTATTTCGTGTTTTGGTTAACGTAGCTGTCACTTGCATAGTCATGGGACTTGAAATCACAGCCTCTTCTTGCCTGACTCTTTTGTGGCATCATACTGAATATCTCTCTGGACAGATCCTAAAGTGGTCAGGTCCTCCTCAGAACTTCTGAGTATGTCAGAGCATCCAAGAATCGTGCTCCCATGCTCAGTCTTTCTCTGCAGGATATGAGTGGGCCCAGGCTCCATAGACTTAGTAAGAGAAGAGGTATCCATGTTTCTGGGGTGGTTCCATCATGAAGAGCAATGAATGACCCATCAGGAAGGAGCTTGACATTCTGTTCATGTGACTCCTCTTTCCATGCCCTGTTTTGGAGATGTCCACAGACCAGCAGGACTGAAGGGATGATACTAAGCATATTACATTGGAGGTAATTGTTCTTAAAAGAGTGAAATGAAGACTATTTTTAGGATTCTCACCAACACACACACACACACACACACACACACACATGCATGCCCATCCACACACATACATGCACATGCACGCACACACACATGTACATGTACACGCATGCACACATGTGTGTGCAGGATGAGTGAAGTTTTACCTTTCATCATACTCTGCTCTTACAGCTGTTTGCATTCTGTTTCCTTAATCATTCTTCCGTGCTTTGTTTTGTCATAATTTATTCCTTCAACCATTCTTGAGGGTCTACTACATGTGAGATTCTAAGCTACACCCAGGGAATGACAACATGATTTCATACCATCAATAGTTTATAGCTTGGTTTGAGAGCCAGGCAAGTGGCAGAAGAAACCCTGCTAATGATCATAGCAAAGATTTCATTGAGTGTTACTGAGGCTCTGCATGTTCTATGTGGATTATGGTTTTAAATCCTCATAAAAATCTCAAACGGAGATACTATCAGGCTCCTTTTCATATGAAAAACTGAGCTGTCAGGTTGGTAAGAAAAGAAATGTGTTTATTCGGGTTAGGAAAAGTGTCTGAAAGCCTCTTTGTTGATGTCACAGAATGTCAACTGCTGTGTAATTGTGCTTTCATGTAGACAACTACTTCGTTGAGACCCTTGTTAGTGCCAGGGCATTTAGAACTGTATTGATTGTGTTCTCATTTCTGTCTTCTTTATCTGAAAGGGAGATTGCCTATTTCTCTTTTCATGGCCAGGTGACTGAGGTAGAGAGGAATTAAACAAACTAAAACCAGTGCCACACACATGACATTTAGAATAGTAAAATCTCACTAATGAAAGATGCAAATATTTTGTTTAAAACCTTGGCTAAAACATGAGATCATCCTGCCTCAGCCTCCCACGTACATGAAAGATAGGTGTGTCTTCTTTCTTTATAAATGTTGACCTCAGTCTCCTTTCCATGTATAATTCACGCTGTGAAGAGGTGGTCTTTCATTCAAACTATAAAATAATTTCTTTTCATGGCTTAGCATTACCAACTCAAACAACTCAAAGTCCCTATTCTCATGGAGCTTTGAAAAATCCTGACATTGTATGTTTTTCTAAATTTCAATTTTGCTTCTTATACAGGAGAATCCCCCCAAATATTGCTAACTACTTGATGATCTGTCTGATTTTTATTTCTTATTTCAACAATTGTAAAGAAAATTAAATGTCATAATACATCAGAAAGCCTTTTTCATTGATGAATGTTAGGAGTTTGACATAAGTGTGATGATGTTAGCACTGGCTGTCCCTCAGTGCTCAGTGATAACCCTGCTGTTGGTCACTATAACTAATGACCAAAGAGTTTTAACAAGTACTATAGTTAAATAAGCTGCTGGCAATGGAAGAAGGCACTGACATAGCTAAGTTAAAGACTCATGAACAGATTCCTGACTCCCCTCTTCTTTACTTAAACAGGGAACTCTAGTAGATGTGCTTTGAATCACTGCCTTCACAATGACAGTCTCAGTAATAGAGTTAATTGTCAAAACAACCTCCATGTGTTTGCACATGTCTGCTCCTCCAAATGGCAAAGTTTGTATCTTACATTAGCACCGAATTCTCTTTGTTCAGAAGGTGGATTCATTCATCTGCAGGGTATAGAGGGATCATCTCTGAGGTTTCAACCGGCCTTTACAAGAAGAGTTGATGAAGTCAACTATCTCTCTCACTCAGGGAAGCAAAGACCCATAGAGCCTATTTGTCTGGCTCATATATGAGTGTCTATAGCTATCGTGAAGGGTTTGCAAAACCAAGACCTACTTATTCAGGATTTCTTCTCATAGTTTAGCCTGGAGGCAGCTGAAAGATTTTCTAAGTAGAAAAGAGGCATGGTTTGGTTTGCCTTTTGGAACAGTTTGGTTGCTGTCATAGAATGGGCTGGTGAAGAGGTAAGAACTAGAACATGGAAACTGCTATGCAGTTAAGAGCCAGCTTTGGTAGGGCTGTGTGGCGGTAGTACAGAGCCAGCTTTGGTAGG
>LOEQ01000338.1:605493-634734 GCA_001685075.1 Bramus lutescens | reverse complement strand
TGTGGCGGTAGTACAGAGCCAGCTTTGGTAGGGCTGTGTGGCGGTAGTACAGAGGAGCAAGAGCTGGAAGATGAGAAATAGATACTGTAAGCTGAGCCAGTTAGGCTTGCAGACAGACTGAAAACAGCAGGTGGGTAAAACTAGCATAAGTTTTTTATTTTATTATTTTTTTAAATTTTATTTCAGAATAAGTGTCAAAGTTCCAGTTGAGAAAGTGGATGCTATTTATTGTCTTTGATTGAAAGGGGAATTCTTAATGTGGTAAACAGGTGGTGTGAAAGGAAACAACAAATGAATACAATGGAAGGAAATATCTTAAAAGCACCCCTCATATTTATTTTATATACATATATTCATTATATATATATAAAGATCTTGCACATACATACATACATACACAAATGAAAGAGAGAAGGTTTCTGAAAGAATATTCTGATCTCATTCTACAAGTAAGATTCTTCTGCATAACATCAATGAAGGTTTTAGTGTCTGGGGTGACATCATCACAGAATAACTCAGTTGAACAGTATCGATTCCCCATCCTCACCTGGCATTTTCTTCACCCCAACATGGAAGCACACAAACTCTTGCTCAACAGCCATAGTTAACAAAGGTACACGAATGCCAGAATATCTAACTCGTATGTGTGCGTTTAGAGCTTCTGTGAGGGCTTCACAAGGTCAAGACCTACTTCTCCAGTGCTTCTTCTGATAGCCAGAGTGTGCCCATTGTTAAATTAATCCCAGGAACCTCCTCCAAGACCCAAAACTCACAACTGAACTAACATAAAGCATGATGCCCTGAGAGCCGGTGAGGGAGTCAGGGTAAAGGGGTGATCTGTCCACCCTGCAGCTCTGTTTCTTATTGGTCAGTGCCAAGGTTTGATGAGGAAACCCCAGACTTCCTTCTGTTCCTAAGTTTTTAGAGCCCAGAATTTGCATCTTCACTTTCGAACAGCGAAAGGACAAGCACACAGACACAGTGTGAAGAAGTCTGTGAAGAACCAAAATGACTGAGACCGACATCCTGTGCCTGGCGTTTATAGCCTAGCTCAGAACAATGAGTGAAATCTTTCTTTTTTTAAAGAATAGAATTGCTATTTTTTGTACTATTCTATACTGTTTGGGCCAACAACCAGGTTCTCTTATTATAAAAAAACATGTGTTTTTTTTTCCAGAAATCAGTGTATTCTATCTTTCTGAGACCTAAGGAAGGTTCATGTCTATAGATAAATCTTGACTTTCCCTACCCACTCTAAGTGCCAGGGTCCAGCTGGGAGCTAGCTATACTGGGAAAACCATCAACAGTGAAAAGGGTAGATGTAAACTATGTGCCTACAACACCTCTAACTTCAGCTAGGTATCCACCCCACAAGAACACAGCACAAGGATGCCAACACATGACAGATAGCACCCTTGAATATACCTCGGTGTCTAGGAATGGCTTCCCATGGGAACCTCAGATCAACTCAATAATTTATTGTGTTAATAAAAGGCCTGAAAGATGGCATAAAGATAACTCTACAGAGCCTTTCCCCCTCAGTTCTGGAGGGCTTAAAGCTTTGTATGTATATGTATATGTATGTATGTATATGCATACCTTGTCCTAAGACTCAGGTCTCACTGGCCAAGAGCCAGCATGTGGGGGGCCTGAGCTTGCATACGGCATCTTTTGATGCAGAGTTAATGGAATGGAGCTATGGATGTGAGGCAGCAGGGCTTTCTTCCTCCCTCTGCTGCTAGAACACTCAAGATCTATAAGCAAGGTGTGACAGACACCTAGTAACACACTTAGGCCTTCGAATCCCGTTTTATTTACAGTTATCCTGCCACTGACAGTAACAAGGTCTTTATTAGTATGCTATATTAAATAGTGCTCTCCTTTCTGAAGAAAATACTGAATCACATCCTCCGTGGCAGCTCTGCCTTTTTATTTTGATACCAGTTGAAGAGAATATTTTGTGGTAGGCAATTGTATTTGGTCCTGGGCTAGTTTATGTTGGTTGCCTTAGAGTAATTATTATAACACTAAATTTAATTAAATATTCTGTAAACTTTGAAGTACTAATGCTAAAAAAAAGAAGTAGAATGATTCAAGCATGACATCACTAAAACTAAAGATGGCGAATTAGGCTTGCCACAGACAAGAGGAAGGCCCAGGGAAAGGGAGTTAGCTGCAAGTAAGCCATGTTCTGGGTGCTTTGAAACCTAACTTCTCCATTCATTTTAAAGCAAACCAAGATTGACAATGCAATGATCATGAGTGTGACCACAGAGATTCTTATCAGATCCCATGTTAAATAAATGAGCATCTTTGTTAAGGTAGAATATAAATTCATCTATAGTTTTCTTCAAGTTAATTTTTCAACTAGCCAACTATGATTATGTTAAATAAAAACATACATATCTAGTTCGAAATCAGTTTATTAATGGGAAAGATGTAAATTTTAAAACATATAAGAAATAGAAGTAATACATAAATTATTTCAGTTTGGCTGCATTGCATTGGTGACGATGTGATGAGATAGGTGTTGGAGACACATGCTCACTCCCCTTGGGCTTTCCTTGGAGACATACCCTTTTCCTGCAGCAAGCACAGTGGTTATGCAGCATGCATATTCAAGACAGATCATGAGCTGCAATTCCAGACAGCCATGCTTTTCTACTGTTCTCAGCAACTTACTATGGGAATAAAAGAAATCCCAGACTTTGGAGTCATCTAGACACTGATTTTAGCACTCACCTCAATGAACAGTCTGTGATCTTAGACATATCATTTCAAATTTTGTTTTTTAGAAGCCTAGGTTTCTTTCCTCACTTTTAAAGATGGACCTGACAGAACGGAAGAGTGAAAGACAGAGAGCTCCTTCCAAGTATCTAGTGTGGCATTAAAACACCCCACCTAAGAAAAGATTCCTTTTTCCTTTCTTGTTTCCTTCAAATGGTAAAGTTAGTTTCTGGGGTCTCTGAGCAGATATGAAAGCACATAGGCTACCCTCGTCTTGTCTTTGCTCTCCATGTTGCTGTGCTATTAGTGCTTGCATTGCTGTAGCTATGCACATTAATATTCCATTGACAAAATGCCTCAGCTACTGGCCTTTTGTTGCATAGTGATATTTAGAGATCCCCACTCTTTGGAGTGCCACACATCTATCTTTTGACATTTGTCCCTCTTGATTCACTCAGGAAACGCTACAGGGACTCAGGTTCATCAAAACAGGAAAAGCTCTAGAAACTTTTGCTCTGTATGAATAAATTAGGTAAGTGGAGGCATAGGTATCCTTTATGGGTTCTGCTCAACCCAAGTATCTGTATTGTTGAGCAAATATTCAACATCTTGATATACAAATTTTGAAAAATTCCATCTTGCCCATCACCTTCTTTAAAATGAATCTGGAATTACTGTTTAAGTGGAAAACAATGTTTTGTGAAAGCCCAGGGATGGGCGTTACGAAGCATGCTGTGTGGGGGCTGCTGTGGTGAATCTAGGCCAGTATACTGCTCCCAGTGGTTGACAAATTCCACTGTTGCTTACTTATTTTTTTCTTCCATGCACTTTAAAATAAACAATTAACCTATTTCTTACACAGTGTTTGGTATTGATTTAATTTAGCATGTGTTATTCATCTGCATGCCTCAGAACGGTTGCTTAATTGTCTAAATCTTCCCGTGTAGAGTGCTGTCTATGGAATCTCTTTCAACAGAACACTCCGAGCAGAGTGTGGCTTACTATTTCCATAACATCTGTCTTTTCTACTAAAGAGCAGATTAACAATTATGCTTCTTTTAAAGGTGTGTGTGTCTGTGTGTGTGTGTGTGAGTGATTGCATGTGTGTACTGAGGAGGGGCTAGGCAACATAGAAATTTGCATTCTTACTTCCTTATCACCAAGTCTAAGATTTTGCTTGTACCTATAATGTGCTCAGAAAGATTCCCTTTTGTTTTGCACCTTTTTATGTTCCAGAATGTCATTGTTTCTTGCAAACAATGATTGTTTGCAAAAGATAAAACACATGGAACTCTTCCTTCTGCTCCCATGCCCCATTCTCGTCAGGTGCACACACATACACACACATACACATATATACAAATGTATGCACTCAAAGCTTCTTCCACTTGTGTTGAGCAGTGAAGCATTCAAGTTTTAATGCAGTATTTTGTTTTGGCAATGGTTGCTGATGTGTTCATGTAATACAGTTTTAATCAAATCCCCAAAGCTGCAGACCTTTCAGCGTATCTTAGACTGTACTGTGCCAGGCTTATTCCACTTGAAGTGGCCACCAGGGAGGTACAATTAGCTGTTCCCATGGAGAAGTTTGTTATAGTAATAAATAATAAGTAGCATAGGTAACTATGGAATCAATTAAAGATATTTTTGACCATCTAATGGTTTATGGAAGTGCTAAATAATTGACAATAAGTTTTTTTCTTACTCTATTTCCTATCTGGATATCTCCTTGAAACTAAACATTGGCCCTACACATAGCACATTGTCTGAGGCCATTATTATTTCTTTTTAAAAGTCACATTCTCATGAGGATTGTTTGTGAGACAGTCACCCTTATGCAACTGAGCTGATTTTGAGAGCGTTAAAATTCTGCTGTAAATATTTGCTGCAGGCAGAAATCTAACATATGAAGCAGGAGAACAAATTGTGTTATCAGTTTCAAAAACAATCTGTTTTGCCATTCATTCATTTATTTTTTAACCAGTGTAAAATAGAACAATAGCAGTTGACCGGCTAAAGGGGCTTTGTCTCTGGGTTCCAACAGGTTTGATGTTAAAATGGAAATTTGCTTAGTGGGATGTTGGGAAGGTGTTCTAAATACTTTTGGCATCTTGACAAAAGGAAATATCAAATGGTCGTGCTACCTATGACTAAAATTGGTATGTGTATGTTAAGAAATTGCTTTCTAATGAAATTTCAAAAGGAAGCAAGATGAACAGTTTATTGTGTTGTCAGTCCTACTGCAAATGGGTGAACTAAAGTAGCCACACACATTTCAGCAATCCAAGGGTCTACATGCTCATAAGAGCTATATGTAAATGCACAACTGTTTCTTTAAAGTTTGAATAAATGACATATGACCTCAGTGCCATCACAGGTGATGGAGATTAGAGTGCTCACTTTATTCCTAGAGTTAAAATGGCAGTTATCATTGTCTGATTGGGAAAGGTAGATCTGTCCGATGATCTGACTTACATATATTGCTCTCAGTGAGAAACTCACTTATAGGCTTCTTTCTCTTAGCCAGAAAGCATGCTTCGTACATGAGCCACAGAAAGTGTCTCTCTGGCTGTTGGGGAGAGTCTCTGAGCACATGTTGGTTATATCCCAAGTTCTTCTATTTATTGTGCCAGCACCTTGCATTCTAGTTAAAGTCAGTAAGCTACAAGCAGGAGGAAAAGCAGGCCTGTACCTTTTTTTTGTAAAATTTTACTATTTTTTTCAAGAATAATACATTCATTCATTCATTCATCCATTATGCTGGTTGATGCTCTAGAGGCAGAATGGAGTAATTGCCAAAGAGATGTATGTCCTGTAAAGATGAACATACTTACCATGAACACTTTATACAGATAAGTTTCCCACTTTTCAACTTTGAGAATCTCACCTGAAGATTTAAAATTGAGTAGTCAATCCTACCACATCCTTTTCTCTTATCTCTACAGACTCTACTTTCTGAGTCTGAGGACCACAGGAAAGGAGTGGGAGGCAGATTTGATAAGTGATTGCCTTCTCTGATTGTGGTTATGGATCAGTTGTGTCGAGATTCTTCAGCAAGGTCAGCAGAGGAGGATCTTCCTTTCTATCAGTGGCGGGTAACAGTTTATCAGGACAGTAGGCTCCACACACCGTGGAGGAGAAATGGAACAAATTGAAAATGAGACAGTAGCTTTATCCATAGAATTCAGAAGGAGAGAGAAAGTATCTAGGAACCAAATGAGGGTTCTGGCAGCAGGTCCAGTCGGCACCCCACCTCGTGTGTTCCAGTTGGTATGTGACCCAGCTCTGTTAACCTTTGACTCATCGCATTATGATGCTTTTCTGCCATCACTTTTGAGACTCCGTTCTGGGATTTGCTTTTTGAGTATAAACTTTGTAGGTGACAATGTGTGTCACAATGTCAAAAGTCTGAACACCCTTCAAGGAATTGATTAAATGCAAGAGGTCTAGCTGGGATCTCTTCTCATTGAATAATGTCTCCCTGGTGGTCATCTAGCTGAGGGTTAACAGTATTGCAATGCCCCAGCAGTTCACATCTGTCTGAAATTGTGGGTCACTTCCTATCACATCTGCCACATACAGAGGAGCTATGGAGAACTAGTGAAAGTGTGACTAGAAGAAGACCTGTGCTCAGAGCCAGGGACCCCTCTAACTGCCATTTGTGGACATTATTAGTGTTTCCCCTGAATGTCTGGACCTGGAGTCTAGGACAGTGGGCATTCCAGAGACGTCTTTCTTGGCAGTTCTTCTATCTCTCCAAACCAGGTAAGAATTAACATGTGAGCTGGGGTTAGGATCCCTCCAGGGCAAAAGGCAAAAATATTATCTTGGTGCTGCTTCTAGTGCTGAAAGCTACCTGGTAAGGAGAGAAACAGCCAAGCAGAGAGAAAGAGCTTAGTGACCCTATCCTTCCCTTCTCTAGGTTTGAGGAACAGAAGGCACCCAGGGACTCCAGCCTCTTCGCCCTCCTTTTGCTCACCCAATCCCATGCCTCCCCAGGATTGCCCCCAGGCTCTGCCCAAAGAACCCTTTTGTTGACTGTTGTTCTCTTTTCTTCACACTCTATGTCTCTCTTTTTTTTTCTATCGGCAAAACCTAAGACTGTTGGAAATGCCATATCCAGCCTTTCGCCTGAGTTTGGCCCCAGATGTTGTCCTTGCTCTACTTCCTGGAAATAGTGTGCCTCTTCTCATTCTAATTCTTCCCTGTCAAGGCCGTGCATCTTCAGCCACTTGAAATACGTGCAAACTCATAATTAGGTTTTGTGCAAACATTTAGGGCTTTTATTTTCCCCTTTGAAAGTACTGTAAATGAGATTTGGGTGGGGATTTTTTGGCAGATCCAGTCTTCATTTTTTTGCAAACCACTTATTAAAAAGCAACAGCCTACATTCATTTTATATAACAGTACTAGAAATTTGGTTCTACAAAAGTGTCATCTCTACCCAATGCTTTATAAAATTAAAAGATTAAATAATTGAAAACAGCACACATATTGGTCACAGGGAATGGATAAATCATGTGGGTACTGACTGGCAAGGTCCTCCCTCTCTGCTGGTTCTCATACTGGAAGGTGCTTGGAAGGCTACTAGGGAGAAAAAAAAATCTATCAACAGTCTCATCCAGCTGTGAACACTGTGAACTGTAATAATCACCAGTGTGGCAAGATATGCCCATGAGTGCAATAACGGTGGGAATGTTCTGGTCTGTGGGAAGAAACACCTTGATACTATAAAACAAGAACCCATGGTCAAGAAGCTCACAGGCTTCAGGGAAGAACTGCTACTGTTCTGTGGAGTGAAACAGCATCAGATTGCCTTCTGAGTTCATCTCTCTCTACCCATGGACTATATGAGACCTCATCAGAGATGTCTCTGTGCACTGTGGTTAATGCAGAAACTCACAACTAGTCAAAGGGCAGAAAAAAAATGTCAGGAGGTGCTCAGTCAGAAATGGGATATCTAGATCATCTCCCTTCCAACAAGGCTTAAGAATCTTACTCACCCTTTCTATCATAGAAGAAGAGAAGAAAAGATTGTAGGAGTCAGAGATCAGAGACTACTAAAGCAAAATGGCTTATTTGTGATAGGAAAAAACCACTGCAGTCATAAAGTCACAGAGACTGTCGCTGCCTGCACAAGACCTGTATAAGATCAAGCCCATCAGAGGTCTGGAGGAGGAAGTGGCTCAGGAGTCCTTAGCTATAGTCCTATAGTCCTATAACTGAGGAGCTATGGACAGTTGATGGTGTCTGAAGGTGGGAGAGCCAGTTTTTTTTTAAACAGTGTATCTCCTAGCAGGTCGATCAATCCAGGGGATGATCCAACATGCAGAAGTATATGAGTGCCACAAAGTGGACTTGATGAGTTATTGAAAAAAATTATACAAATGGGGATAGTGAGGTAGGGTAGAATCCAGAAGGAGTCATAGGTAAGAGTAAGAAATGAATATGATGAAAATGTATTGTATGAAATTCTCAAAGAAATAATAAAATGTTTATAATATTAAATAAAACTATTAATTGAGGAAATCAAATGAGGAAAGGAAAATGTAGATTTGTTTGGAGTTATTTTGCCTTTGTAACTATGTGAAGGTCTCAGAGATTGCTTGTCAAGAAACTCTTTTGGAGGTTTTTCCATGATGTAATATTAAATATTTAAAATTAAAGCTTGGAGATGGAAATATTATTGTTGAGTAGGAAAATACATTTGAAGCTGTAATTGTCCTTAAGTATGCCATTTACCTTTTGAGAAACCGTGCCACCTAGTAATTCACAGCTCACGCTCTTGTGAGTATGTCGGAGGGAACCTCCCTGAAGGAGGAGGCCATATGTTATGTTCATGTGCTAAGGTTTCAGATTTGTTCCCACACTCCTTGAGTTTTCTCTGCGATGTACCTCTCAGCAGGTGTGTCTAGTGAGGAGCCTGAAAACCACCTGATTTTGAACAGTCATATGCTTGACTACAGTGAGTTCTCTTGATTTACTATAGAGTCTACTCCATTCCTGGTCTGCTAGACTTGCCCAATTCTTTTATCTTTCCCACCATATTCCCCATTTGAATTCAAATGAAGGAGAATTACTGAGATTTCTTGTTCCTATATGCCTTCTCACAGTCTTTGAGCCTACTTCAGATAACATTAGTTATTCCTCATCTGAGGGACCTCAACACCTCTTTCATACTTTCTGTGCTTTGTAGATTAGACTGTCAAATGACTATTTGCTAACTATGCATTTGCCAGAATACAAGATGCCATGATGCTCCCTTGTCTCTGTTGCTTGACTTAGGTGTGCAGTAGAGATCTTGGGCAAGTGTGAAACTGAATTGCTAAGGAGATGAAAACAAAATTACATTGTTCTTAAGGGATGAAACACAAAGCCTAGAACTTCTAGCCCCTGTGGGTACCACCAGAGACATTTTAAAAGCTCAGCACATGTTGTCTCCACGTCTATAAAGAACTCTGTTCTTGTCTCCACACACTTTTGGGCTACAATTAATTACAAGTGAAAATTAGTTGATAGAGGAAAGTTCAATTTTTTTAATTAGCTGAGCTCCAATCATGTCCACAAACGTTTTAGAACCTTATGGTCAAACCATCACTCACACCCAAGCTCCTCCTTAGAAGAAGCCACTTGAAAACTCAACCAGGAAACCGAAAGCACTTACAGGGCAGTGCTTGAGTCTGGACCAACTGGTAGTACTTGTTAGGGACAGAGAAAGGCCTGATGAAGTTCCCATGTTCAGGGAGTTGTTTCTGGGGTAGCAAGAAGCATTCTGTGTCTCCCCCTGCTGGTTGATGGAATGACTAAAGGCACAGCCCGGGAGGAGTCCTCATGGCCATGACCTTACAGCCTGTGTCATCCTGTCACTGACTTCCGTGAACTTTTAATGATGAAAGTTGATGTCGAGTTCACGTCAGGTTATTTTCTCTCATTCCTAGCTTTCTAACTCTGTTTAATTAGCTTTCTGAATTTCTTAACAATTCTAACTTCACATCCCATTGAAATAAACCATTAGGAAATCCTCTCCTAGCATATTTTAATTCCAGGCTATCACTACATTTTGATTAGATTAAAATTGTTTGTAAAAGCCTGTGTTTGAAAATAAGCTGCAGGGTTACGGCAAAGAGCATTGTTTCTTCTAGTCTACCAGTCACCAGGAGCCATGAAGATAAAAAGTACAGTGCTAGGCAAGGTGAGCCCACAGGGCACTTAGAAGAAGAAAGAATCATCTCTAATTTATTTAAGTTATCTCATTACCTACACTTAGTAATTATATATCAAGATATTGAAAAAAACTTTTTGTTGTGAGTATTCGAGTTTACAAAGAAGACATTGGATAATAAATGGCTTCCAAATCAGAAAATGTTCTCAGCAAATGGTGACAGTTAAAATAAGAAACCAAAGTTTTACCATTGTTACCTTTGAAGCAGGGACCATAGAGAGGACATTAGGAAAAATGAGAAAGAAAGAAAGAAAGAAAGAAGGAAGGAAGGAAGGAAGGAAGGAAGGAAGGAAGGAAGGAAGGAAGAGCCAGAAGTGAAGATTGTCCTACCTAAGATCAGATATATAGTGGGAACAAATAGCTGCAAGAAGTCAGTGTGGAGTGAGCAGAGAAGAAGGGACAAGAGGGAAGTACTTTAGGAGACTGGCTTTGCAAAGGAAAGCTTTTGGGAAATGTGCAATGCCAGGATCTTTGCTGGTCTCATCCTGTTAATACGAATAATTAAACTGTGTTCTTTGTATTTTGGTAACTATGTTGAAGAATGGTGTTAAACATTTTAAGGAGAGTTCAGTTTAATATCATACTGTTCATTTATTTGTCTTCAATGTTTGTTGAGTGTTGTTTTGTTTAGGGATAACAAGTCCTTAAACAAGTCAGCTTTGCTGGTCATTTGGATACATTGTTCCTTTTACTCCAAGGTTGCATCTTTAACAGATAGGCTCTAGGTTTATTGAGCCATAAGTAAGAGAGGGACAACCCATGAAAAAAAATTATTGACTAGGCTGGAGGTAGTTTACAGCTGTTCTGCCCACATTTCTCTGATCAGAAAATGCCTCCACCTCCACATTTGACCAAGAAACAAACATGGATACCTGTTTGGAGATTAGTGATAGCATTCTCTTCTTAAGGATATGGAGATTCTGAAATGGATATCTAGTCCAGACAAAATTTCTTCCTTTAAGGGCAAGAAATAAACAGTTTGTGAAATGGACAAGTTAAAAAGCATATTGTAAATATTGGCATGGTCCTGAGGAGAACAAGTCACCTGGTGAGACAGCATTATGCGAGTCAGTTTTGTTTATATAAAGCAGTTGCATCATTTAGAAAATGATCTGAAGGAGGTGAGGGAGTTAGTTAGTGAATTTCAGGTAGAAGACATGCTAAGTCTAAGGGTCTGGAACAGAACCTAGCTGGTGTGTTCGAGGGACAGCATGGAGCCCAATGTGCCTGGGTGGAGATAGCTGCTGGATGGTGTGTAGTTGTCACTTGAGGGTTAGTTAGATCTGTGATGTACTGGGGGAAGATTGGCTTTCCACTGTGTGCAGATGAGGAAGGGATGGATGGAAGAAGGGATGGAGAGAAAGAGAGAGAGGAGATGGACAGAGGCAGAGAGACAGAATCTTCATGAGCTAAACATGCTGTGTATTAAATGGTGCTCAGTTCTGAGGAGAAAACTTTCATCAGAGGCTTTGGAGAAGAAAGTTGGCAGCATAGATACACTCTTTACCATTCTAGTTGCTGGCCTGGGAGATAACACAGGAGACAAATACAGATGAGAGTAGCTTAGGCAGGAGGTGATCAAGGTGAGAGATAACTGGACTAAATTAGCAAAAGTGAATTGCTAAAATGGAATTGCAGATATTTGAAAAAAGGTGTACGTTTGCTCATTGGTCACATGTGTGGCAGAAAGTAGAAGAACCAAGTTCATCTGCAGATGGGTGCAAACCGATGGATGGAGACAAAGGGGAGGTTAAGTCCTTTTAATTTAAATATAGTATTTTGATTAATTCTTTGAAACTTTTACATATGCACACAATGTGTTTGACTGGGCCCACCCCTGACCACTCCCTCCCTAACTTCATGTCCTCTGGTTGTTGTTTGTTATAAGCCTCTGAATCCAGTTGATGCTGCCCATATTCTCATAGGTATGGGGCCATACACTGGATTGTGGCTGACCTACCAGTAGCCACGTCCTTAAGGAAAACTGACTACTCTCAGCATCTATCAGGTGTCTATAGCTCTGCAGCTGGGGCTAGGGACTCAGAATCTCCTTCCACACTAAACGTCACCTGGCTTGGTCTTGGGCAGGTTTTGCTCTGTGAGCTCCTGAGGGCAGTGGTCCTGTCGTGTCCAGAAGACACTGTTTTGGTCTAGTGCCCCACCTATCCACCCAAACCTCTGGTGCATCCTCTTTCTCCCCTCTCTTTGAGAATGGTCCCTGAGCTGTAGGGGTGAGTGTGATATAGATATCCAGTTTGTGGCGGAGCACTCTACTGACACTCTCTGCACTGGGCAGTTGCGAGTTTGGGCTGACTGTGCTGTCCCCTGAGGAAGAGTGGGAGATTATCTGATCAAGAGACTCTACTTCCCACCTTGGAGTGGAAGTGGCTGTCTGCCAGCCACGTGAAGTGCTACCAAGTTCTGTGGGTGTCATGCATCTGGTTATAGGTGACATGGTCTGAATGGCTTAGACATTGTTGTCAAACTCACCAGAGGAAACCTTAAAGAAACAAGAGAAGAGTACCAGGACTGCGCTTCAAGGCACTATGTCCTTCCAAGTCTGGAGACAGGAAGTTGAAGCATAAGGAGAATTCACCAGCGAAGATGTAAGCATGTGGTCAGTGTCACAAGGAAATGCGGGAGAAGCTAAAGAAATAGATGTGTGAGAAGGGAAAGGTAGCAGGGTTTCGAGCACCTACACCCCAGCACTGGAGACTGCAGCAGCAAGGTCCCAAGTTTAAGTTTAGGCAGCACTGACTGCATAGCAAGGTCGAATTTACAAAGGCTGTTGCCAGTTAATCAGGTATACAAGGGATGAGATGTAGGCATTGGGTTTAGGACATGGATATCATTTGTACCTCTAACAAGGATTTGCATCAAGTACGAGAACAAACCCTGACTGGAGGAAGTTCAAAGACCACGTAAGAAGTAGAGTTCAGGTTGGGGAACAGTGCATATGGTTAGGTTGGGAAGCGAAGGGGGAGTATGAAATGACCTGGCAAAGAGTGAGTGTTGGCTTAAAGTTCTATCTCTTTAGATATTAGTACACTAGTAAGGAAGATTTGGTGGCAAGGGTTATGATATAAGGGAAAGAAGAAAATTCTAGAAAATTTAAAAGGATTTCTAGGCTCAGTAAAGCAATGCCTTCCACTCAGTAAAAAGGAAAATAGAGCCATGTGACCTGATGCGGGGGTGGGGGGGACGTTCCCACAGTCTCTCATCTGATAGGCTCTATTTTTTCAGCTAAATGTCTGAGACAAAGATGAAACTTAAATATTTCAGGAGAGAGGAAAAGTTCCAAGAAGTCACCTCAGAAAGCAGGGTAGTGAGTGAACTGGGGAGCTACGGGGTGATTGGCCACATGAAGGGTTCTCTTGTGGATACTGAGCTGGAATTTAAAGAGAGGTCAGTCAGCAGTCCTGTGTTTATTTCCAGCTTCATTTAGTCTCACTGGTGCAGGTGAGGACAGGAGGAGAGTTGATTGTAGCCAGAGCTGCATTTTTAGGTGAGTGGGCCCAAGAGACAGAGGGGATGGGGTGTGTGCAAAGAAGGGCTGGAATGAGTGCTCACAGAACTTTGGTAAGACAGACGTGGTATGAAGATGTGAGGAGCCAAAGGCATTTCCTAAACTAGGACACTGGAGTGCGGACCCCAGTGTTGACTTTGGGTATGATGGTGTGTCAACTAGAAAGACTGAAGACGGTGACTGGAGAGGGACAATTTAAGTGGAGATTTCAGCTGGGTAGAGCAAAACGTTTACGGCAGGAAAGGATGCCAGAAATAGTGAAGGGCTGGGAGAAATGAGAACACAGAATTTTGAAATTCTTATCTGCCTGGACATTGAAATCACTATGAATTACTACAGAAATAGCTTTGTAGAAAAAGACCATGTAGGGAAAAGAAAGTTTTAAAGAACCAGACAAAGGTGACCATAGATGCTTAGGAGAATGACTGGTAGAATCTGATGGCTGGGGGAACAGAGGTGGACAAGGTGACATGGTTGCAGAGATGTCTATTTGGCCCTCAGTCTGGTGGTTTACAAGGGCTGGTAGGTAACACACAGTGGGAAGGGTGACCCCTGGAAAAAGCCTGGTGTTAATTTCCAATAGACGGTCTGAGTAAACGAGAGCAGGTTGACTAGCACTGGAAACGTTACCATCCAAGAGTGAATGCCAAGGGTTGGAGATGGAAACAGTCAGGCCATCTGAGGAAATCAGCCCCATGTTCAGAGAGGCTCACACAGAGCTGTACACAGTCTGGAGAGTGTTCAGCTCCATTTGAGCTTTGACACATCTATTGAACTAGTACTCAGCCGAGCTTCTCACTCTCTGCCCTTCATCCACTCCTGCCCCCCAACATCCACTAATTTGTTCTTCATCTCTGTGTTGTGTGATGTTGAGAATGTTACAAGAATGGAATCATACAATATGCAAGCTTTCATCACAATTTTCACTAAACATAATGTCCTGAAGTGCATCCTGTCTGCCTGTGTCAATCACTCACACTCCTGACTCACTGTTTACTCCACCACACAAAAAGCTAGAGTTGGTCCAACTGTTTTGTTCATCTAACAATTCCGAGTTGCTTTCCTTTCCCCCCATTAGCCCCACAATCTGTCATGAACATTTCACTCACAAAACTGTGAGTACTTTAAAACTGAATGTTGTAATCAGATCCCTTTAAATCATAAACGTGACATTCTACTGTGCTCTTCTGTGTAAGTATAGTTAACTAAAGTTATTTAAAATGGTCATCATAGGAAACAACTTTGAGACTCTCCCAGTTTGACCTCTGTTACTGTGATAAAACATTCTTACCAAAAGCTGTTTGGGAAGGAAAAAGTTTGTAAGGATTATAAGTTAAAATCCATTATCAAAGGAAGCCGAGTAGGATCTCTCAGCAAGACCCCGGAAGTAGGAACTTTAGCAGAGACCACAGAGGAATGCTGCATACTGGTTTGTTGCACATGGTTTGCTCAGCCTGCTTTCTTATACAATCCAGGCCCATCTGCCCAGGTGTGTAGTGTCCTGGACCCTTTATCAGTCAGTGATAAAGGAAATGCCCAGAGACTTGCCTGTAGACCGATCCGATGCAGACATTTTCTTAACTGTTGTTCCCTCTTCCCAAATGACTCTAGTTTATGCTAAGTTGACAAAACTAATCAGTACACCATTCCTAAAATTCCATTATTACTTTTTTTTTTTAGNTTTTTTTTTTTTTAGCAATTGCAGGCATGTAGATAATTTACATTGACCACAATCCCCGAATTATCCTCTCTTGCCCTCTTTCCCCTTTTACAAAACTCTTTTCTTTATAACAAATTTCCCCTCTACCCTCATGACTTTTATTTTTGGCCCACTGCATTTAATTATGGTTTTTATCTGTATAAATTCAGATTAGGAAACATTATTTACTTAAGCAAAGACAATTTACTAGTGGCTTTACCACTAAGGAATTTGACTCCCTCTGAGCAACTGTTAAGTGTCTGTAAGTCTTCTGAAAGAGGTGGGGGCTTGTGAGTCTCTCTACCATCCATGATGAAATGTTGATGGTCTCTGTAAAGTCTTGTACAAAACGTATGGAAATACCCCCTTTCTTCTTTGAGTTAATGGCTACAATCACTGAGACATGGCATATAATATGGAACATACACACACACACACACACACACAGAGAGAGAGAGAGAGAGAGAGAGAGAGAGAGAGAGAGAGAGAGAGAACAATATAGGCAGATCTAGAAATCAGTATGCTGAGTGTATAAAGCTAGCCACAAAAGTGTTTGACTCTATTCATTTGAAGTGGAGGCAGCAGGGTGAGTCTGTACTATCAGGAGTGTAGCTGTGAGCATCCTTCAGCAGAGGTGATGAAGGAGTCAGGGTGCAAGTGTTGTTCAGTTACTTGATGGTCATTGTCTCATTAAGTTGATGAACTGCAGAGAGCTGTACATGTATTACAGGTGTGTTTTAGGAGTGTATGTAACACTGACACATTTAAACACAAGCTTTCTCATGTCTAAGGGGCTTCTCTCCTGTGTCCTCTTGTTCCGTTGCTCACGGCAGGGTGAAACCCACAATTCCATTTATGTTTCAGTCATCAATAATGTTTTATTTGTAACATGTTCAGAGAGCAGGAAAGAGGCTAAACTCATGCTTGGTGGCTGAGCAAGTCTCACTAACTTATGAATAGTGATAGCATTGATTGCATCGGCAATCCTCTTCCTGCAATTCTTCTCACTGTCAACACCTGACCTCAGGACAATGGAATGGATGAGGGGAATTTTTATTTATTAAAAGGGCAGCATCCTAGAAATGAAATTACAATTTAGTGCAGATAAATTATCATAGAAATTCTTTTTTTCCTACATTAAGGCCACAATTGAAGGGCATTATGCGCTGTTTATCATGGCAATGAAGACGTAGTCGCAATGAACTTCTCAGGGCTGTTTAACTGCCTCGTATTAGCATTGAAACTATGCTCACAGCCTATTATCTTGTGCTATATTTTTTGGTATAAGGGAATTGCTATCAAAGTGTACTTAATCTAAAGGGAATTGGTTTATAATTGGAGTCTTTGTGAAAGGAGAATTAAAATTATTTTGTAATGTCAAAAGGTAGTACAGTGCTGTTGGAACCTCATGGTACTGGTGAGTACCATCTGGTGTCACGCCATACTCGGCACTTTTATTCTTGGTCAACTGAGGAGCGGTGAGAGCAGCTGTCAGTTGGTTGGGTGGACCTGACTTTCTGATGCAAAGAGTTTTCATCATGGTCTATTTGCCAGCCAGGGATTCACTAGATTTTTTTTATTTTATTTTTATATGTATATTTGTGAACTTTCATTAGCTTATATATACCCTGTGCATGCAGGAGCCCATGAAAGAGAGAAGAAGGCACCAGAATCCCTAGAACTGGAATTACATACGGTTGTGAAGTGACATATGAGGTCCGGGAAGCCAGGCCTTACTTACTGAGTAAGTAAGTAACTCCACTTCTGTCACGTGGTATTTCTTACAAGAAGGTTTTGATTAGCCTGAACACAAAGAGTACCATACTTGAAGTATGGTAGACATATAACAAGGATCATTTAAGTTCCACGGCCAGCAGATTATGAGTAAAAGAAGTTCCTTCAGAAAATTCAGACTATTCCTTCAAATGGACTACAGCAACAACTGCACAGCAGTGGACATAGGATGGTTATTGTCGATAATGGGCTATGATATTCCAATCGAATTCCTGCCTAGAAGCCGGTCAATATACCAAAACCAGTATAAAGCCTTGTCACACAACCAAGGTCAGAAGCCGGTCATTCTCTGCCAACAGTCAAGTGATGAACAACATAATTCTTCAGGTCACCCACTCTTTGGAACATGGACCCACCTGTAAAGACATTCCAGTTTCATAAGACACTGGCTTGATTTAGCCATGACTATGGACTGTACACACGGCTAAGATCACAGCCCTGACCTTTGGAACTGTGTGCATCTGTGCAGTGCACCATCAGGCCCCTAGGGATAGCTGGCTATCCAGACAAATGGCGTGCTCTTATTTGTTCATGATAATTATCACATCGTGTGGTTAAAATATTAGGTAATTTTAAAATAACTATTTTAATTATGATATACTAATAATACTTATTGCTACAATTGAAAATAAATATCACTTTATTCTTTTGTGTCTGGAGACACTAAAATATAGCATATCCTGCTCCTTGAGTAGAAACAAAAGGCAAATCAATCTCATTTCTAAACAAAGGAGGATTTTCAAGACCATTTTAAAACTTTCTTTTTCTCCTGATTTGATGTAGTAGGCATCTCTGTGTTGCTCTGTCTTTGCCTGTTTCTCTCTCTCTCTCTCTCTCTCTCTCTCTCGTGTGTGTGTGTGTGTGTGTGTNTCTCTCTCTCTCTCTCTCTCTCTCTCTCTCTCTCTCTCTCTCTCCTGTGTGTAACTTTGATGGAGACAGCCAGCTCCACCTGTGAGCATTCCTTGACTGATGGCTACTCGTTTTCTTGCCTTACTCTGCTGCTTTGAAGTCAGGGAGTGGGTTGGCTCTTGACGCATGAGGGAAGAAGCAGTCATGACAGGATTCTGCCTATGCTTTAAAACGCTGGACAAATCCAGAAGTAAATCAGTGACTTCTTCCACCAGCGAGAGGATTCGAGGCATCATTGCTGGCTTGAGGGTTAGAGCTGAAAGTTTATTCAGAAGTAACCACGGGCATTACTTCTGCCACTAGCTGGAGAACAGGGCAAGAACCCTGGCCCAATAATTTGACTTGTTCAAGATCCAATTTCCTTGTTCACAAAATTCAAGTAATATTGACACATTTAAGGTTGACATGGGAATTAAATGCCAAGGAACAACATGCTTGCTACTCTCAGCCATGAACCCCCCCCACACACACACACATACACATTGCTCCTGTGCCCTCTCAGCCCCTCATGCACCTCGGAGGACTCTGGCTCTGGCTACATGCATTGCAGGCAGAGAGAAATAATCACTGACTTCTCTACCGTCTTCCAATCTATATTCTCTCAGAAATCTGACAGACTGACACCAGAATGCCAGCTCTGAGCTCAGAAGCAGTGACGTCTTCATATCCTGCAGCAGCACAGACAATCTAGGGCAGAGTTGTAGCATACCTCCCAGTACTTCACAGTTCCAGTATTTTCTGACATTTAGCACCATCAGAGCATACAGAAGAATCCAAGCACAATTTCTTTGAGGTAAAAGTGTGAGTGCGTTTTCATATCTTGGTGTGTTGAATAACCTTTAGATGCAAAGTTAGCACAGCAAACATTGACATGATGCAGGCAGCTCAGAGCAGAGTGCCTAAAAATAAATACAAGGAGTTCATATGCTGCAAAAGTTAAGAATTCAAATGAAAAAAATGAGCTTTGAGGCACAGATATTAACAAGATCTCGCTATTGTCTTGGATCTCATGGGTGCAAATGATTAGAAGATGCTAAATATAGCTGTAATAATGGTGCATATATATTATATATCATAGCCTACACATTATATATTCACATGGCCTTGGCAAATTTATTTTGAGGTGTATTACTCACAAGTTTTCTACCTGCCATGAAGGTTTGTTTTTCCAACTAAGGTTATAATTCGTTGAACTATTAGGCTGTGGAATTTGGAGCTGGAAGTTCTGGGTCTGAGTTATAAATATTTTTGTTTGGGGATTACCTTAACAAATGATGTTTTGACCCTTTGTTATTTTCTGTGACTATTGGAGCATCTTTGAAATGTGCTCTAAAGGTAATGTTCATGTAAGGTGACAGCCCCACACGTCATCCTCTCCTGGGCATAGTCCTCGAGCCTAGAGTCCAGTGGACTTGGGTTGCTCTCTTGAGGATGAACTCTTCCCAGGATGCTTCCTTGTCCTCCAGACAGCATTCTTATCCAGAATAAACCCTTCCTTGACAAATAACAGTATGCCCATGTCTATGAAAAGTCTTATCTGTGTTCCTTTAGGCTTGGTAATGAGATCAACCTGAATTTCGGTTTCACTGGTGAGCCCATGTTGAAGTAAGGCAATACACCCTACATCCTCCACCAATGACTGACAGAGGGCCACACAAACCCCTAGTCCTGACTCTTTGAGTCAGTTTGAGCTCTCTGTCCTTTCTATTAGCCATCAGGCATATGGAAGACTTCAACTTGGGTGCTCAGGGATGAAGTTTTCCTGTTTCTTGCTGGACATAAAGACAGAAGCACACTTGAGCACCTATAGCAATCACTGCCACTTAGTTCAGATAGAACTAAACCCTTAGTGACATTTCAGAGTCATTGGCAAAAGTAAATAAAATTGATGTTAGCATCGAAGGCTACCTAACTAGTACCTCTGTCAGCCCGCAAAGGGAAGTATAGAGGTTGCCCTACCATATAGCATCCATGTCTCCACATGAGGGTAAAGCTATCATCTAAGAAGACAACAGCTGCATGATGAGGCTTAATGTCATAGAGACTGTCATCTGTCTATCCTATTTCCTAAGCTTTCTTTTCCTTTTCTTTCAAGTGTTTGTTCCCCATGAAAAATCCTATTCATTTTTTACCAGCTATTATAACTTCATTTTTGTCGCTGTGATAAAATGACCTGACCAAATGCTGCATCACAGAGAGAGAGGGTTTCCATTAGCCCCAAGTTCTAACTTACAGTCCACACTGAGGGGAAGCCAAGGTGACAGGGACTCAAAACATCTAGTCAAGAGCAGTCGGGAGCAGAGACAGGATGCATGTGTATGCTTTCATTCAGCTTTTTCTCTCCTTTCCATCCACTTAGGGCCCAGTCCAGGAAATGATGCCACTCACATTCAGTCTGGGTCTTCCTACCTCAGTGAACTCAATTAAGAAAATCACTTACAGGTCAACCTAATAAAGATAATCCTTCATCCAGACTCATATTCCAGTGACTCTACATCGCATCAACATGACAGTTAAAACTAACCGTCACACCAGCTATCATGTTTTTAATGGGACTATCATTTACTATTTGATTTACAAGGATTCATAATATATAATAACTTTGTCATTAATTGTCATTATTATTATTACTAGTCTCAGATATAAAAGATTGATAATCTATAATAACATCATTATTTGTTATTATTATTATTACTAGTGTCAGATATAAAGCCCAAGACTTGGGATGACTAAGTGACCTTGTGCTAGGCTGTTCACTAGTAGTCTGTTGCAAGTGGGTCATCAAGCACCAAAGAAAGATTGAATTCACATTTAGATGATAATAGAAATTAAATATCCAGGTATCTTGATTAGTTTAGTTCTTTGGAAAAATTGCTTTGTCTGTTTGTAAAGGTATTAGAGGAGGGTAAAACTGGGGCCTGGAAGGCTCGGTAGCAGGCTAGGCAGTAACATGAGTGAAAGGTCAGGCAGTGACTAGAGAGAAGTTAGGGTGGGAATAGAGAGAAGAGAGAAAAGGAAGTTGAGTATTACTAAACAGAATGGGCCTGACTTGGTGGGAAATGTATCCTACGATCCAGACACAAAAGCCAGCATTTTTTATTATAAATATCTGCTAGACAACCTTTAAACCAAACAACAAAATGACAGTTGGATAGTATTTGAGGGTTTAAGTGACTATTATGGGCACACCGTAGATGGGCATAACAGTACTGCAATTGGAGCAGGGTATTGGCCAATACTTCCATGCCAGCCATTTCCTTTTACTTTTACTCAAATTAGCAACAAACTTTAAGACGTTTTCATTGGATAAATCTTTTGATGATAATGAAGGAAAAATGATGGTTTGTTAAAGCCAATTCCAGCTAGCCAGCAAGAAATGGAAATAAAATTAAATTTAAAAATCTCCCATCAGCCAACATTTTCATACAGTTTCTCTTCTTTTTTCTCCAGTTGGCCCATTAATTTTCCATCCTCTTCAGTACCCTATGTCTTAGACAGGGACAACAGAAGGAAGCCTATATCAATGCTATGTGAACCAGTGACTGGCATTGCCTGAGATCTGGAATAACAGAAAAGATACTTCCTTTTTTTATTTTCTGATCTGTTTTCAACATGTTCTTTGCAGGTCTCTATTTTGTTATTGAACATATCACAGATCATGATAAGCATGGCCCACTGTCTCTGTCAGTTATATGTCTCAGTCTATAACAAAATGCTTTAGACTGAATAATTTATCCACAGCATATAATTATTGCTTGCAATGCAGGAGACTGGAGATTCCCAGGTTAAGGTGCCTGTATAGTGCGTCTGGTAAAGGCTCTACCTTTGCTTCAAAGATGAGCCTGCCTCACAGGAGAAAAGAGATTAAAAAAAAACCCTTAGACCTTTTATAAAAATACTAATTCCATCCATGAAGACAGAGACCTACAACCTAATCATTTCTAAAAGGCCTGACCCTTGATACCATCACTCTGTAAGTTAGATCTCAACACAGGATCTTAGAGAGACAAACAAATATCTGGAATATACTACCTACTTATCTGTGACAAACTTTAGAGTCCAGGACAAACTTTAGAATATTTCTCAGCATCAGTGACCTAGCAAGTTACTGATATTTTCTAGTTCAGTGTTTGGGTCATAAGAACCAATTTAGCCCCCTCGTTGCCAAACAAGTTTGCATTGTCTTGTTTCCCTTTGCCTTGCCTTCAAGATTGGCTATGTAACCTGCCTGGTCAGTAGTATGTTAGTGGACTGGACAAACCAAGGCTGTAATGACACCTCTATTTCATCTTGATGGTCAAGGGAAGAAGAGGGAAAGGAAGTTAGAGAGAAAAAATGTTTACCTGTAGGGAGAAGCAAGAACTGAAGTTAAGAATAAAGTCTGTGGTGAGTTTAATCACTGCTCTGGTTTATTACTAAGAATTAAATAGTGGGTTGATATAAAGCATAACAGAAGCTGTGTACATTTGGGTTAGAGGTGTCTGGATTCAATAAGTTGATCAAAGAAGGCTTCTCCAAAGGTTAAGATCAGAAGCCAGAAGTTACCATTTTGATTAAGGCCTACAGCAAGACACTTTAAGGCATGGGAGCCTCTTCCAGTATGAGCAAAATCTCTACATGAATTACAAGAAGCTCTGTCTCTGAAGAGATGAATTTTAAGAGATGTCTTTCCGTGTGCTATGTGGTGTGATCATCAAGGTTAGATCTCTTTTTCCATCCTTATAGACGGAGTGGCTCTGGATGAGGAATAGTGAGGGACATTCCCTAAGATGTTGTCAGACTGTTGAGGGCACCATAGCTTGCAAACACAATTATCTAGGAGATATTATTCATATTATAGTGTCATTCATTATAAAGTGAAGATCAATTGTAAGGTCACTTTGTGGTTGTAGGCTGGCTAAACAAGTATGGGTCCTGCCTGAATGGAAGGCGTTTAAATTTAAACAGGCAAGAATCACTGTCAATTCATCAGTCAACCATCCAGCCAAAGGACATTTGCACTTTAACATTTACAGCCATTATTTTAAATATGCATCTATAAGATAATATAAACCATAAGTCAAGTCCAGATAGGACAGACAAATATTTTGTGAATCTAGCACTTGAGAAAGAAAAATTAAGTGGGAAGAAAATGAGCTTCCAAATAGGGTTGAGATCTTGAGAGACATTTCTTCATCATGAATTAGAAAAAAAAGGGGGGGCTAGAAGTTGAGTATGCGGTCAGATCACAACTCATCAGCCATAATCTTCCTTTAAAGAAGACTCACTTCTTCTAAACCCAGGGAAAGCTTTCTATTGTGTGTGCTAGAGGCAGAAGAGAGGGTTTAAAGGGAAAGCCAGAAGTCTCCAAGCCCTTGCTGGATGAGCTTCAGATCTAAGTTTATGGGTTCACAGTAGGTGCTGAGACAGTATTAGCTACTCCTGCATCACTGACAGAGATGGGAGAAGAGGAAAACAAGCACGAGGAGAGACAAGGGAAGCAGGATTGACTTTCTGCAGCAACGAGGCAAGCAGCTGGTGTGTGGCTGGACAGCTTGAATTCTCTGCGGGTGGATGGATATTTGGATGGAAGGGCAAGCCTTGCTTGGCTCAGCCCTTCATTGCGAGCAGCAGGTGTTATAATGGGCAGCATGGATTTTTTTTTTTTGAGGCTGGGAGGAAACCAATTTTTTTCTATTGCTACTTCTGTACCAAAACACTTTTTTTTTTGCTATTGTTGCTCATACATCTATTATGAATCTCATTTGATGGGATTGGATGGCATTAAAGCACTTAACAAAATTGGGCATTTTAGGAGGGTCATGTTTGCACATTTGAGCACTTGGATTCTAGTTTATCTTATGGCCAGAGGCTTTAGATTTTTAATATGTAAAAACATTCTTTTAAAAGCAGTATCATTTTACTTTCGGAGAAGGAGAGAGAGAGTAAGAGAGAGGGGAACTATGATTGTTGTGTTGTCTTCTCTGCCTCTGGTGGATTTTGAAGCAGACTCCACTGCCAGATCGATCTGCTACTGGGGGCAGATGTTGCTTCATTATATTTATCTGAAATTTTTCATGGTTGGTTTTTATAACACACGCACAGTTATGGCGCCTCTAGTCTGTAGCTAGCAGTTTCAAGGTGAAACACAAAGATAGGAAAGACAGAGCCTCTTTTCCAGACTCCCCTTTCTCCATGGTCAGCTGGCCACACAGTGACCTCCATAGTAAGCACTTCAGAGTCCATGGCTTCAGAGGACTACACAGTGGGGCCGCACACTGTACACTGTTTCTCTTTAAGTGCTAGTTTGCTTCACTGGCATTTCTTTCTGGGGTCAGGAGGGAAAGAAAAGCTTTCCTAATGGACTTGCTCCTTGTTGAACAGAATTCCCTGTGTGGTTGCCCAGCCGGGGCCTGAGCCAGGCAAAGCAGAGCCTTGCAGCAGGACAGAATGTCTCAGTGGTCGGGCAATGGTGACAGTATGGGAACAGGCAGTGACTTGTGTTGAGCATGGTCTCCCTTACCCAAACCGATGGCTGGGAAGCAAGCCCCTTGGCCTGCACAAAGGACGGTGCATTCCCATTCTGCCTGGTTGCAGAATGGGAAGCGCTGCTAATCTGAGCACAGTGAGCCTGTTCATCTTTGAGTCAGCTAAGAAAAGGCAATTGCCTGGCGCTTCCTCAGCACACGGGGCTTCATCTACTGCCAGCCCCTAGGTCTAATCAGACAAGAGCTTCAGGACAGCTGCATAGTGTGCCCCTGGTGGCTGCTGCGCTGGGAGGCGCCACTAGCGAAGTCCTAGAGGAGAGCAGAAACAGAGATGCGTGGTGTGGTGGGCTGATTTAAAACTTGATGTAATTGTTCTTAAACGTTAGTTGAGAAGATTGCTAAAACACACATTTCTAAACCCTTAGTGACAATTCTGAAAGAGCTTGTTGGGATTAGGGCTTGAGCCCTGGAGTGTCCTATCACGCTGAGCACCCCTAGGGGTTGCTGATGTGTTGCTTGACCACAGACTAACTCAAGTCCCGACCTTTAGAAGCTTCATTTCTTGGAAGTTTCTGCTTTGTCCCTACTATACTGTGCTGCCTGAAATTTCCAACAGCTGGCCTGAGTTCTTGTTGGTCTAGAGCTTCATAAATTGTCATGAGTATTAGGTACCAAGTCAAAGAAATTTGATAAAGATGCATTAATTAGGCACCTCCTATTGTTTCAGGAAAAGTTTTGTCTAGCACAGCAAAAGTAGGAGCAAAGAGGAGACATGGAAGGAAGACCCAAGAGAGAAGAGGAGCAGCCAAAGTGTGTGTGTATGTGTGTGTATTGTGTGTGTGTGGTGTGTGTGTGGTGTACGTGTGTATGTATGTGTGTGGTGTGTGAGTATGTGTGGTAGTGTGTGTGTATGTGTGGTGGTGGGTATGTGCGTGCTGTGTATGTGTGTGTATGTGTGTGCTGTGTATGTGTGGTGATGTGTTAGTATGTGTTGTGTATGTGTGTGTGAAAGTATGTGTGTTTGTGTGTGTTGACCACGGAGGTGTGTTTCTGTTTCTGCTGTGACCAAGCTGCAGGTCATTTGACTGATACAATATGAGTGAATCCCATAGTGTTTTTGGGGAACTACTATGAATTGCCAGCTCCATACTCTGTTCCTTTTTCTCCAGTTAGCTTCATTCTTTATTTTATGTAAATTGATTATAAAAGAAAATTTGTATTTATATTCCATACATGTAACTATAAGTTAGGTAAAAAATTATCTATAGCCAAGTCAGCTTTCCAAAAAATGTGCCATAAAATAATTAATAAATTTGAATGTGCTTTTAATAGAGAAATGAGAAAACAGGTAAGATTTTTGTCTCCCCTGAATAATGTATGCGCATTTTTTTAAATCTCAGAAATGTCTAAGAGGTTTACCCCCCCTTCTTTTTTTACAGGTTGGATTACATATAGTAATGATGCAATAACAAATGGATTTCTTCAAACTCTAGGACTCACCTCCTTCCAACACTGGCCAGCCCTGCTTCTTATAGTCAACCCATAGACCAGGTAGATCAGACCATACAGATCTATCCTGTCTTTCCCTATTTGAAAGGCAGGGCAATGCCAAGTGCAGACTGTTACACAATCACCAAAGTCAGCTGACCCAAATGGGACATATGCCACTTCTGGCCATAATCAGCACATCCTCTGACTGACCTTTCCATCTTCAGACACAGTGAAAAGCAACTGAGCAGGTGAACAATGGGAAGGTCTGCCTCAGACAGAAGCTGCTAAATATTTTGAATATGGAGGAAGGGAGACAGGAATTATTTATTAGTCTATAAATTGCAAAACCATGTCAGCTTGCGGCATGCATCCAGGCCTACCTAGAACCTTCTTACAGAAGGTCAGCTCTCTTTTTGGAAAATGGTGTAATTAACAGTAAGATCAGTCACTTTAAGGTAAAAGATTTAGAGCACCAGGTCAAGCGTCTGTGCTATTAGTCTGGAAGGGAGGATAACATTGCATGGGAATGAGACTACGATTCCAGCCATCAATCTACTTCAGCTTCTGACGCCTTGCTTCCCACCTCGGCACACACAGGAGCTAGATGAAAAGAGCCTTAGCTTCTTTTCAGTTCAAAGATGCTGTGATTTTGTGAATTACAATCTTTATTTGTATTTTATTTAATATTGTCCAGAATATGGGCTAATAGAAAAAAAGGTACTTGGAAATATTAATAATAGTGCTGACCTTAAAATCAAGCACACATAAGTTAGGTAATACATTCCCTTTTAAAATTTTAATATCTTATTTTTGAGATTATAATATAATGTATAATTACGTCATATACCCCTTCCCTTTAATGCCACTCCATATCTCTCTGTGATGCCAGCTTGAATGGTCACTCCCAATCCACGTAAAACGCCAAAGCTACAGTATGGACGTAAGTTCCGCGTGTGGTACGCGAAGGAGACAGGGGAGTAAGGATTCATTGCAAGGCTCTTCACCTGCCTCATCTCTGTAGCTTTCAGGGTCCTGTCTATTGAATCAATGGTTTGCTAATTACAAACTGTCTTTGGAAGGCTTCAGCACACTCTCGGATGATTCATGCTTTTGCATTGATTTTCACATAAGCTAAGATACAGTTGCACCATTTAAGCACTTTGAAATTGGTCATCAATGAACTATTTTGGACTTAATAGATTTGATAACACTTGGAGACTCTTACATTTTGATTTTTGCATTATACTGCCTAATATAGTTGGAACTGATGGTTATGGGCTATTCATCTGCTCTTGTGAAAAACAACAAAAACAAAACAAAACAAAATCCTGCCTTCTATGGACAGTCTTTGATTTGTGAGGGGCTCCTATATAGCTGCCTGGGGTGGCACTGGACCTAAAATTCACTTCTCTTGACCTCAATTAGACTTTTCCCATTTAGACTTAAAATTTTACCTGCCATTGAGGTAATTTTCATTTTAACTGAGTAATAGTTTTTATTTGATTGCTGCTGGACCTTAGTCACCAACTATAGATTGCAAAGTACACAGAGTACCAATTTAAGAGAAATTTGAGAAAATAGGTTGTCTGGCAGAGCCCTGGGTGAGTGACATCAACAATAGCTTACACAACTTTGAGAAGTGGAGAACAATGTGCATTGTCCATGTGCAGCCCAATCTGGCCTAGCATTACAAGTCCACACCCCTATTCCAATCTCTCTAAGTCTCTGCGACACAACTCATTAGCATGCTAAGATACTAGTGACATTGGTGAGAACTCTTTCAATGGTGGGGTGGCTTTGTAGATTGTGAATTGCCCCTTGTCTAGAGTATGGAGGCTGGGAGTGCTACCATGAGGTATCTGTCTACACCACAGGAGTCAGATTGTGGCTTACATTATATTTATCTCCTTAAGTCCCATTCCTTATGTGTAAAATCAAGATTTCTGATTTGCAGATCCATCCTCAGGAAAAAATGAAGAGAGCAAAGCTGAAGCTGTGTTGGCAGATTACAGACTACTGTTAGGCTTCTGCCAGACAGTTAGCTGTTCTTCCTCCTCTTCTCTGTCCCTTTGGTCAATCATGCCTTGAATACAACTTCAAAGTGTAATAAATTCACAGAAAATTTGAATATGGTTTTTTTATCATTTGTCAGTTTTTAGTCAGTTCAGCATAGCCTAGCGTCATCTGAAAAGGGAGTTTTAATTGTGGGAATTCCTAATTCAGAGTGGCATGTGGGCCTGTCTGTGGGGATTATCTCAATTGTTGAATGATTTAGGAGGGCCCAGCCCACTGTGAGCAGCTCAGCTTCCTGGTCAGGCAATACTTAACTGCATATGAATGCTAGCTAAGCATGAGCCTGAATTCCTGCCAGCACACAGGGTTTCTCCACAGCTTCTGTTGCAGGCTCTTCCATGAGTTCCTGCCTCAACTTTCCTCAAGGATGGACTCTGTCTGACCTGTGAGATGAAATAAAGCTTTTCCTCACCCAGTTGTTTTTGGTCAGTGTTTTACCAAAATTAGCAACAAAGAATAAAGTAGAACACCATCTAAATTTAAAATTAATTCACGTGCAAAATAAGACAATTAGTACAAAAGAATCAAATTTAACAGATGGGAGAAACATCGTTTTTTTCATGAAGTTCCCAACTATGTAACTTGATGTCCCCTTCCTGGGTATTTCCTAATCTTCTAGTATTGTTGGGTCATTGCTTCTTGAATGCCTAACCAGAAATAAAAATGGTTTGCAATTCCACTAATATTCATGCCACTTGAGAATCTCAGGTTCTGATTGTTTCTCATAAATAATTTTTAATTTATTTTTTGCTTTTACTGAATCCTCCTAGGTTTTCACACATTGTGGAAGGTCTCCTCTAGCTACATAAATATAAATCAAATATCTTCTTGTGGCTTTCCCTAAAGCACCACTGTGCAAAGTGACTTTGTGGACTACAACCCGAAACTAATTTAATACTGTATGGAACAACTTAGGCTCCTTGATGGTAACTTTATATGTGTCAACTTAATAAGTCTAAAGTATCCAAAACCTCAGTGAAGTCTTAAGTACTGGCATGAATGCTTGTAGAAGTAGTTAGGATCTGCATTCTGTAGACTTTAGTTATAGGAGATTTCCCTGTGGAATGTGGGCATAATCTTAAGCACTTCATTGAACACTGTTAAGAGTGAAACCAAGGTTTTCTTGAAGAAGAATTCCTGTCTAAAATTTGCAGCATCAACCCTTGCTTTCACTTTTTATCAGCCCACCTATTGAGCTTCTCAACTGTCTATGATAATTTTCCCTATTTCTCTCATCTATCATTTGTCTGCCTGTCTCTCATCTATATGTCATCTATCCATCTATCTATCATCTACCATCTATCTATCTATCTATCTATCTATCTATCTATCT
>LOEQ01000338.1:574531-589526 GCA_001685075.1 Bramus lutescens | reverse complement strand
AAGGGCCAAGGCAGCTTCTTTATTAACCAATGAAAGTAACACATAGACAGATGACCCTCCTTCATCATGTGTGTGTCTGTGTGCCTGATGCTTGAAGGATTAGATTCTCTAGAATGAGAGTCACAGATGGTTGTAAGCCATTATGTGGGCGTTGGGAATTGAATCTAGGTCTCTCTAAGAGCAGCCAGTGCTCTTACTGCTGAGCCATCTCTCCAGTACCACACATGGAATTTTGAATATAAAACATCAAGAAAGAGGTAAGATTCACTTTCATGATTTACTTGCCTTCGTATATCCAAGACATTATTATATGAACAGTCAATATAAAATGGCTACAGTATGTCACATAAGACATTGACTCTTTGAAATCTGGTGAGCATCTGGCACTTAAGGCACACTTCAGTTTGAACTAGATGTGCCCACCATTTATTAGCCCTGTGTGGCTGCTACGATATACAGCATGACACTAGGGTAGAGCTGAGGAAGACCTGACTGAGTCGGCAGAGGTTATTGTGAAGCAGAAGGTTAGAGAGTTTGCAGCTTTGGAAGAATTGCTGTATTGCTGTAGTAGCAGGTGACAAAGGCACTGCAAGTGGGACAGAGACAGGGTCTTCCTGCGCTCCTTTGATCTCAGATGCAGAATCTGGCGAGGCTCCTGGAGATAGTTGCCACATGCCCAACATCCTCCCTCAGAGGGACAAAGGCATCATTGTCCCTGGCAGTTCAGGTTAGGAACTTGTACTGAAGAACTTTGGTGTCTTCCACTTTCACTGATGGGCTTTCATTAGAGAAGAACCTTCCATCTGCTTCTAGGACATTATCTCTTAAAGGAACTAATATAAATTGATGGAGTTACATAAGCAGACTAAGGATTTAATTATTTTCTCATCACAAAAAGGGTGCCTCCATTTTTACCCTTATCCAGTGTGTGTATATGTATGCGTATCACAGATCATATTTGAAAGTTAGAGGACAACCTTTGGGAATTATTTCTCTCCTTCCACCTTGTATGTTTTCGGGATTGAATTCACCTTCCCAGGCTTGACACCAAGTGCTTTTACCTGCCAAACATCTCTCAACTCCCTGGAGGAATGTTTTCAGAATTTTGCCATATTTTATTTTATAACACAGTACCTGGCACACAATAGGTAACTTCTTTTGTTTGTATACTGACATATCTGGTTTTATTCAAAGCAGATCTATGGTGAATACAGCTGAGCATATTTCAGTGTATCTGACTGTCGAAATGTGTACACGGCTGCCGACTGACGAGGGAAATACACCACAACAGCAAGATAAACCCCGCTGAGTCTACTGCAGCCTTTCTATTCATAGCCCCAGTGAGTGAGGACAAATGTTTAGCATTTACCACAGCCCAAATCAAAACCCTCGAATGGTATGACCACAGAGATTGTGAACTCTCAAGCCAGTAAGCTAATGGACAATATATTTTTAATTACTGTTGGCATTTTGCTTGTGCTTAATCCATTACATAGGAGCCAGGACCATGCCTCTTCCTCCTAGTTTCTGACTTCATCTGCTGCTGGGGCTCAGCTTGACCAGCAGCATTAGGTGTAAGACCAACCACTAACGGGATGAGTGATTGACCTGGATGGCCTATATATACCACAATAGAAACCAAATGAGCCGAAAGAATCATGCAAACGATGTCCTAAGATTTTCTTTGCTAATGTTTTCTGTCTCTGAGGGTTCTTGGAAAGATGCTGTATTGAATCCAGGCTAAAATCAAGCCTTTACCTTGACGTTTCTCTTAATAACAGTGGGTGAAAAGCCTTGTTGTCACAAGGGGTGGTCTCGGGAAAAGGAGACGAAGTCAAATTTTAGAGTCAAATCTTTGCATTGGATACTATTTGAGTTAATTAACCTAAGTTCCCAGTGCATTAATTTATGAAATAGTGATTTAAAAGCATCATCCTGTTTTCTCCTGTTCCATTCTGTGAGCTGACTGACAAGAACTACTACAGAACAGAAAGACAGTTGCCACAGAATACATGAAATGCTTAAGTGACTTCTTATCATTGACACTGAACATAATTGCACCAGACAACAAGGGGACAATGTCTCTTTGCTCATGGTGATTTAGCATTTATTTCTCTTTAAACATTTTAAAATTGTGCTTATTTATTTATGCATGTGGTGGGGCACAGATGCATCACAGTGCCCTTGTGGAAGTCAGAGGACAATTCACAGAAATCGGACCCTCCTTCCACCGTCTGGGTCCTGGGGATCAAACTCAGGTCATCAGGCTCAGTGGCAAGCCCCCACCTGCTGAGCCCTCTTGCAGGCCCCTGGCTTCTCCTTTTGAACTGACTTACCATCTCCTGACACTGCACTGCCTGTTAACTGTATATATCCTTTTCCTTCCTCTCTGCATACTTGCTTTCCCTACAGAGTGACAATTGTCCTATTATTTATGTTTCATATTCACCCTTGCGCATTTCCCAATAGCCCATGTCAGTGGTTTTCAACAGATATGTAACCTCTTACTTAAAAAAAAAACTCTAATTTTGTGTAACTTCCCTTTATATCATAAGTGTGTGTCTATTATAGATATCATACACATGGTCAGTGGACATTGTATAGTGACACATTATAAAAATCTCAGGGTACAGTGGCTTCAAAAGAAGCCAGCTTACAACTTTCAGTCCCCTGCAGATTAGGGCCACTGCAGGGTTCTGTGCCCAACACTTCTGCTGCACCATGTCAGCTAGGGTCACTCATTTAGCCATATATGGTTACCAACAGATGAGGCAGGTGATCTAAGATAGTTCCCCATATGTTACAGGCACCAGAAACCCACATGTGGCTTCTGTCACTCCAAGTGACTTGGGCTTCCTCGCAACATGGTAACAGATTGTGAGACTTTCTGCAATGTGGCTGCCTGCCAGAGTATTCCAAGACGTAAAGGAAAAACCTTAGGAATGGAAACCCTTACTTCATGGTAAATAGAGAGGTCCAGCAACCACCAACAAGCCATACTTGAGATTTCCTACTTTTCTTTCTCAGCAAGCAGCTTAGTTCAGGACTGCCTGGGGCTACCATCTTCAGGCTTAGGGATGGAGACTGGACTCACTTCTACCACACTCCAGAGGATGCGCTGAGTCAGCAAGCTGGCCCAGAAGGAAAGGCTCTGTCTCTTGGTGGGATGAGTATCTAAGAATCTGAATTCATGGCAATATCTGTTTCATTTTCTACTTGTTTTAAAAAGCACAAACACTAGAAAACTGGCCATAGAAAATGTATACTGTGCTCTATGGACAATTTAATTCCACTCCTCAAAACATGACTAAGATTCTGAGGAATACTAAGGTAAGAAGCAGTGCTTTGAGAAAGAGAAGTCATTTTCTATTTCTTAAAAGTAAGCTCTCTGTCATAAGAGCACAGGATTCTTTTTAAACTTATATTTTTGCATAATATTTGTTAATTTAAAGAATCTCCCCCAAAGCTCTTTCATCTTTGGATATGTCTTTGCTGCCAGTCTGTGCAAGGTTAGTTTCTTCATGAGTGTTTTGCCATGTACACCAAAGATTCTCTCCTGGTCTAGGGATGCATCTAATTCCCATCAAACCTGTGACATAACCTATAGCCACCACCAGCTTCTTTGTGGAGCTTTAGGAGCTCTGTGATATACGCCCACTGAACCATACATCTGTGGGATTATGGTAAAATTAATAAAACTGAAATTAAAACTGACAGCTCCAAAATGATTGCTGCCCTTAGCGTATGGAATAACTTCCACGAACACTTATGGGGTTTGTTGCAAGATTATAGACAGTTACCCAATGGGGGATAACATCTGAACCACATTCCTAAATCTCACTTGACAGGTTTTGGATTTGGCATAATTTCTGTATAGTATTTTTGTGTTGGGTGAGCAATGCATCAGCCATGAGCCAGATGACTTTATTTCTAAGCCTTTTGGTCTCTCCGCTCCAAGCTCTCCTTCGCTTCTCCATTACACCCTCTTTTATCCTTTCTTTTCCTTTGTCTAGATACACTCAATCTTATCTAAATATTTTAGTAGTTAGGTCATAGCTAGGGAATTCTTTGTGAAATATGATTATTAAAAATCTTTTTGTCTGACTGCACATCTCAGCACACACATTTGAGAGTCTAAGGATACATGTAAACTGTACCTCAACCTATCTGTTCATTTATTATGCTTTTCTTTCCCATACCCAAATGTTTACACTCATTTCTCCCAGGATGGAAGAAAATGCAAATTGCAAGAATTCAGTCTTATTTAGACCTACACTATGTTCACTGATTCAATCTTAAAAAATAAAATCTCTCTTGGCTTTGAGTCATGAATTCAAAAGCAAGCACACACCCATGCATGCACACACACCCATGCATGCACACACACCCATGCATGCACACACACCCATACATGCACACACCCATGCATGCACAGTGCTATTATTAACTTGTGGTTTCATAGTTCTATTTATCTCAGTTTCTCTAGTGGGGGAAGGTCTGTCATACAGAAGCTGACTTTCAAAGAACAGTGACACACCTACAAAAGAGAGACTTTTGCAGTTTGGTCCAAAAAAAAATTTACCAGTTGCTACAACAACAAAACAAAACTTGTGTAGTATAATTATGCAAAAACGTCAGGACTCTGTAGTCTAAAAATGAGGTACGACTATTGAAAAAATGAAAATAGCTAGAAAATGGAGCTAGAATAAACTTGAGGTGATTTTTATTTAAAGACAGTCACTGTGCACCCCAGGCTGACCTTGAACACCTGACCCTCTTGCATCATAGGATCATAGGTGTGCACTACCATACATGTCTTGCTTGCTTTAAGTATCATTCTCTGATCTTTCTTCAAGAAGTACCTTGAAACACAGGAACTGGATAAACCTGCTCCAGGAAAGATAAATGAAACCTAAAAAAACACCCATTGCCAAATTCAGTGCATTGCAAGAGGGGAATGATTATTGTGCCAAGTTATGGGACCCACATGGTAGAGGAGAGGTAACTCTGGGAAGGAACTCTTCTTTGGTTATAAATATTAGCACATTTTATTTTATAAACAACAACCCCTATATGAAAAGAGCAAACTAAGTTCTCACAAAATGAATAATTCTTCTAATACCTCTGTCTAGCTTAAGGAAATATTACTATCCTGTGAAAGGCTCCCAAAGATACTGCTGACCTCGTAGGAACCTTTTCCTTGCTTTTATTTGTAGTTTTAGTACTTAAGTACAAAATCCCAACCACCAATTTTAGATTTTTAAATTTTATATAAAAACCATGCAATTAGTTGTTAGTGATATAGATATCACATGGCCTCTGTATGTAGCCTCTGTAGGCATAAAATTCTCCTCTTGAGTGTTGGGATTAAAGGTGTGTGCCTGACATTTGTGATTTTTTAATTCGAAATTATGTACGTGTGTGTGTGATATACATACTACATGCAGCTGCAATTATGTAATTTCTATACTTTAAAGTAGTCCATTATATAAAAAGCACAATAATTTATTTGGTCACATTATTGCTGAAAGAAATCTGTACTTAGTTTTAGCTGAAATATTGAGATGGTCTTTACAGCAGAAGGCAGATTTGTAAATGACATCTCCTACACACATTATCTATTCCTGCCGAATCCCATATTGAACCCTGGACATAGAATTAATCACAGTCTGTTCTAGAGACATTCTTTATTTGGCTATAATGGATTGGTTAAAAGATCTCTTATCTCAAATTTCTCCAATGAAAGCCTTTATGAGAATTTTAAATTGGTCTAAAAAAATTAAGTGCTTGGCCTCCTGGAAGAAAATTTACGAACAGGGGCACTATAGCCATTTTATGAAAATATTCGAGAAAACTGTAATGCAAACACAGAAGAAAGAGAAGAAAGCGAGCGCTGGAGGTGTATCTTTCTAAGACAGAAACACATTCTAACAGCTGAAGGCCCAAAACTAAGAGAAGTTAGTTTGTTCCAAAGCTTTTGAATTCTGATGACAAATTTCCCTTTGACTTAGGAAAACTTAAACACAACATCTGTTACGCAAAAGTTTCCTCCTAGACAAAATTCTTCTATACCATGGGGAAGCTCATTAAGCCCAGAAGGTAAACAACCAAATAGTTTCAGGAAGTCCCTGAAACTGACCAGATTCTCCAGGCCCTTTCTTCCTGAAGCATATACATGCAGTGTGGCCAGCTCAAGGTCATTATCAGACAAACTGAACCACCTGAAAGGGACACTCTTCCTCAACGTCTTCAGCAGTCTTCAGTCTGTGCAGGGTATTTCAGGTCTCAACTTTCCTGTGCTGGCACCCAGGCTGGGGTGAGCTTCACTGATGCTCATGCTGCCTTGGAGTTATTTCTGCTCCTGTGATAACACATCACCCATATTCCTGTAAGTAACTCTCCAAAATGTACCTGTCTATCAAATTGGACTTTGGTGGTATCCTTATGTAGATTAGTCATCATTTCCTATTTGGGAAAAGGAGACATTTGTTCATGTCTCCGCAAAAATGGTGTCACATAGCAGTGTCTGCTGCATTCATATACAAAAACCTAGCTTTGACTGTGTCATTTAGACTGTATAGCACAGCAAATTTACATTGGGATTTTAAGTATTGGATGAATGACACTAACTTCTTGGATAAACTTAAATGAAATAAAAATAACCTCTCTATGACTCAGTATCCTTTCTAGTAACATATATGAGCTTGAACAAAAATATCTCCAAGGTTTACTCTGTATGTATCACAGAATTAGTCTCCCAAGATAGTGATACTAAAACGTGCAGCTTACTGTCTGAACTTAGCTTCTGGGATGACAATAGGGATCTCAGAAATATTTATTTTAAAACCAAAATATTTCAGGACTCCTATATTTAGTACATGGTGTATTCTCTGTTAGGATGCTTCCTGGTATACAGCAAGCACTCACTAACTACTTGCCAAATGGAAGGGTCAATAACAGCTATAATATAGAATATTTTTTATCCCATCTACTAAAGCATTAAACATACAGTTTAATGTCACTACTCATTTGATGCTTTGAAGAAATTCCTAGTCTTTACAAAAGCCAAATGCAATCTTAAACACCAGCTTCCACTTCTGTATTCTTCCGAGTGGAAGGGGTTAATGGAGTCAGATGCCGCCAATAGGATTTCCACAAAGCACAAAAGTACAGTGCCAACACAAATCCCCTGAAGAGTAAACAAAACTCGGAACTGTTGCAGAAAATAAATTGTCAATACCTTATAGAAGAAATGGATAATGAAAACTTATCATGCCTATAGTTAGTATCCTCTTTAAAAGAATTTACAGAGCCTATGAAATTAAATTCTGTGCACAGTTCTCTTAATTTGTCCTTAATTAAACAATACTCCATAAATGGTGCATTCAGTGACCAAATGTTCAGAGACAGCAAAATGGTGGGTCCCAAGCCATTAGGAATGAAATAAAGGCAGTCCCTGGAGAGTCTGCAAGAATCTGGTCTCTCTAAGTGACAACTGATGGTTTAGGAAAGATAATTAACTTTGCAATTACAAACGGCAGCTTTCACCAGTGCTATTTTCCCCCAGCATAATCTTTTAAATGTTGGATTATTTACCATAACATGAAATAGTTTGCTTGGAAAGGGGAAAATATCCACAAAAAGTACCCCACCTTAGGCTGCTGAGTTCATCAGAAATTAAGTCTTTATTGATTAATTTAATGGGTATTGTTTTTTATTTCTAATGTTAGATCAATATCCATTTAATGTGCAATGACCCTGCAGATTCTCAACACTAAAATTTCAGCCATAAATTTATACAAATATAAAACAATACACTTTCTTCCATAAAACCAGAAAAATAAATATTTCATTTCTTAATCACTAAGTCAACGTGAAATGCTTATCCAATAAATGAAGAGCTACAACTTTTAAGGAACTCCTATTTTTCTGTAGATGTAGTAACTTTATGCCATTTTTTTCTGCTTAAGTGATTCTCTGAAAATCACATTACTTTATTTATTATGGATTTTTAAATTACCTCAGTACCGGAATAATCTGGTTTTACTTTTCCTCCCCCAAAGAATTCAGTCTACCCAAGTCTACCTGATCAACTTTTCTTAATGTCAACTGACACTGCATTAGGCAAATGTTAATGGCAAAGAAAAATTGCTTTTAAAAGATCTGATTGTTGGGATGGATGCTTCATTGCATCTACAAAGACAAAAGCATGAGCTATAAAAAAAATGCCCTGGATTCATTTTAGACCCCAATTCCTATCTTCTTCTCAATACTTCAGCTCATCAGATGACCACACCCTTCTCTACTTTGCCTCATATTTTCGTTATTTTTGCTTCCAAATAGATACACCTGAGTGTGCATATTCACATGAGTCTTCATTCACAGAAAATGCAGGAAAGTTGACTCAGTCATGCAAATTCCAATTTTCTTTTCTATCCACTATGTAGTTAAGATGGAGAGCTAAAAGACATCAGAAGGGTGCCTTGCTTTTGATTTAGTGTTTCAGTATGTCAGGGAGAATTTGTCAGATTTGTGTTATGTCTTGAGACTTTCATATAATGCATTTATGGTTTTATCTGAGACCCTTGCTGTTAAGTAATCTTCATATGTTTTCTGAAAGTGAGCAGGACAAACATTCCCATCTTCCTTCTTTTAGTTACTCATCAAATATTTATCGAACTCATACTACACACTGTCCTCACATTGTTCTTCTATTGTTGTGGTAAAGACTCTGACAGAAAGTGATTTAGGAGAGAAAACTCGTACTTTTTCTCTCATAATTCTAGATCACTGGGGTGACTAGAGCCTAAGGCAGTGGCAGGGGCTAGCCACATTATATCCATTGCTAAGAGCAGAGAGAGGATGACGTATGCATACCTGGTGTCCAGCCAGCTTTCTACATTTTTCTACATTAGGGCCCCAAACCATGTACTAAAGCTACTCACTTTCATGTTGGGTCTTCTCAAGTCAAATAAGCAATTAGTACAATTTCCTACAGCCATGCCCACAGGCCAACCTGACCTGGACAATCTTTTATCAAGACTCTTTTTCTAGGTGATTCTATGTTGCATCAAGATGACATTACATGCAATAACACTGAGACATGTTGTAGGGAGGCACCAGTCTGTAGTATGAGGCGAGCGGTGGGCTGCATCCCGCCGCCCGGCTAGCTTAGCCCTAGAAATAACCATACAGAAATTGTATTAATTAAATTGCTGCCTGGCCCATGAGCTCTAGAATCTTATTGGCTAACTCTCACATCTTGTTCTAACCTATTTCTAATAATCTGTGTAGCATCATAAGGTTGTGGCTACTGGGAAAGATACTAACCTATGTCAGTCTAGGGCCAGAGCTTCATGGCATCTGCCACACTTCCCTTCTTCCCAGCATTCTGTTCTGTCTACTCTGCCCACTTAAGTGCTTCCCTATCAAAAGGCCAAGGCAGTCTCTTTATTCAACCAATGAAAGCAACACACAAACAGAAAAACCTCCTACACCAGAGACAGAACTTTGAGGTTTATACCCTCCAGGAAGTAATGACTAAATGTCAAGGCTGTATGCAGGTGTTTGTCATACATATGTAGTCTATTATGACTTATTGGAACATCAAGAAACAGGATGATGGGATGTTCTGTACTTGGGGGCTTGAGTTTACCTTACCACAAAAAACTCAGTTAGCATTCAATATTCATGCTTATTTCCATATGCACTTAGCACAGTTTCCATCTTTCTGTGACATGGGAAGTAAGAAATTATTTACCAGGATACTTGATAAAAGTTCATGTTTCTCTTTAAATTTGTCTCTGTTTCCATCTTAATTAGTCTTCAGATGGTTGGAATGCTTCCTCTTCAATATCTTTTAACCTAAGTATCTTGTCATTTGTATGTTTAAGTGAGCCCAACTTTGGCCATTGCATATGACTGTAATTCCCATGTCCCCTGCTACCTTCTGGACTCCCAAGGCTTTCTTCAGCATCCCTCTCCCACTGAGACTTCTCTTTCAGCTCTCCTGTAGGCACAACTTTACTGCTTGAACCACCAACAAAATTAGATCTCAAGAGTGTCTGAAGAGTATAGCATCCCTCTGCCTCTGGGTCTCAAAATGTCTCTCAGATAACTCCATCATAAGAATTGTGAAAAAGAGATGAATTAGTGTGTTCAGTTGTGAATCTGTAATGAAACGCTTCATCGCTTGCACTTTGGGCACCACCAGAAGGGTCATAACTCTTCTAAATGCATTTTTTCTTCAGCATTGAATTTATTGTATGCTCATTTGGGAAGAACATAGCTTCAGACTTGCTTTGATTGTGTTATTTTTCAGATTCTGTATCACCCAATAAACTGTGTGCTTTAATCAGTTTCAGGACCTGGGACCACCCTCCCTTTGTTGAAGAATATGCAAAACTCCTTACATTTTCCCAGTCATCACAGGCTACCAAGATAGAGAGCTTGTCAAAATTTATCTGATTGTTGCTAATATTGCATTATGTGGGTGTGAATCATACATTTGAACAAGAAAAAGTAGTTTGCTTTACTCCTTGTCTTTCTCTGGCCTTAGATTTGTGTGTGTACTTGGCCTGCTTTGGGAAGTTGCTGTTACTATATGCTGAACATATATTTAGTGAAATGCTACTGAACAAAATGATGCACTAAAAATATAGATGTTAAGTACAAACTTCCATAGCTTGGCTCTTCTATCCTTTCCTAGCTTAGCTGATGTGGCTTCTGAGAATTTCACAATCTGGAAAAAAACGGTCATTCTTATTCCATCTGGGCCTTGCTAAATATCTGCTATCACTCCTCTAACCGCCAGGTTCTCAAACTGCCAACCTTCAGTATTTTGAGTGTTAAATGGGTGGTGTGACAGACTTTTTCTGGGGAGACACAATACACACCTCTTCCCAGAAAAGGAACCCAAGATAGACCAAAGGAACAATCACACAGTTGTCGAACGAGTATTTTTTACTGGGGTTACTCATGGGATTTGGGGTGATGAGTTACTTACAAAAACATCTGCACCATTTGGAAGCCTACCCCCAACATGGTTTGGTGACCCCAGAATGCTGCAACCCCAGAGCTCTCTACAAAGCTTGCAGCAGCTCACAGTCCGGACACTTTTTCTTTTCGCTAGCTTGGCTGGTCAGAATCATTCCCTCCAGTAGCCTTCTCTCCTATTCACTTCAGAAAGTTCCTGCTCCTTTAACCTTTTTGGCAGCAACCCTCAAGAACCTTTTAGGGTTCTTCTCTTCACAGACATGTGTCCCTCTGTTGTTTCCTTGCTTACCACCTGAGGCTAGTCAGGCCCTCTCTTCTTCCTAGAGCAAACACTTCAGTTTGGAGAGAATGTTGCAATTCAGAGGAACACGTCATAAACAAATGAATGTTGGCATTTTATTTTATTTTTCTAAGTTTTTTGACAATTTTGTACATATATTTAGCGAGTTTTAGTTTTCACCCTCTGTTCTCCTCTCTCATCCTCCTCTCTCCACTAAAGTCTCTTTCATCCCAACAAGTTTCCTTTGTACTTTTATGCCTACTTTTCGTGGGTTTAATTAGAGTTACTTTTATTAATGTGGACAGGAGGATTTTTATTAAAACACGGACAACTTATGAGTGGCAACACCACAGAAGAATATGGCACCCTTCCGCCTGCACGCATTAACTGCCAATAGTACTTGAGGAGGGCTGGATCCTCAAGGACCTCTCCCCAACCCATGAGGAAATGTTGGGAGGCCAGTTAAACTCTTACCCATAATTTAAGATCCACAAGGAAAGTTTCTTATCGATGCAACCTTGACTTATTGCTTAATATATGCAACATCCTTGGATTCTCAAATTCTGCAGCATTGCTATGGCATGTATTCAATCTGTTCAGAATTGTGACTAACGGTGTCCACATTTTCTTAACCAGTTTACTGAAGAATTTGGGGCCATTGAAAATTTAATCTAGGGCTTTGTACATACCAATACATACTTTACCATCAAATTATATGGCCAGAGTATACATTTTTAGAAGGATGCTATTGCTCCTTATTCCAGGAATTTTCTTCATTTAGTAACCCATGTATCTATCCATGATGGGGTAACTTTGGCTATTCAAGCTTGATGGCTGTGATCCAGTTATTCATTATGTTAAGTGAACATCAAAGCATGTTCTAAGGTTAAGCGTTGGTGAAACTTCAGTATGTATGATCGACAACACATATTTCTTCATAGGACTTACCACTCAGTGGGGGAAATCAAAGAAAGCACATGAACAAAGGAATACATAAATTGGTGGAGTGATAAGTAATATGGGGAAAGTGACAAAACGTGAGTACAGAGGTCAGCAAAAGCACAAGGCAGTCACACAGTGTTGGACTTGACCTGGGCATTTTGTCTGCGCTGGCCAACTGAAGGTTTCAAGTTCCACATGAAGCCAAGTGAAGTTCTATGGTTCTATCAAGGTCAGGTAGCCTATGAGGGCTAGACTGAACAGTGTACACAAGAGCAATGGTGCCCTGAACGAATCCCAGCAGCAGTACAGGTATTGCTGTGGGAGTCTGTCTGTCTCAGCTTTTATAAAGCAGAAGAACTACTAAGAGTGATTCGGAATAAGCAACATAGAATAGAGACTTGCCTTTAATAATTACAAAAGTTCATTGTGACTTCAGTGGAACTCTCTGCCTACTTGAGGTTGGATGGACGCCACTGTATGTGATACAAAGCTAGTAAGAAAAGATCATTTGAAATGCAAAAAAGCAAAGGAGACCAGAAATCCAATAATAAAACTAACTTCACAAGGACAAATTAGAACCAAGGTCTATGACTTCATTCAATCCAAATAAAGTGAGCAGTGTGTACTGCTACATTTTACTACAGATGAGAGCACCTGGAAGATCCAGTGAGGACTTGAGTAGCTGGAGCTGCCTGCTTGCCTATGTCTGAAGGCTGAACCACAACATCTGTAAATGTGTAAAATCTGTCACCACCCATGTTGTGTGTAATGGATATTGCTTCCAGATGAGTGTCCATCACTATCCAGACTGATGCAGGGAATGGAAATCTTGGTAACATAACTCCAGCTTAGGTGAAAACACACAACGACCCTAGGTCATACAGTGTGGTCTCGAATGACCATATATGGTATCTCCGGCTTACAACTGGACTTTAGAACTTTCGTAGCTGAGTGTTTTTGATAGCACATAATTTTGTGGATGTCTTATCTTATGTTTTTAAATTGTACAGTATTTACCACAGATAGCAAGTGTCTATTGAATATTTACTGAAGAAATCACTCACATTATTGGATATTCTTGATATAGTAAGTAACTATATCTAACATAATTCTTAAATTCTTGCAACTGACTACACTGGCACACAAGAAGAAAACAGGTAACCTTTTGAGAATAGACAAATAGAGCAAATTCTCCATTATTGAAAGTCTTTGCCTTTAGGAGAGAATAGGTACATCCCCTGACCCCTCTGGTATCACTTGACCAGCATACCTGGACATAGAAACACTGTCATCACTTGAGAACTGTTAGCGGAGACATACTTAAGCTCTGCTCAATGAGAGGTTTTTGAGGTGGGGTTCAGATCTGTATATTTGAATAACCCCTCTAGGTAATTCTGATAGACACGGAAGTTAAATAATCGCTCACTGAGATGTTGGATTCTTAAACATGGAAATAAAGAGGAGGTGATGTGGGTATCAACTGGCAAATCTTTGGCCACTTCAGGATAGCTGGCACAGGAGGAACTAGCAACCTGGATGGACCACAGGGAAGTCCTCTTAGAAGCAGGTGCATTGTAAGGTTACAAATAAGAAAGAGTCACTAAGCATCATGGCGGGAGTTTTCTCCAGTAGTACACAGGAGCACACATGCTCACAGTAAGATGGCTGCTTCTGACTGCTGGTGAAGTGAACAGGTTTGTGTGCAGTCAAGTTCCCCATTAGCAACATCCTTATCTAGTGAAAGAAGAGTCAGTTTCTCCCTGTAGGATCTACAATGAAAAGACTGACAACAACTGTTGTTAAAGCCAACACTCTCACCTGCCTTTCTTCCATCCATATACAACTACTTCTTAATCCAGCCCCCTCACAAGCTCCTGACTCATGGCTTGTTTCTTCTCCATGGACACCTACTTATCGTTACAACCCCATGTGTGACATAACAGTAGGATAATCTTTTAAAATGCTAGTCATCCAGGAAGTTTGTTTCAAGTTTATTCTTCTGTCCATAGCCACAAAGCTGAAGTTCTATTTCTCTGTGGCTTTTTTTAGTACGTCATCTTAAGACACTAGTGGAGCTTAGCAGATATTGCAAACAGCTGATGGAGGACAGAGCTATTGACAAGATGTCTGATAAGCAAACACACACACATAGGTGGATAGAGATTAAAAAGGCAAGACAAAAGGAGCACTGGGGGAATGTTTTCATCTATCCATGATGAAGAAGGACTTCAGGGGGAAAGAGCTTTTATATATATATANTGTACATAAAATAAATTTAAATAAATTATAAAAACAGAAACATTAAATAAAAAACGAGAAGTCTTCCATTTGATCAATGCAATTAAACCAGATTTAATTGTACAGAGACCTTCCTGACTCTGCCCATATAACACAATGTTTGTCTCTCTTAATGGAGATAATATTGCAGCTGCAAAATATATATTCAGACACCCAGAATTCTCTCCCTTATATATACAGATCCTGTAGGCAACGGTGTTCTTTTGAATCTCCTGAATTTTTATAGTGTGTGTGCAAAGACCAAGTAGCCATGTAGGTTTGCTTCTGAGTCTTCCTGTCTCTCCACTACTTAAGGTTTATTTTCATGACTGAAGGTGCAGGAAGGCCTAGCTCCTTATTATTCATAAAAGAGCTCCTGAACTAAGTTTCTCGATTGCTACCCTGGAGACCTTGGCATGGGAATTAGTGTGGCTGCTGCTGTTAGCCAAAGGGGCTCGGAGTGAGATCTCTTCTGGAACACACCCTCATCACCTAGCTGCC
>LOEQ01000338.1:518420-543051 GCA_001685075.1 Bramus lutescens | reverse complement strand
TATCTATCTATCTATCTATCTATCTATCTATCTATCTATTTATTTATTTATGTGAACCACAATCTCTCACTGGCCAGGAGATCACCAAATAGGCTAGGCTAGTTGGTGAGCAAGCCCTAGGCATCCTCTAATCTCCACCTTCCCAGCACTTGGATTATAAGTATATCCCACCACAACTGCCTTTTTTAAGGTTGGTTCTGGGGCTCTAACTCAGACCCTCATGCCTAAAAGGCAAGCACTGTATTGACTGAGCCAGATCTCCCACTCCCACAACAGCTTCCTTGAAGGTGGTCGTCCCTCCTTCTCTCTGAGGAGAAGTGTGCATGTGAGTCCTACCAAGGTCCCGTGTGGATTGTTTTCCACGTGTATCATCTGGCTCGGTATTTGGCTCCACCGCTCAACCGGTGGGGTTAACACACTAGAACCGATTCCTCAAGGCCATGCCGGTATATTGTGTGCTGTTCCCTGGAAATGTCAGGGTCAGTGTCATGGACATGAAGCAAGAGGGCAATGTATGATGGAGTCTCTTGTGCCTGTGGATGTACTGACAGCTTCCAGGTTTGGCTCTGTTCTGAGTGAAATCAGTGACACTTCTTAAAAAGCCCTCGATGACAGCAGCAGATGAGGCTATCATTGTGCCACACTCTCTCTCCTGACTTCCCCAGGGTGCTGCTCTCTTTTCGGAAGCAGATCTTTAGAAGGGTCCGCACCCTAAGCACGCTAGCCCACAAAGTCGCCATCTTGGTCTGACCTCACTGGTTTCTCTCTTAGGAAAAACAGACGACGCCAAGGTGTCTGAGAAGGGAAGGCTTTCGCCCAAAGCTTCCCAGGTCAAGCGCTCCCCATCAGATGCTGGCCGTAGCAGTGGGGATGAATCCAAAAAAACCCACCCCAGCACCTCTAGGACGCCTACTGCCAATGCCAACAGCTTTGGGTTCAAGAAACAGAGTGGCTCTGCTGCTGGGCTGGCCATGATCACAGCCAGTGGGGCCACCATCACTAGCAGGTCTGCCACACTAGGTAAAATCCCCAAGTCATCTGCCCTTGTTGGTCGGTCCACGGGTCGGAAGACGAGCATGGATGGAGCCCCAAATCAGGACGATGGGTATCTGTCTCTCAGCTCTCGAACGAATTTACAGTACCGGAGCCTGCCCAGGCCCAGCAAGTCCAACAGCCGGAATGGGGCAGGAAATAGATGTAGCACCAGCAGCATCGACTCTAACATGAGCAGCAAGTCGGCAGGCCTGCCAGTGCCCAAGCTGAGGGAGCCCTCCAAAACATCCCTGGGCAGTTCGCTGCCAGGACTCGTCAACCAGACAGACAAGGAGAAAGGCATCTCTTCAGACAACGAGAGTGTGGCTTCCTGTAACTCCGTGAAAGTGACCCCGGCTTCCCAGCCGGTGTGCAGCTCAACTCAGGCCACTCTCCAGCCAGGGACCAAGTATTCAGATGTGGCCTCTCCCACACTCCGCAGGTAAGCAAGTAGAAATGAGTGGAGTCAAGGAGGGCCAGAATACACAGCTTGGCACCCTGAGCTAACAAACTCCAACTTTGATGTAAAGCAATCTGCTGCGCTTCCGTTCTCAGTAAGGCTGCATTCAAGGCCAGCTCCCACCTGCAGGTCTACCATCTGTGTGTTAGTTTTCCCATGCCCGGATGAGAGACAGAAAGTTCCTGGGTTCAGTCCCTCAGGGTGCATTTCCGAGCCCTGCCTCAGTGTCCTCATTTGTTTGTTGGAACTGATAGTATCCTCTTCAGCGTTCCTACTAAAGTACATCTTTGTGGCTGTGCTTGGCTGTGGAGGGCACCCAGGGAAAGTTAGTGGCAATAAGGGCGAGTTCCTGGCACACTTTCAGAGCCAGAGTTTAGCTCACAGGATGCAGGCATGTTGTTCTCTTATCTTAATATCATCCTGTTCTTTTATGAAGCATGGACAATATTTGAAATGTTAGCCTTTTAAAATATTGTTACATATGTAGGTGTATAGCACAAGTGTGTGTTTATATACTCGTGGGCATGTGCACGTGTGCGCACACACGTGGAGGCCTGAAGTTGAAGTTGGTCTTTGATTGCTGTCAACTTTAATTACTGAGGCAGAGTTTCTTGCTGAACTCATAGCTGGGCTAGTCTGGGGATTGATGGCAGGGAATACCATGCACCTGTCCCTCCGTCATGTGAATTCTGGGCATCAGAACTCTGGTCCTCCTGCCTGGGTGTAAGGGGTTTATCCAGTAAACCCTGTCTTTAGCCCCACTCTGCCTTCTCTATAAACCTAGAAGCAGAATCATTTCTAACAGAGAAATTGACTTCTAGCACCTTTGAAAGACGTCTTCCCCACATCTCTGCACTTGGCGGACATTCTTCCTGTGGCAAGCGTACCCTTTAGCCACTCCTCTTAAAGACTCACTGGGCCCTTTTCTTTCTTGTTTTGCACTTTGAGACAGGGCATTTCTACCTACTCCTGAGTGTCCTTGAATTCACTCTGTAGACCAGGCTGGCTTCTAACTCAGAGGTCCATCTGCCTCTGCCTTCCAGGTTCTGAGGTTCAAGGCATGCGTCACCACGCTCAGCCACTGGCCCACTCTGAATGGTGGTGGCGTAGCTCTCACGTAGCCTCTGGACCCTGACAAGCCCCAGGATGGAAGGTTGAGGGGAATGAATATAGAAGTCAGGCCCAGCATCTATATTTGAGGACGAGCAGGATGTCTAAAGACTCCAGCAGAAGCATTCTGCAAGAAAGCGAAAGGAATCCGTGTGCTGTGCCCTGATTGATTATTAGGATTCCAGTGATCAATATTTTTTCCTGGGGGTAACGTCCCGAGGGCTTTTCTTTGCTGTTTTAACAACACCAGCACATAAATGAAAAATCTCTCTGCTATCTGCCTTGAGTAGAAGAATAAAACATGGTCTTAGAGATTTCCTCTCTGCGGCTACAATGGCATTTTACTAGACCCTCAAGCTAGCTAGCGTACATGGGCTCTTCACGCCCACCCATGCTCGGGCAATTGCGCTTTCCCTGCATTGCCCTGGTGGTCTAGCTGTGCATTTATTTGTGTGACAAGGAGAAGGTCACAGTGGAGTGAGGTGGATAACTCCCTCAAGCATTTGTACAGCTGACCAAGTGAATTCGTATATGGGGCGAGAAGTCAGGCGAAGGTGGTTCTCATCTTTGCTTTCTAACAATGAAACATGGCCATCAACTCGGTTGCCCGTTAGTAGGGAGGTCCCATGCCTAAGGGTCTGTAAGCATCCTGATGCCCAGATTCCAGAGTAGGATAACATGTTCCCTGGTTATGGGTTATACATCTGCTCCTGCCTTAGAGACCTGGGATTGGAGGAACTGTTTCCAGGTGATCACTCCAGGCTGCAGGGCCAAAGGCAGTCTGCCTGTCACAACACTGGTGTTCTTGGCAGTCTTCGGGGCTACTTAACCCCTTCATGACTTTGTGAGGGTGGGATAAGGCCCTTGCATTCTAGAATGTGGTCTACCCTATGACTTGGAGCTGGTTTCACCAGAGAGCTCTCTGCCCATGGAGGAGAAGGCCTCTGTGGCTTCTCTGTACTGATGACAGATTTGAGGAAATGAGCAGAAGGTGGCATGGCATTTCTGTGTGTCTGTTGGAGACATGATTTCTGCCTGGTATGTCTGGTCCGATTTCTTGTGGACCTAGCATGTTTTTGTGTATGGCGTTGGCTCATACAAGTTCGTTGGCATTCTGTTGCTGATACTTCCCCTGGGCTCCTTCCAGGTATAGAACTCCTGGTCTTGATTCTTTGTGTTATGCTGAGAGATCAAAGAAACCAAGCCCTAAGGCTTCATAGCTCGCTTCACAGAAAGAAGAAACTCTTTTCTTTCTAGAAGATTCCTGGGTTGGAGCAACCTTCTAGCTATTCTATTTAGAGAAAGCAAAAGGAAGCAAAATGAGGGAGGGGTGTGGGCAGGCCTGTGGAAAGCATTCCCATCACCTGGGCTTAGCAATGTGTCCTGGCTGCAGCCTAGAGCTAGAGAGAGGACCCTGGAAAGCATCAGCATCCAGCCCCACTTAACTGCCAGCCTTTCTCTAGGGAGACCTCAGTGTGACTGTAGGAGAAACCACTGCCCTTTCTAAGGGTCTCACGACCTCTGCTGCCCCAGTCTTCCCCAGTAGCTCTGCACACTTTGGTCTCAGGTATTTGTCCCACACAACCCTTTGTCTCTTTGCAGACTCTTTGGTGGGAAGCCTACCAAACAAGTACCCATCGCCACAGCTGAAACCATGAAAAGCGCAGTGGCCATCTCCAACCCTCACGCCACTATGACCCAGCAAGGTAACCTAGAGTCTCCCTCAGGCAGTGGCATCCTGAGCAGTGGGAGCAGCAGTCCTCTCTACAGTAAGAACGTGGACCTCAACCAGTCTCCTCTAGCCTCCAGCCCCAGCTCGGCCCACTCGGGTCCTTCCAACAGCCTCACCTGGGGTACCAGCTCGTCGGCAGTGAGCAAGGATGGCCTGGGCTTCCAATCTGTCAGCAGCCTGCACACTAGCTGCGAGTCCATTGACATATCCCTTGGCAGCGGTGGGGGATTGAGTCACAACTCTTCCCCTGGTCCAGTCACCTCCGCTAAGGAAGATTCCCTGATGCCTTTTGTCCGCACCAGCAGTGTGAAAACCACACTGTCGGAAAGGTTGGTGCTATACCCTCAGGAGGATGTCCTTCCCCCGATACAGACTGAAGGTTAGGGGTCCAAAGGCCTTTGGTTGGGAGGTTTTGTTCTTCTTTTCTTTTTTCTTTCTTTCTTTTCTTGCTTCTGGTTTTTCTGTCTTGAAATTCTCTCTTTAGACCAGGCTGGCCTTGAACTCAAAAACCTGCCTGCCTCTGCCTCCAGAGTGCTGGGACTAAACAGGTGTGGTGCCACGCCCACCCGGCTTGATTTTGTTATTTCTAATTCTTGTTCCTTGCTGATCAAAGCCAGTTTAGGGTGGAGTTGATCTTGACTGCTTCCCGCTATCTCGGTTTTGCTTTCGGATGTTCTTGGTGCTTAGAGCCTTCTAGATGGAGACAGGTCTATACTACTGTCTGAAATGACATTCAGCTTTGGAATAGGTTTGTCAGCTTATTAACAGTGATTGCTGAGGGGTTGCCAACTTCAACTAACTTCTTCTCATGTGACTGAGCAAGCAGAGTAGGTGACCTGGAAGCATCTGGGGAGGTTGACTGGCATGCCAACATTCTCCTGAGTTACTGCTGGCCACAGTGATAAGAGACAGAGCCTCTGCAAGAATACTCAGAGCCTTGGTTCTGCTACAGTCTTGGGGTGTGTCTGTCTGGTTTCTGGATCAGACCTGAGGAGCAAAGTCGGGGTCGGTCTTGGGAGTGAGAAAAGTGTTCTGACCATTGTGTATAACAGTGCCTCTCCTCTCCTCCCATCTAACGTTCCTTCTCTTGTTTTCTAATTGCCTGGAATTCTAGCCCTCTCTCTTCCCCTGCTGCTAGCCCTAAGTTCTGCAGAAGTACTCTGCCCAGGAAACAGGACAGGTAATGACCTCACAGGCCTGCTGCACCTCTGGGTTCTTCTGCCTGTGTTTGTTGTCGAGCCAGTTGTTCTGTGCAAGGCTGCTGACCTGAGGCTCCCGCTTGTGTCTGTGGCTCTGGTGTACTCTGTGATAGCCAAGCATGCCACTGAGGGTCTGCTCCACTGTCTGCCAAAGCCCAGGGAAAGGTGGCAAGTGGGTGGCCACCCCAAACCCTGACACTCATCCAGGACTGGAGGAGCTCTCGCTGGCATTCCCTGTGGTGTCCGTGGCATGTTCCTGCCTTCCAGCTTCTTGCTTTTTTTCCTCCCTCTCCCTCTGGGTCCTGTCTGCCACCCACTGTGCAGCCTGGCCCTCACCTCTGTCTCTCCCTTGCACCCCACCCCTCCCGGCCGAGCTGGCTCTTCTCCCTTGAAGGCTTTTGCTGCTGTCTGGCTAATCGTGTTGTTCAGAGTATCGTGTTGTGTGTGTCTGTGTTCAGCAAAGATAATGGTACAGAGTATCGTGTTGTGTGTGTCTGTGTTCAGCAAAGATAATGGTACAGAGTGTCGTGTTGTGTGTGTCTGTGTTCAGCAAAGATAGTGGTACAGAATGCCTGGAGGGCTGGGACTTTACAACAGAGAAGCCTGGGTCCGCCCCCAGCCGTGGGTGGGCCTCCAAGACGGGTGTTGACCCCAAGTTTCTGGAGGAGCGGTAGCTTGGCCAAACATAACAAGCAGATGTTGTTTCATGCTTGGGGGGGGGAATTAATGGAAACCCCCTTCACCCCATCCACAGCACAAACTTCGTTTCTGTCAGGCTTACAAACCAAGCCTTTAAACCCCTGCACTTTAGAAATTCAAATGGTTGGCAGCAAGTGCCAGCATGCCCGGGCTCCTGCCCAGGGCTCAGCTCCTGCCTACGCCCTTGCTGCGCAGGAACAAGGAGACATTGAGAGGGACCTGGAATTGACTTCATCACACATGAATTCCAAATATGCAGACTGCTGCCTCTTGAGGCAATGGGGTCATAGGAGAGGAGCTGAGGAGGTACACAGGTGGGACCCAGGGCAGCACGGCCCCTACTTTGGCTTTGAACCTGTGGAAAAGGAGGAACAATTGGGGTTCATGACTCAGGCCACCTTGTGATGTGGGGTAAAGTACACAGTGGTGTGGGTGCAGGCAGGACCAGGTTTCTTTTATATACCATGTTGGGGCACTGCATGCATGGCTGGTGGTGGGAGTCTGCCCCTTGGGGGTCCTCAGGCCCCTCCCCAGCCTTCTTACCTTTCTTCCTCCCCTTCCTCCTATGCTTCTCTGAAGTTCTTGATTTTGTTTTAACTCTCCTACAGTGACCCGCACCTTGATAGGAACACTTTGCCTAAGAAAGGACTCAGGTATCTGTTCCCTCCTTGTACCCATGACATATGTTGTGGCCGTGGAGCTTGGCTGTGTTGTTCTCTCATGGCTGGTGGGGCTGGGCTGGGCTGGGGTCCCTGCTTTGGCCATTGCTGCTGGATTTTGGATGGCAGGCCCCTCTCATTCTCATCTCCCCATCTGTGGCTTACTTGCTTGAGCAGGGTCTGTTTGTCTGTGTTTGTGAAGCTTTGTGTGACAGAGCCATCTCACATCTCACAGCCAGCCGCTACCTTGAGCTAGGAGCCGTGACGCTCCGGGGGCTGCAGGAGAGACACTGAGCACTTCCTGAATGTCTGTACACACAGCCGCTGCCAGAGGAGGACACGACTTACAGCATGCTGCTTTGTTAGCTGCCCCCATCTTAAAACTCTCAACTCTTTCTGCACTAGAGATGCAGCTCCATGGTAGAGTATTTGCCTGCCATGCATAAGGTTGTGGGTTTAATCCCCAGCACCACCAAATAATAATCTAAAAAGATAATACCTTTGTGGCTATAAAACACTGAACAGTTGTCTTAATGTCCTAAGTAGTGATTGGGTCAGTTATCAATACCTACCAAGACATGGATATGATCGTTTTTTGGTGGAAAGTTTAAAAAAGAAAAAAANAAGAAAAAAAAAAAAGGACCACCAGAAAAGAATGCCTTTCTATTGGTAGTAAGTTGGACCTGGACTGCTCATTGGTAAAATCAGGATGCTCTAAGTCGCCGTTGCTTGAATCACGTCCATCCTATCACCAGCCCGAGGTGCTTTCCTTTGCTCATGCTCCCTGTGGATTTCTATCAGCTCTGCTTTCTAAAAAGCCTCGGTATTTGTAGCTTCACCTTGCACCCAACCTTCAGTCCTCTCACCTGAAAAGGAATGAAATGTTTCGTTGGTGTCTTGTGTGTCTGCACTTAATAACCCACGGTTTTTAGGACCCAGCGCTCTTTGAACATTTTTAACGTGAGGGTGGGTGTCACCACTAGAAGGCCTCTGTTGATGCCTCCTGGCAGAGTTTTGCAGCCTGGCCTTTCTTCACGGGTGTCAGCTGGATGTACAGATGATCGATGCCCCTGTCACCCCTTGTTCTGAGACTGGGTCTCATGTAGCCCAGACTGACCCTGAAGTTGTGTGTAGCTGACCTTTGAACTTACGATCCTCCTGCTTCCACTTCTTCAAGTGCTGGAATTGCAGGCCTGTACCAGCATGTCTGGGTTTCTGCTGTGCTGCAGATTGAACCCAGAGCTTCCTGTGCCCGAAGCAAGCAGGCCACTAACTGAGATGTGTCACAACCTACTGTTGCCCAAAGAAGGAGCTAACTTCTAAGTAGTTACCTTTTGAAATGCTGTGATCGTGCCTGTAGTAGGTCTATTAATGTGATGTAGCCCTGAATTTTTGTTGTTGTTTTGAGGCAGGGTTTGTCTGTGTGACAGTCCTGGCTGTCCTGGAACTCGCTTTGTAGACCAGGCTGGCCTCAAACTCACTCATATCCATGTGACCCTGCCTCCCAAGTGCTGGGATTAAAGACATTGCACCACCACGGCTCAGCTACCCCTGGATTTTGAAAACTGATTGTCTGAACATTTAGAGTGGGGTGACGTGACAGCTATTTCCAGGTACTCAATGTGCCTTACAAGGGTGTGTATCCATCAACAGTACTGAAAACTGAGTTCCCGTTCACACTGGTTTTCTGGCTGGCTGACTTACTCCTTTGAAACACACATATTGGGTAGCAGATTCCTGAAAGCCTAACGGTCCTTCTAGTGAGCTGGTCAGCAGCCGCTCTGTAACACCTAAGTGTGAGGGTACCCTGACAGTGTGGACACTGCAGAAGCTTCAGATGCTTGCTGATTTTGGAATCTGACAAGCGTGGGTTAGAATCTCAGCTCTGGTCCCCAGCTTCGCAGAACACATAACAGGACTCAGTGTTCTATCCCTGTGTGAGTCTGGAGGCTCAGGGAGACGGTGCCTATAATGGGAGCTGGTGCCTATAAAGGGAGCTCACCGGTCAGAGATGCTCAGTAAATATCGTAGTCCTGTTTTGGAATGCACAAGGGGGTGGTCCGCAAGACTTCTTAAGGCTTCCCAGCATTTAATACACCAGTGTGGGGTTGTCTTCATGAAATCTGTCAGGTAAGGTACCAGGAATGTAGTTCAGGTGTCAGAGGGCTCATGTAGCGTGCAGGAAGCCAGTATTTTGCAAAGTATTCATGGTTAGACGTGCCTGAAATACCAGTCCTTGGGGAGACAGAGACGGGGGAGCAGAAGTTGAAGGTCATCTTTAGCTACCTAGCAAGTTCAAGGACAGCCCAGGTGCTCCAAGACTCTTCCTTGGAAAAAGTGCAGCAGCTAATGTAAACAGTAGCACCCCAGGTCTCCAAATGCCACCCACTAACTGCTGTGATTCATGGCCGTTCACGGGCTCTGCAGCGAGCAGAGGCCAGCAAGTTAGCTCATTAAAAACATCCTCAAAGCTCAGACAACTCTTCTTTCAGCTCTTCCTGTCAAGGAGGGGGCTTCGAGGTGACCCTGTCATGAACCAGCATGTTCCAGTCACACCCAGGGATGGCTCTTTTGAGCATTTCCCAGTCTTTCTCCCTTTAGGTGTTCCCCTCAAGCTGAAAGGAATTATAATTTTCCCCAGATGAAGCCAAGTAGCTTAAAAAAAAAAGTTTTGAGAAACTTCATAAGTTTCAGGGTGTGTAGTGTGTAGTGATTTTTTCCCCATCTTAAATATAGTTTTTCTTTTTACATAGTCCTCATAGCTGTGGGGAATGCATTTTCATAAGTGCTGTTCATTCCAGCCTGGTTTCCGTCTCCAGGTATACACCCAGCTCCCAGCTTCGCACACAGGAAGACGCCAAAGAATGGTTACGGTCCCACTCTGCTGGGGGCCTGCAGGACACCGCTGCCAACTCCCCCTTTTCCTCTGGCTCTAGTGTTACTTCTCCTTCTGGAACAAGATTCAACTTCTCCCAGCTTGGTGAGTAGCCGCCTGCCTTGGGTTGTGTTGGTCCACTCTGCAGGGGGCAGAGGTTATCTTGTATTTTGAAACAGGCATGTGGCCACATCCTTCTGCATATCTGATCAGCCCTCAGTGGCAATGCAGTCAAAGAAACAGAAAATTGCAGTGTTCTGGGTATTTTCAGTCCCGTCCGTCCCCTGAGCCACATGTGACTTAGGGTGGCCACAAATGAGGCCAACACTTACTTAAAGCATTATGAGATTTGTATGTGTGAGAGGTATTTTTGATAGTTGTTGGGGTTCTGGGTGTGGCATATATATGATGGGAGGGAGATTATGTTTGTTCTTTTGTTAGTTTGTTTTTTAAGGCAGGGTTTCTCTGTGTAGCCCTGGCTGCCCAGGAACTCGCTCTGTAAGCCAAGCTGGCCTTGAACTCACAGAGACCCACCTCCCTCAGCCTCCCAGGTGCTGGGATTAAAGTGTACACCACTGACTGGCATATGAGGTTTTTGTGACTCAGTTGCACCGTATGGAGCATGGGTTCTGTAGATAATAGCCTCCTGTCATAAAATCTACAGGGTAGACACACTCACTACTCAGGGTACGATCTGCTTCTCAGACCTGTGGGAGAGTCAGTTTTCCAGCCTAGTCCTCCTTGCTTTATCGAGCTGAAAATAAGTTGTAATGGACTAGTGTTCTTGGAAGTTGCTCCTGCCGACTTACTGTGTTGGCTGACACACTGGGGGTGGAGGTGGGGGTGATAGTCCCTGCTGGAATGCCGAGGGATTCTCTATTAGAGGCAGACACATGGATGCAGATCTGACAGACAAGCTATGGGAGAACAGTCCAACATTTTGTAGTAAATCGGCAAACAATGGAAGAGCGTTGATCTCGGGACTGTACAGTTCCAGGAAGGAGAACGGGGTGCTGGTGTCGGCAGAGGTTACTTGACGGTGATAGGATACGGGTAGTACTTGAGGACTGGCCAATGGAGGAAAAACCTGTTTTGGTTTCAACATTTGGAAGAGCAGGCTTTTCTGAATATTCCAGACTTTCTATATAGTCTAATGATGTGTGTGTCTTGTCATCACGGATGAGGAATTTCACTCTATTAAGTGCGTCTCTTTGAATACAGGGTGCATGACTGACATGGGAAGGTCATGGTGAGAAAGCTCAACTTAGCTCGGGGAAGTGTGCCCCTCTGCATTGACGCTCTTTGCATGCTGCGAGATGATCCGCGTCGGAGGCCGTGAGCCCTGTGTGTGTAGTGCTCTTTCCCAGCCATAACTCTTCGCAGCAAGAGCTTCTTGTCATGTGCGAAGGCTTCCTATCTGATCAAAAGCCTATTTGGACTATTTTGGGCTTTTGGCTTTCCAGAGGATTGTTTCAGATGAACCCACAGAGTAATTAGCTCATGCCTGGAAGGTGACACTGGCCTGCCTGAACGTGCCAAGTTGGAACGTGAGGCCCTGAGCCTTGCTTTGGAACTGACCCACCTTCCCTCCCATATTTTTAGATCTAAGCCTGTAACTCAAATGCTCATGCGACTACCTTTTAGAAATAGACAAGGGAGTGAAGTTGGCAGGCACACACACTGCTAGCGATAAGCAGCTGCTGCCTGGTACCCGGCTGGGATTCAAACAGTGGTATGGATATCCAACATCTCATTCTGCTCCTCTGGTTCCAGCGAGTCCCACCACTGTCACCCAGATGAGCTTGTCCAACCCAGCTATGCTGAGGACCCACAGCCTGTCCAATGCAGATGGCCAGTATGACCCCTACACTGACAGCCGCTTCCGGAACAGCTCCATGTCTCTGGATGAGAAGAGCAGAACAATGAGTCGATCGGGCTCCTTCCGGGATGGGTTTGAGGAAGGTAAGGGATGAAGGAACTCTACCAGTTAGGTCACTTGGCCTGGCACGCTTGACGGTGCTCCCTCCTCTGGTCACTACTACCTCTGGGGTGGGGGTGAGGGACTCTCACTAGGAAGATCTGACCCTTAGGTAACCTTTCAGAAGGCTGAGGGTAGAGGCCTCTAATACTGCCCACCCTCAGCATTGACTGAGTTATGCCTGAGGCTCCTCTCTCTCCTGGCCTTGGGCCATGACTTCTTGGCACGCATCTCCATCTTGAAGCCCCGCCGCTGGCTCATTCTGTTGGCAGAGAGCTTCACTGAGTTCATCTCCCCGTGCCCTGCAGCTTTGGGGGCGGGCAGCCCCGTTCACATCCTGCATTTCCTAGCTTGTCTCAAGATCCAGATTCTCAGTTTTTACCCTTTTCCTTCTTGGGCTGGTTCAACCATGGGCGTTTAAAGCTCATTTGTTTTCGTCAGAATTATGGAAGGAACATTCTGGGGGTGATTTTGTCTGCATCTTCATAGCTCACTTCACATCCTCTGCCCCTTCACCCAAGACATTGTGTTCGAAGAGCCCCCTTCCCCAAACCCTGGGTTTGGGGGAGGCTGGAGGCAGGCTCAACAAGCAGTGATAAAGAGAAGGAAGTTGGATTGGCCAAGGATAAACCCCAACTCTACTCCTCCCTCGATTCGAGAGCTTAGGGAAGATACTGCACCTCTTTGTTCCTTTTTCCGCTATAAAAATGAAAGTAATAATAGCATTTGGCTCATGGCGCTGTAAGAATGCAAAGCTACCACATGTAAATGTTAGCACAGGTCTGTTATTGTGTGTTGTAGGCTGTCGGCCTGACATCCACATTGCTTTCCTGAGGGCTCCAAGCCAAGGATGAGGGTTCAGGGACAAGTGGATCCCAGTGGGGCTCTACCTCTATTGGAACCTTTCTGCTAACCACAGTCGGGGAGAATGTAGGGGTGAGCCAGAGATGGTCCACTCAGCTCCCCATCCCTGTAAAAGGCAGGGTATAGGCTCAGTGTACCCCAACAGGAAACTTTAGATCATAAGGAAGGGAACACAAGATGCAGCCTTTTGCTTCTCAGCTTTCTTTCTAAGAAAGGCTTAAAGGACTGTAGTGACAGAATTGTTGCTTGTTGGCTGATCTTGGTGACTTAGGGCTCTCCCCAGATTTATGTCCCCAGTAACCCTGAGCAGGGCAAGCTTATAATCCTTATATGGGAACTACCAGGCTGGAGGATTAGGGAGGCAGGGTTACTAGGGGCTTTTGTTAGATTTAAAGGCTGGAAATTAGTGCTGTGGTAGCTATCAGAACACAGTTAGGGCGCATACTGGCCCTAAGGCAACGGAGGAGAAAGCCTGTCTGTCTTAGGCTGTTTTCCACAATTGGTCAAGAATAGCCATGGTATGTCTCCCTCTGTCCCTGAGGATAGCTCCCATGTGGAGTGTGTCCCATGCTGCCCTCATGATCTGCCATGTGTATGCACTAAATAGTACCAAAACTTGTCCTGACAAGCTGTATATGGTCCCACAAAGACCACGGGCCTTGCGGACTCTTCTTCAGCTACCTCTTTAGGTTAGGCAGCCCAACGCAGACCATCCGGGATATCAGATGGCAACTAGGCCTGGCCTACCCACAGGCATCACCACTTTTGTAATCATATGATTCGTGGTAATCTGGAACTGAGCTGCAAAGAGAGGCTTAGGACTTTGGCAGGGAGGGTTGTGTTCCTGTACCGCGAAGGTGGCCCCTTCGTCTCTGGGAACTTCACCCTTCAGTTGGGTTATTCCTTGCATATGACAAAAACAGAATAGGACTTGGATAATTAGGTTTCTAACTCCTTTGAGTGTAGGGTGGTTTTATTTATTTTTGTTAGTTTTCATTTTAAATTGATCAGTTACCAGTGTTGTAGGGGAGGTCAGATCTCATGCCTGGCCAGGTAGACCCTCCTGGAACTGTTTATTCTGTGCTGTGAAGTGGGATTAAAGTGTAGGGAAAATTAGACAGGTGTCTGTGAGCATGTTCCCATTTAAGGTGATGGGAGTCATAGCCACATGGATCCAGTGCAGTGTGGCCCAGGTGCAACCTTTTGAAGTATTTTGGGTAAATTCTTACTGTAGACAGGATGTAATCTCAAAGTCACCTTTGAGGCACTCTCACGGGATGCTCAAGGTGTCTTTGAAATGGATGTTGGAGCTGGAGAGATGGTCAGCGGTTAGGAGCAGATACTGCAGTTGGAAAGGGATAGGAGCTCGATTCTCAGCACCCACATAGGGTGGCTCACAAGTCCTGGCTTTGGGGCCTATTGGGACATTACACAAAGGGATTAGAAATACATTACAAAACATACCAAAAGCTGTTTTTCAATTTTTAACTTTAAGCCAGGTGGTGGTGGTGCATGCCTTTAATCCCAAAGCTTGGGAGGCAAAGGCAGATGGATCTCTGTGAGTTTGAGGTCAGTATGGTCTCCAGAGTGAGGTCCAGGACAGCCAGGGCTACTCAGAGAAACCCTGTATTGGAATTTTTTTTAACTTAAAATTACTCAAAATTTTACATGTTTCTGCTGTGTGTGCCCTGCTTTGCATGTAGAGGTTCTGGGACAACTTTCAGGAGTTGGTACTCTCCTTCCTTCACGGGTCCTGGGTAGGGAACTCAGTTTGTCAGGTTTGGTATTACCAACTTAAACCATCTGGCCAGCCCACCAAAGGGATTTTTAAAAGTAAAAACCAGAACTTAGCAAAACATGGCGAACAAAGTGACCTCCAGACTTCCAGTCAACAGAACCTGTCCTTGAATTTCTGTGTAGCCGTAAGCAAGTCACATCATTTGAGTTCCAGGAGACTTTTGCCTGTGGAATTCTGGAGGTGCAAGCGAGAAAGCTCCATCAAGCTTAGTGGTTTGGGGGCTGAAACTCTCGTAGTCCAGGAAGTCCCATGTCCATCCCCCCAGACTCTGCTGCTCACCCTAAAGATCAGCTGGCGACAACAGTTCAGGCTAGCCACATTCAGGTTGGTGGGGCGGAGAAAGTCAAGGAGGCTGTTTCTTTGGATCACAGCCTTGCTGTCACTGATTTCCAAGTGAGATGCATTATTACAGAGAAAAGTAATGTCTCCGCTTGAAGTATGCCCAATGTGCCACTTCTGCTTGGGTCCCTGAGCTGGTCCTGACTGCCAAGAAACTGATTTGTTTGAGATGGAAAAATTGGAGACAAAACAGCAGCCAGAGTATGTGTGCTGTCCCGGCTCAGGCCTCTGAGCCAGCTCTGCCCGGGTGGCTGGAGGTGACTACATGATCCCCTTGTCTCTTCCACCAACAGGCCTCCCAGGCACTCTGTCCACTTCTGTCTGTTGTACAGAAGTGCTTTGGTACTTCTGAACCTGTGGGCATGTTAGTACAGAAAGCCATTATTGGCCATTAACACCTTAACCTGCTTTTTATGGGGTGTGAGTCAGATTAGTCATGCTTAGTAGAAAAACAGGGAGCACATCTGAAGCCTGGCATTACCTGGGAGGGTGGCTGTGGGTCCTGGTGGAGCCCCAGCCTCAGAGACATTGGTAGATGCCTGCTAGTGAGAGGAGAAGGAGCTCTGGACTGCGCTGGACTGGGCCAGGTAGGTTTAGAAACTCCCTAGACAAAGAGCTGCATTGGCAGAGCCTCAGAAGCAGGCTCTACAGCGCCATCTAGAGCTTGCCTGGGAATGAAGTCCAGGATAGCCGGATATGCCCCTGTGAGAGGAACTCGCAAAGAAGTGTGGAGGGACAGGGAAGGTTTATTAGTAACGCCACAGGCAGGTTTCCAAGCACCAGACAGAACTGTTTGTTCAATATCTTGCTGGTAGGCAGCTTCTACTACCTGCTAAGTGGGGTCGAGTGCACTGCTGGGGTGACTAGTGGACTCAGTAGTATGTGCAGAGAGTGTCCCCAGCCTTCCCTGGTCACGGATGGGCTCCTGCTCTGGTGGGATGTGGGCACATAAGGCTTTCCACCTGTGGTCAGGAGAACTGTGCCCACTTAAAATACCTGCCGTGTCTGGACCCTGGGCTAGTTCTGTCTTCCAGACAAGTTACCAGGAGGTTGTTGAGAAAGTAAGAATCAGGTTCCCTGAAAGAGAAGAGAAGAAGGCAGCTTGAATCCTTAGTCCTGGAAAAGAGCACACTTCAAAGTGAGAGCCGATAATGAAAAGTCCCTCCAGCTGGAGATGGGACGGGAAGCTAGGAGTGCGTGAGTGTGGTTCTGAGTCAGAACCTATGGTTACCAAGCAAGGAAGAGAACACCCTCGTTCATCACGTATAGACATTGTGCAAGTCCCGTACTTCAGCAGAAATGCTGTGGTTTCCACTGATCTCTGCTCCAAGGCTGTGTGGATTGATTAGGACAAACGTTCGTCTCTAAGCATCTAGTGGGTATGAGACAAGGCAGCCTTGCCGCACGGTCACAACGCTGAACCGTGCATCCGACCTGAGTAGGCACAATCTGAAACAGCCACAGACTGCCTCTGAAGTGTGTGGTTACACTCTCCACAGCCACACTGCCCTGTGTTTGAACCCTCGGCGGTATGAACGTTTGGTTACGTGAATATATGATCCCTGAATCATGTGTTATTTTGCTAGTTAAGAAAAATGTGGTACGACAAAAATGACTTCCTTAATGGGTTATTTCATATTTGGCTCTGACCTGTGCTCAACCCAGGAAGTGTTGGGCCACGATGACAGTCACAGCCAGGATGAGCCCATGGTGTCCTAAAGGGTTGGCTTCCTCTCTCTCTCTCTCTCTCTCTCTCTCTCTCAGCAGCCAACTGTACCTTTGACCCTGTTTGTTTCCTTCCAACAGTTCACGGATCCTCGCTGTCCTTGGTCTCCAGCACATCATCCATCTACTCCACGGTGAGTCTCAGCCATCGCTGTGGCTGTGCTTGCACACACACTCCATTATCAAGTCTGCCAGGAGTGATTATAAGCATCCCAGCTGTGGAAAGTATTCCCATTATAAAAGGATCAACTCCTAGGAGAAAAAGATTTGAAATTCACTGACAGCTGTTATCACATCCCCCTTGGGGCTGGGGAGAGGGCTCAGTGGGTGAAGGGCTTATCACTCAAGCATGAGGACCCGAGTTCTGAAACCCAGCTCCCACGTAAAAGCTGAGTGCACGCATACGTAACCCCACCTTCCACCCACATCTTCACATGGAAGCCAGTGGTTCCTTGTCACCGCAATGGTTAAAACAACCCTTGCATTCTTCCTGATTTCTTAGAGTATTGAGCTTTTTTGTATTTGGCTGTTCCGGTGGGTGGATGTAATTGTTCCAGTTTATAGACTTATACCAGAAAAGAAGCCAGTCAAAATCTGGACTTTCAGGAGCTGGAGAGATGGCTCAACAGTTATGTGCACTTGCTGCTCTTCCAGAGGACCTGGGTTCAATTCCCACATGGTGATTCTCAAATCACCTGTAGCTCTAGTTCCAGGAAACCCAATGTCCTCTTCTAGCCTCCATGGATAGATACTAGTCATACATACATACATATATATGTATATACATATATACATACATGCAAGCAAGTACGCATAAACATAAAAATAAAAAATCTTTAAAAAAATTCTAAACTTTCCCAAATTAGCAGACTCAGCAGTTCCTACTGGCTGGGCTGCATTGCTTCTTTTCCTCCACTGTTCTGACTTTCTGTATGATTTATTTACAGCCAGAAGAGAAATGCCAGTCAGAGGTAAGGAAGGGTTCACCTTCTGGAACTTTCTTACTCTCAGTGTTAATTCCATCCAGCTCAGTCTGGAGACGGACTCCCCCCAAGCAGCTAACCCTGTGCCTGTCTCTGTAGATCCGAAAGCTGCGGCGGGAGCTGGATGCCTCCCAGGAAAAGGTGTCTGCGCTGACCACCCAGCTGACCGCAAATGTGAGTGCCCATTCAGGAACACACAGTCACACATGTACACACACATATGCACACAAGGTGGGAGCCAGGGACAGGGCAGGGTGGGTGCAGGAGCTGGGCTGAGTGGGAGCCAGAGATGAAACAGTGTGGGCGGAAGCTGAGGGGCACTAATGGAAGCCAACAACAGTACTGGTCAGCGAGGTAGCCAAGGATGTAACAGGGTAGAAGTTAGAGATAAAACCAAGTGGGGACCAAGGATAAGACAGAGAAGAAACTGGAGGTTGGATAGGAAATAGCCATCTGCTTTCTGAGCCATTCCTTGAGGCCCTGGGTCTTTGGACACTCCAGGAGTAACTCTGGGCTCAAAAGGCTTTAGTCCTGTGGACATTGGTGCCAAGTCAGGTGCTAGCAGGTGCTTGGGCCACTCTCTGTCACATCCGGGTCTGGCTTTGCTCGTCTATGTAATGGAACAATCGCTGTCTCCCTGTGTTGGGAGGTGACCAAGACTTACGATATTTGAACTGTTCACTCATTTCCTGTCCTCTTTCTGAAGATTGTGGTCTTCAGGGAGGTGGGAACACAAAGGAACTCCGGAGAAGAAAGACATCTTTGGCTTCGTGATAAACAGCTAGTGCTCTGTAATTGCATCGTGCACAGTGCTCAGCACTGCCAGCCTTCGTTCTGTCTGTCTGGCCACTCTTCTAGTACCAGCAACACTAGGCTGGGATCCAACAGTAAGGCAGGCAGAGTCACTGCCACGTTCCCGTGCTAGCTCGGAACCAGAAGGGAGGCAAGCTGAACAAGCTCCCTGGGACACAGTCATTCACGCCACAACGATGAAGAAAACACAGGAGTGCCACGCTACCTCTCATTGGGAGGTGGGAGCGAGTCAGGAAGGGTTTCCCAGAGGGAGTAGCACCAGATTGCTGTCCTGTAGAAGGGTGCAGCATCCTAACCAAAGTGAACAGATTTTCAAGGTCCAAGGAGAACTGGGAGCGGCTTACCCAGTCAGTACCTGAGGTCAGAAGTGAGGAGAGAGGCAGGGCAGGAGTCAGTATAGAGGAAAGGCGAGGGACTGGTGAGTGTCTGAGCTGTTCAGTGGAGTTTTGGGACCTTTGGAGAACCCTGTCAGTGTGGAGGCTCAGCTTGCTATTTGTACCAAATATAGTAGAGGAGAGGCAAGGACCTCCCAGCCTACCTGGGAGACCCACAGAGGAGCCCCACTGAGGGGCTAAGATTTGGAGAGATGATGGGTGACTCCAAGGCCAGGCTTCCTGCCCAGGAGTTGATAGCCCAGCCTCAGAGCAGCCCAGATAAGGGTACCAGCGCCTGTGAGGGGGAGCACACTGTGTGACCCCACTGCATTCCAACAGCAGGAGCCACTTCAAAGGCTATTCTCTTTTGACCAGGAGAGTGAGTCAGGGCCCAAGAGTAGTCTTTTACCTGGAGTTCCTACCCTGCTAATTCCTGCTCGAGCCTGACTCCAGGAAGCGTGGCTCTCTTAGATCTGCATGGGAAGAGTGGCACGCCCTTAATTACAAGCCCGGGGAGTGTAACTGCCTTCATCATCACCCTTCTCCCAAACTCTTGTGCATTGTCGGAAACCTCTGACGATTTCCCCAAACCTTGACACACCAGTTCACTACGCACTTCACAGTCCTTTCTTCTCTTCCCTCTCCATCATCAGGATGGCTGGCTCAGCTGTTGGCAGCACTCACCATTCTTCCAGGGGACCCGAGTTAGGTTCCTAGCATCCCTTTCAAATGACTCACAAAGGCTTGTAACTCTAGCTCCAGGTCTGGTGCCCTCTGCTGGTTTGTTTAGGTACCCACATTTAAATCGCGCGCGCACACTTAAGATAATAAATCTAAGACATCATTAGAAACCATGTCAGAGCTGAATTCTCAGGCTTAGAGTCTTCTCTTCAGAAATTGTCCATGGTATCCTGACTAGGTCCTCTAATTGGAAAGTCCGATGTGTGCGCCTGAGTTCAGAACTGAATGCAGACCCAGGGAGGTGGACAGTGACCTCCTGCCCCCAAGAAATGCCTCATGATTTGTGACAGTCATCAAGCGCTCCCCTTGATGCTCCATCAGGTGACCTTGGATTACTCTTTCCATCTACCTGATCTGCCACCAGGAGCCCTGGTCTGGCCTGTGGTCCTGAACCCTCTGTACTAGATAGGTTGGATGGAGTAAGGGCCTCTTATATTATTGCAGAGTGTTGCGCCTCCCAAAAGCTGCTGAGTGCAGTCTTGTTTTAAAGTAAATATTTAGTCATACCACACTCCACACTCTACTTCAGCCACTACCGTTTTATTATCTGCCATCTTTCTCGGAGACCAAGCTATGTTTGTTTTCCTAGAACAGGCTATTCCGGGCTGCCCTGGCTGGTGTTTTCCCTGGGAATCTGAGAATGTCTCTTGGCGGGAAGGTTGTTGTGTTATGTTGTGCAGCGCTGCTAGGCCCTGCCTCCCCCGTGTTTTCATAGCTGTGCTCAGGACACAAAAGCAGCCCTTTCACTTGCCAGCAGAGCTGGATCTCTGACCTGTCAGAGCTAAGTGGCTGCTTTCTGAGCTTGTAAACATAATGTTCACAGTTTGAGTGAGCGGGGGCGTTCCAGGGATCACGGGGGCAGGTTAGATGGAGAATGAAAATGAATGCAAATCACCCGGCCTCACTCCTCCCTCTGCTGGGTGAAGACAGCACGCTGTGCCCTGACCCAATTCATCTACCCACATGTCATCTTGAGTTGATTCGCTTTAGTGGGTATGGTTACCCAATGCGTGGAAAACTGAAGCAGAAGGGTGCCAGCTCCTGGCCAGCCTAGGCTACGTAGTGACTACCAGGCTAGCCCGAGAAAGGATGTGAGACTCTGATGAAAAAAAAAGAGGGGGGGCTGCAGAAATGGCTCTTCCAAATGACCTGGGTTCAATTCGCAGCACCCACATGGAGGCTCACAACTGTCTGTAACTCCTAGGAGACCTGATACTCTCACACAGACATACATGCAGGCAAAACACCAATGCACATATAATAAAAATAAATTACTTTAAAAAAATTTTGCCCTGTATTCAAGGTAAGCTAAAGAAGTAGAGAGGCATTCTCTTCATTTCAAATGTATAGAGTGTAATCAACAAGAAACCATCTGTGTAGTCTTGCTGTGATGGTGTGTCTGCGTCTATTGTCTTAGACCCAGCCAGCCTGTTGCGATGAAGTCTAGTGAACCACGGCTGGGCCACTCTGCAGTTCCCTCCTTAGGTTGAAATCCAGGCCCACTCCACAGCCCTGCCCACGTCTCCCACTCTCTTATTCTTTCCTTGGGTTGTTGATCACCTTCTTCTCTGGGTTTTTACAGTGTGGCCACATCTCGTTTTTCCAGACTCATCCCCAGCCTCTGGTCCTTTGTATCCGTCTCAGCAGGAGTGGTAAACCATGTCCTATATAAGAGCAGCAAGTGCTCTTAGCTGCAGAGCCATCTCTCCAGCCCTTCAGACTTGGTTTTAATGGCTTTTTCAGATTCCCAATTCAACCAGCAGTTGAATCAATCAGTAACGACACATCAAGTGTTCGCTACTCTCCAGTCCAAAACAGGCTTAGTTTTGCCATGCTAACCTCTTGATCTTGACCTCAAGAAACACATTCCTCAGTTCCAAGATATACATTTGTTTGTTTGTTTACTTATTTGAATCAGGGTCTTTCTATATAGACCAGGCTGGCTTCGAACTCACAAAGATCTGCCTTCCAAGTGCTAGATTTAAAAACAAGTGCCACCATGCCCAGCTATTGTTTTTGTTGTTGTTTTGTTTGTTGTTGTTGTTGATGATGATGATGGTGGTAGTGGCTTTGTTTTGTTTTTTTTTGAGACAGTGTTTCTCTGGGTAGCCCTGGCTGTCCTGGAGGTCCCTCTGTAAAGACCAGCCTGGCCTTGAACTCTCCCTTCTTCTGCTTCCTGAGTGTTGGGATTAAAGGTGTGAGCTACCACTGATGGACTACTGTTTGTTTTGAAAACAGATTTATTTTATGTTTTATTTATATGTGTGTGTGTTTGTTCCAGTGTATTCAGGCCAGAAAAGGGCCTTGGATACCTTAGAGCCGGAGTTACAGGTGGATGTGAATGGCCTGATTCAGGTTCTGAGAGCCAAACTGTGGTCCTCTGCTGGAGAGGACCTGAGTTCAGTCCCCAGACCTGTATGGCGGCTTACAGTCACCTGTAACTTTAGCTCCAGGGACCTCTGACATCCCTTGTGGCTTCCTCAGACACCTGTGTGCATATAGTACAGTTATATTCATTTGGACAAAACACTCATACACATATAATAAAAATAAATTAATCTATAGAAAGAAAATATGAACCAGGAACAAAAAAACAAGTGTCAGACAGAAAGGTGGCTTTGAGGGTCAATGTAGGCAGGCTTGCTTTGTCTGATGCCCTGAGTTTGATCTCAGGACCCACATGGTGGAAGGAGAGAGCTCTTGACAGCTGGGCTATGTGTCCAGTCCAATAGAAATAATTTTATATTGTTACACTGTAGCATCTGAAGATTGGATGCATATTCTAATTATAACTGGCTTCTTTTGAAACCTTTTTCCAAGCCTTGAGTAAGATGTTCTAACAAGAGAAGATCACAGTGTGGGAGCCTGGAGGAAAGTGTCTCCCTGGGGGAGCTGGGAAAGGGCTCTTCATCCAGGGAGCAGATGGGCCTTTCAGTAGCTTTTTATTAATGAGGATTATAACAAGGAAAATAAGCCAGCCACTTTGTCCATTCACTCTACAACCCTAGTTCCCATGAGCCCGTGCTTCCCGTGAACTCGGGTGAATAGCAAATCCTACCACTGTGTGCTGTGGAATCAGCCATAAACTGGTAGTCACAGGCCCCGAGTATTTCCAACGACAACCTCAAAGTGTATTGAATACAGTGGACCTGTGATTGCCAGGGAATAGACCAGGCTGGTGGTGCAGATTAGCTAGGCCAGGAGTGGGTAGGGCAAAGGTATGGGGGAAGGATGCTTGAGGAAGGACTTGAGCAAGGGCAAGGCTAGAATCAACAGTCCCAGAGAGGGGGTGGGAGACCAAACCTGTGCAGGCCACATGAAGAGGCTCTAATCCATTCTCCCTCTGGCACTGTGGCCTTGCAAGATGACTTCACTGAGGCCTCATCTTCCGCTGCAGGCTCACCTCGTGGCAGCCTTTGAGCAGAGTCTGGGAAACATGACCATCAGACTGCAGAGTTTAACGATGACTGCAGAGCAGAAGGTAAGCCTGGGGATGCCATCGCTCGCTTTCATTTCAGATGAAGGTGCTGATTTTAACATATGGCTTAGACTAGTAGAGACTGAATGTCAAGAATAGATCAAATGTTGGTCCTGTGTCTCCTACGGATCTAGTGGCTTCCTGTGCTCTCTGATGTCCTTACACTGAATTTAGATCCACCATGTATGAGACAGCTCTGTGGCACCCCTTTGTCGCTGCTCTCCACTGTCCAGGCTGGCGTTGTGCTTTATGGAACTGGTTTGGGACGTACCTGTTGTATCTTTCTCACCTTCAGGATTCGGAATTGAATGAGTTAAGAAAAACCATCGAGCTGCTAAAGAAACAGAATGCAGCTGCCCAGGCTGCCATTAACGGAGTGATCAATACACCAGAGCTCAGCTGCAAAGGTAACCATAAGACACGCCGTAGACACCCTCTCTCATGGTACAGTACAGGGTGCAGCCCCCCTGCTGGGGAGCAAGAGACTGGGACTCAGGCTGCAGATCCAAGGGCCAGGTCCCAGAATGCAGACCCTTTCATCTGCTTGCTTCTGGCCACCGCAGAGATGGCTAGTGTAGTACAATCTTCTGAATAAATCTTAAAGACTGAAGAACTGGGTTTCTTATGGAGAAGCAGCCTTGTGTTTTATGGCTTCTCTCTCGTGCCTCCATGATTGTTTGTTTGCATATTGGAAAGAGAGTAGAATGGGTTTATATGTTTGTTTGTTTGTTTTGGTTTTCTGAGACAAGGTTTCTCTGTCTAGCTTTCGGAGACTGTCCTGGCACTCACTCTATAGACCAGGCTGACCTCCAACTCACTGAGGTCCTCCTGCCTCTGCCTCCCAAGTGCTGGGGTTAAAAGCGTGCGCCACCACTGCCCACCTGGGTTCATCTCTCGGATACCCTAGGAAACTGCCCTAATAAATTGTTGGGCTTTGTGTGTTATTAGTTATCTTTCTTTTCACAACTATATTATAAGGACCCTTTGTTCCCTGTTGATGGTAGCCAAGGGCTTCAGAGGTGATGGTGGCTTTCTAAGGTCAAAGGGTAGTTAGGAACAAAGTGGGCCTGGACCCTCAGGCCTTTGGCTCTACAACAAGCTCTATTCAGGATTAGAGACAGCTCTATCCATAGGATGAAAGCTAGCCGCAACCATGATGTCGGCCATCTCTTGTTATTTTTGGCATTGCTGTTTTCCAAAACAGCAGTGATAGAGTTGAGGTAGGAAGGGTTAGAAAGTGTTAGCTAAGCAGAGTGGAGGGGGGAGCACTGGAGGCTGAGGGAAGAGAATCGTGGAGGGCCTGGGATGACATGGGCTCAGTGCTTCCAAAGGGCCACAGGAGGCAAGCAGGGCAGGAACGTAGCGATCAACAAGGAAAGATCACTGGAGCCCTGGGTGCCATCCCTAGTGGAGCTGAAGAGAAGAGATCGAAGGAGCTCCAGCAGGGAATACTGCTGTGTTCACAGGTGTATCCCCCTCTCTGTCCAAACAGAGAGATGTGTTGGGGAATGTTCCATGGGCTTTCTACCTTCCATGAGAAAGAGGGCATAGCCATTATCACTTCAAGGCTCTTCCAGCCAGCAATGGGGCATAGAGGTACTACCTCAGTCCAAATGCCTTGGATCAGGGGAGGCCATTCCTGGGGACAGAAGACTCTACTCTAGGGCCCACATGCCTTGCTTGTTCTCTCCAGGAAACGGCAGCACCCAGGCTGCAGACCTGCGCATCCGTAGGCAGCACTCCTCTGACAGTGTTTCCAGTATCAATAGTGC
>LOEQ01000338.1:496465-510304 GCA_001685075.1 Bramus lutescens | reverse complement strand
GGTTACCCTGGTAGTGCAGTGTGGTTACTGCTCAGTCTACAGTTCCTGGTTACCCTGTTAGTGCCATGTTAGGGAAAGCTACAGTAGAGCCCTTCTTGTAACCATTGCTCTGCATAGGTTGAATAACAAAGACTGTATATTTTGATGCTTTAGGTATGATCCTCTTGAGAAAGCAGTAGAGGCTGGATAAGGGGCTGATATGTGCTGAGCCCTGAGTAGTGGTTGACCTGGACCAGTCTCAGAGGGGCAAGTGAGTTACATCGGAGCTCATGTCGTCAGTATCACCCTCTTTCCCTAGGATTTCCGAGTGTATGGACAGTGAGGCGGAGACAGTCATGCAGCTACGAAATGAGCTGAGAGACAAGGAGATGAAGCTGACGGACATCCGCCTAGAGGCACTCAGCTCTGCCCACCAGTTGGACCAGCTCCGGGAGGCCATGAACAGGATGCAGGTGAGTGGACGGCAAACAGAGTCCCAGGAAGCTGCAGAGTGGCAGCCCAGGGGCGAGGGGGTATGTGCGGGTATTCACACTGCCTCCTCCTTCCACAGTGGCCCCCTCTACTTGGCCTTCTCCCTGCCTTCCCTAGCTCCACTCGTCACGCACTACCTGAGCGGAACTGTGATGAGTGACTGTGTCCCCACCATCTGTTTAACGCTATTCCTTCCCCTCTGAGTACCCTCTGTCTATCCAAACTGGACCCGCCTCCACGGCTCCACCTGAGCCTCCTCCCAGACCTCGCCACATCCTGCAATGGAAGAGCCAGCGGCTTTCTTTGACTGTGGCTGCACACCAGTTCTTTCAGGTCCCACCTCTGCATCCCAGTCTTGTGAGCTGCACTTTGCACCAATACTCGCTTGCATTCGGCTCTTTATGGACAACTGTGGAATGACAGAGTCCTGTAGACTGTGCTAAAGGTGACCTCACTGGAGAGCTGTGTCCCAAAGAACATTCCCTGGAACTGGGAGAGGCTCCTGGAAAGGACAGCAGCTCCACAATGAGTGTGCGCAGGAAATCCACTGTGCGCCTTTCTCAGAGTCACAGAGCAAACAGCTCCCTCATGTTCTGAGAAGTCCTGGAGTTGAGAAATCTGTCATCCTAAATTCTCAAACCTCTTTGGCTGCCAGACTTTCACACGGGCCACTCTGGCAGGAGACCCTCGGGAAGGCAGTTTCTGAATACTCCCTAAAGACCAGTTCTCCATGAGCTGGGAACCAGTCCTGCCAGAGTCTTGAATGGCTGGGAAGGTGGGCACGCCGTGCAGTTTCCCCAAGGGGTGCCTGATTTTGGCTGGCCTAGCTACTGGGTTCCTCCAGATTCTTCCCCCAGAAAAGGCATGTTCCATTCATTACACCCATCTATTAAGACAGTCTCTCCCTTACTTTTTGCAGAGTGAAATTGAGAAGCTGAAAGCTGAGAATGACAGACTGAAGTCTGAGTCTCAAGGCAGTGGCTGCAGCCGGGCCCCCTCCCAGGTGTCCATCTCCGCTTCCCCGAGGCAGTCTTTAGGCCTCTCACAGCACAGCCTGAACCTCCCAGAGTCCACCAGTTTAGGTGAGTGGCTGGCAGCCTGGGGGCTGGTCAAGTCTACTAGCCTGGGTAAGTGGCTGACAGGCTGGGGAAAGGTCTAGTCCACCAGCCCGGGTAAGTGGCTCGTAGGACCAGCAGCAGGCCATGGACACCAGCCTGACTGAGTGGCTCACAGACTGGGGACAGGCTGAATACACCAGTCTGGGTGAGTGGATTGTGGGGGCTCTGGGCAGGCCTAGCCCACCAGCCTGGGCGAGTGACTCATGGGACCAGTGTAGACTNGGCACTCCCGTGTCCAGGGTGAGCGGGTCCACAGATCTGATGGTGAGGTAGCAGGTGTGTGTGCACTTCTGGTGTGTGTGTCTGGGTGTGCATCTGCTACCAACATGAGCCCAGCCATTAGATTCTTCCATGCTTTGCTCCAGCACCCTTAGTTCTTTAGACCATGAGCTTGGGTTTCTCCCTGTCCACCATGCTGAGTTCTTCTCAATCCATCTAAGGAGTTGATCTGCATCCCCAGTGTTCAACTGTACCAGTACCCCTTGGAAGGACATACCACAGAGGCCATGCCTTGGCTTCCAGCCTTCTGGCTGTCGGGGTAGACTTCAGGCTGGCACATCATCCCAGAATGCACCTTGAGTTTTTCTTTGTGAGCATTTCAAGGCTGACGCTTTTTTTTTTTTACCCATGATGCTGCTGTTGCTGTTGTTTGAGTCTCCTTGCACTTCCATCCGGCAAGATGCATTGTCAGCCTGCTGACCCCCCTGGCCTTCCCACCATTGGTTTCTGTGACTGCATTCTCCATCCCCCCCCACCCTGCAGCCTGACATCTGAATTGCCCTGCTGCTGTGCCCACAGGCAGCAGAGGTGTCGGGAAGCAGCTCTGCCGTCCCCACGTGCCCGCTCACGTGCCTAAGGCTGTTGATGTTTTCCATTCGCAGACGTGTTGCTGGATGACACTGGTGAATGCTCGGCTCGGAAGGAAGGAGGCAGGCATGTTAAGATAGTTGTCAGCTTTCAGGAGGCAATGAAGTGGAAGGAGGTCAGTCGGCTCCCTCTCCCTGCTCACCTGCCCTTTCCCCAGGCAGAAATGGCCTAGCTTAGCAACGGGAGACCTAAGGCGCTGGGAAGTACCAACACCTGTCTCAATGTCAACGTCTCTCTTACTCACAGGGGATGCATTCCGAGGCCCAGGGGCTGCTGATGTGGTAGTATATACTGGGCCCAGTATGTGCTGTGTTCTACTATACATGAGTACGCATGAAGGAGTTTCCTATACAGATTCTTTAAGGCATTAACAAGAGAGTTTGGTGATGTAACTCGGTAGTCAAGTGTTTGCTCGCATGTACAGGGCCCTGGGTTCCGTTCCTAGCATCACAGTAAAACACAAACCAGAACACAAATGAACAAACAAAAAAACCAGAAAGTAAAGAAATTGTAAAGATAAAATAGAATACTTAACGACAATGTTCTGAAAACAGAAATCGAGACTTCTGCTGGGTGGTAGCTCCTGTACCCATAATCCTTAGTGGTCCCTCCTGTGCTCACAATCCTCAGCCGTCTGTCCCGTACCTACTATCCTCAATAGTCCTCCTACCTGCAATCCTTGGTGGGCTCTCCTGTACCCGTCCTCACTATCCTTTGACATAAAGCAAAGAGCGCTTCCTTTCTGTGTTTCAAAGACTGCTAAAGCTCACTCCACGAGCAGCTTCATGTTGCACTTCCCTGCACTTTCAGCACTAGGAAACACTAATGCTCTCAGAAATGGCTTTTCTGTCTGGGTTGTGGTGGTGGTGCACAGCTTTAAGCCCAGTACTCGGGAAGCAGAGGCAGGTGGATCTCTGTGAGTTCAAGGCCGGCCTGATCTATAGTTCTAGGACAGCCAGGGCTATACAAAGAAACCCTGTCTCAAAAAAACAAATGAACAAAAAAAAAAAANAAAGAAAGGGCATTTCTGGACTTGCTGCTTTCCTGAAGCTTGTCCCAGGCAGCTGTGAACATTTTGTTGGTAAGGCAGAAGCGGAAGGTGGTTGCACTCAATGGGCCTGGGGCTTGTTTCTGTCCCATCAGAGGCTCGAGACATAGCATTCACCAAGCTGGGAGACAGAAGGCCCTCGGCTCAGTCTAGAGAGCACAGAAGGCTCAGAGTAGGATGGGTAGGGGCACCCTGAGCCACTGATGCTAGAAGCCGGCGGTTCTCTGGTGTGGTTTCTGTTCCTGTGTGCACCTGCCAGTGACTATTGGGAGGTGGAAGTGGAGGGTGGCAAAGTCGGTTGGTTGTATTTTAGTAGGAAAATCCTATTGGATGCCCTGGATGACCTTGGGCATCCATGAAAATGGGAAAAGGCCGCATGAGTCTCCACCTTGAGTCCCCTTGAGGTTTTGAAATTGTATTTCATGGTGTTTCTAGCCAGCATGTTATGGTTTCAGATAGTTGGGAAACCAAAGTGCCCATCAAAACAAAGTCTCTGCCAGCTCTGTCACCATGTGGCTGACCTCCCAGGGGTCTCAGAGGTGTCTGGCTGGAAAGGAAGCTCAGGAACCCAGCTAACAGAGGCCTGGCCTGGCAGACTGAAGTTCATTCTCCCAGCATTCTCACAGTGCAGGCGGGTCATATCCCTACATATTGCTGATCCTCCTTGCCATCATTCCCAGTATCACAGCTGACATTCTTCCAGGATAGTAAATCGTTGTTCTGGGCCACACTGCAGCATACCCAAGAGGTCACTGATGGTGGCGCTGTCCCCATTATGCAGCTAAGAAACCCAAGACCACAAGGCTCGGGGGGAGTCAGACTCTGTCATTGCCGCTGGTGCTCTGCCCTCGCTTGACAGCTGCAGGCCTGCACTCACCACCCAGCCCCACCACTGTCCTAGCTACATCCTCACAAGCATGGGAGATATTAAAAACCAAGCAGAATGGAATGCTCTCTCAGCATCCTTTTCATGGATGTGATCAGTTTAGCTCCTGTGGGCGTAGAAGAACAAGAAGTGAGAAAAAAGATAGTTGTTGACAGTCTTCCCAGAATTTTACTAATTTCTGAATCGAGCTTGTTTTCAGTTTTCATGGAAGAAAAGTAATAAATACTATTTTTAATTGTAAGAAACCAGGCTCCCACTTTTAATTCCCGCTCTTGAGAGGCAGAGGCCGGAGGTTTTCCAAAAAGAAAAAAGAAAGGAAAAATAGGAACATTCTTTGAAGTTCTAACAATGACGACAAACTTTACTAAATAAAACAAGAAATGGCTAACCCTAGATATGTGTAAGTTGAGAAGGTATCGTGAGTCTGTCCAGTGTAGCTCTGAGTCAGGCAGGTGAATCGTGGAAGCTTCCTGAAAAAGGTGAGTAGTTCTTTAGCAGTGTTTGCAATCCGGCCGCTGGCAGACAGGAGCTGGGGGAGGGTGCAGTCCAGGATGTGAAATCCATGCCCTGTGCAAAGCATGCACTTAGCTGATGGTTCCAGGGACCCGAGAGGCGATCTTAGTCTCCCTGACCCTTTGCACTTTTACCAGAGCAGAGACGGGCTTCCAGGCTGTTGCGTGCCAGCTGAGCTATGCCTGTCGTGGAAAGGAATGGGGCTTTGCTGTCTTTTGGAAGCACTGGAATGCCTAGGCCTCTGCTCAGCCGGGCCAGAAAGCAGCCAGCTGCTCCTCACCTGCTTGTGTCTCCTCACCCTTAGGATTCCAGACCACACCTTTTCCTTATTGGCTGCATCGGAGTTAGTGGCAAGACAAAATGGGACGTGCTCGATGGGGTGGTTAGACGGCTGTTCAAAGTAAGTGTTTCAAGAAGAAAGTCACAGCAGGGGGCTTGGAGAGGGAGGGGAGCTTTGTTTCCATAATCCCACCGTTTCCCTAGCTTACTCTCCTCTCCTTATCCTTAAGTTGCTAGGTCTTGTCCCCTGGCCCTCCAGGGCATGGAAAGATGATGCTATGTGACTGTCATCTTTCCTTGGCAATGGCTGGCTAGTAAACATTATTTCACAGTGCGTCCCTAGAGCTGTGTCCTATTCGATATGACCCAGGGGTGAAGCCCAGCCAGCACACTTCTGCCCTTTGGGCTGCACATACACGACCAGCACCCCATTACAGCACCTCATACCAACCCTGCAGTCCCTGGGAGCCACATCCCACCAGTAGCCAGTGTCAAGGATGCTGGCATGCAGCATGGTCAGACCATGGGGTTGGGTTTTTGCATTATCAGAAATGGCTAGGGAGCACCAAAGGGAATCTTGTGGCTCATGATGATTTGAAAGAAGCTTTTGATTTTTTTTCTTCTGTCCCAAAATAAATCAGCAGTATCAAGTATTAATCATATTTCCTGAGTGGAATATGCCAGAGACCACACTAAGCCCTTTGTTGTTCCATTTAATGACTTCAAAAGCAGCCTGATGCCACCAACCTAGAAGTAGACCAGAGGTCTCTGCTATCTGACCGAACCTGACTTAGCTAACATATTGCTGTCTCTTCCAGCATATGCATCAAATGGTTTTGCACAAGGGAAATTCAGTTCTTTCTTGTTTTTTAAGAGTGTGTGTCTGAGTGCTTTGCCTACATTTATGTCTGGTGTCTGATGCCCTTAGAGGCCCGAAAATGGCATTGGATCCCCTGGAACTGGAGTCACAGATGGTTTCCCGTTGGTTACTTTTTATGAATTGCTTAGCACCATCCACAGACCCTGATTGTAAACAGAGACTGCTCGTTCGTTTTCTTGCCGTCCAGACCCGAATAATCACACATAAACTATATTAATTACAGCACTGTTTGGCCAATGGCTCAAGTGTATTTCTGACTAACTCTTATATCTTAAATTAAGCCATTTCTATTAATCTATGTGTTACCACAAGGCTATGGCCTACCAGTAAAGTTCTAGCAGGCATCTTTCTCCTTCGGCAGCTACATGCCGTCTCCTTGACTCTGTCTACTCTCTCTATATATATCTTCCAGCCAGGCTATATTCTGCCCTGCCATAGGTCAAAGCAGCTTTATTCATTAAGCAATAAAAGCAGCTCATACAAAAGGCCATCCCATATCATCTGATGCGTTCGAGATTACAGCCAAATTAAGGAAAAGCTTCTTGCCTTTCTGTGCTTGGTTGTTTACCCAGGTTAAACGTTCATGGTCTTGTTAGGGGCTTGTTTTTCCCTGCCCCTAAGCAGATAAATCTATATGTTGAGAGCCTGGGGTCTGAGGGTGTTATCTTATGCCCAGAACACTCTTAATTTCAGTTCGGGTGTCATCTGAGAAAAGAGGGCACCTGTCAGTCACCCAGTGAGAATGGGTGTCCCAGCAGGTTTTAGCCAGCTCTCTGATGGTCTGTGTTTTATTTCCCTAGGAATACATCATTCATGTGGACCCAGTGAGTCAGTTGGGGCTGAATTCAGACAGTGTTCTCGGCTACAGCATCGGTGAGATCAAACGCAGCAACACCTCCGAGACACCCGAGCTGCTCCCGTGTGGCTATCTGGTGGGAGAGAACACCACCATCTTAGTGACTGTCAAAGGTAAGTGGCTGCTATCTGAGCAGTGGTGGTGCATGCCTTTAATCCTAGCACTCAGGTGGTAGAAGATGGCAGATCTCTGAGTTCAAAGCCAGCCTGAACCACAGAGTGAGTTCCTGGACATTCGGGGCTGCACAGAACCGAAAGGCTAAGTGACTGCTTGTGAAGCTGGGGCTTCTTTTCAGTGGTCAAAGTATGCCTGTTTTCACCATGCATGTGGGTGGGTTTTCTCTTCCCCCCTTTTACCTCAACCATTCCTACTTAAGCAAGTTGCACCACCAGGAAACAACAAATTACTTCAGTTTATTGCTGAAATTAAACGTCAAAAGGTCCCATTAGCCTTATGACTGAGATGATGAGAAACTAATAACTCTTTAATAACCCTGTCGAAGTGGCACTTTACCAAGCAGTGGAGGGTGCTTGCCAGCAGGCCTTGGACACAAGCCCATTCTACAGATAGAGAAACAGGAAAATTGCTGCAGACATCCTGATGAGATCACTCTTGCCCACACACCCAGCTCTTGGAAGTGTTAAGCCCCGAGTGTCATGTGTCCTGGTTTTCCTCTCCTTGTCCCTGTACACTCAGGGCTCACTCATAATGCAAAATGCTTTCAGTGTGATTTCAAAAACTCCGTCGTTTTTAATACTTCTGGGACTTGTTAAACATCGCAAGGCTGAGTCTCATCTGAGATCCAAGGCAAACTGTCAGCTACCATAAAAAGTGTAAGCAAGTTATATATTCAGATATGCAATGGCACAGAATCAGCATTCCCATTTTGGAATGGGGCATGCGCTATAGCAAGGGATGTTTGGACCAAAGAAAGACCAAAATTGAGCAGGTTAAAGAGCTAATCCTACAGCTACATACCAAGTATTTTGGGCTTGTGATGGACTCACCCGGGCTCTAAGGGCTTGGGTAACCCTGCCTCTCCAGTTTTCCTGCCTTAGCACCCACAGTCTCTCTCTTAAATCAGCTCCTCTCTGTGCCTTAAACTTTCATTGGTAGGTGTATCATGATCCTGGTCTCTCCAACCTCCTGGAGTCCCCATTGCAGCTTGAGCTTACCCTCCAGAATGTCATGCAATAGCATCTCAGGGATTCCCCTTGCAGAGATTCTGACCCTGCCCACCATTGCCTAGCCTCAGCAGCTCTCTAGAGCCTTAAAGCAAAATCCCATGACCTCATCAATCTTGCATCTTGCATGCTTGCAAAACTGGTACAGAGTGTTGCCAAGTTCTACTGCCAGCCTGGGCTGGACCCTTGCCCTTTGAACTGCAGTTGTAATGGCTTCTTGGTGTCTGCATTTGCAGACATCACTTTTCCAGGCAGTCTTGTGAGCAGGTAAGCCACTCTATGGTTCCTTTCTTATTGCGTTGTTACAAAGCAGGGCTTCTCTTTCACACTCACGGGATCCTTCCCATATGCACCTTGGCCTCACCTTTCAGCTTACCCAAGTGCTTTCCCCCGAACAAACTGAATTTTTGTATCCTCCTTCCCTGCCTGTTCTTTTTCACTACAGACCTGGGTAAGAGTGGTGAGCAGTAACCATGCTCTAACCTGAGCACTCTCTTGCCTTGAGATGACCCCTACCAAACACGTTAGTCCATATCTTAGGTGGGGTTTCTATTGCAGTGAAGAGACACCGTGACCACAGCAAATCTTATAAAGGAGACATTTAATTAATGCTGGCTTACAGTTTCAGGTGAGTCTGTCATTGTCATTGTGGGAAGCATGGAGATGTGCAGACAGACATAGTGCTGGAGAGGTAGCTATGAGTTCTGCATCTGGATCCCCAGGCAGCAGGAAGAGAGAGTAACATTGGGCTTGGCTTGAGCATCTGCAACCTTAAAACCCACCCCCAGTGACACATTCCCTCCAACAAGACCACACATTCTCCAACAAGGCCACACTCCTAATAGTGTCAGTCCCTAAGAGCCTATGGGGGCCATTTTCATTCAAACAGTCACAGTGGGCCTAGCCTGAGGTTCTGAAACCTCAGAGCCCACCCTCAGTGACATACTTCCTCTAGTAAGACCACACCTACCCCAACAAGGACAGACCTCCTAATAGTGCCACTCCCTTTGGGCCTATGGGGGCCATTTTATTCTATCTTTCCCCCTCTACATAGCACTAATCTCAACATAGCCCTGGCTATCCTGGAACTCACTATGCAGACCAGGCTAGCCTAGAACTCACAGAGATGCTTCTGCCTCTACCTCCCAAGTACCAGGATAAAAGATGTATACCACCATGCCTGTAGTTCATCACTTTTAAATTCAAGTTTTCAGGAGATGCAGAAGGTAGCCAGGGTCTTTGCCAGAATGTTGCAAGAATGACCTCCTGACTTCCTGATGGAGTCATGCCCATCCCCCACCCCCTAAACATCATGGGCCACACTTTCACTAGCCACAGTTCTCTACATATTGTGATTTCCCAAATTCCCACCAGAATGGTTCATTAATATCTGCTTACTGCTTTCCTGCCCTTTTCTATCCTGAGGTTCCAAGCACTTCCACACTCCTCTGCAGACCAGGGCAAGAGGCCTGAGCACTGGGTAGTAAGGTCATCATACCAATGACCCTACTTTTCAGTACCAGTTTTCTGTGTTAGCTCCTTGTCTAGTGGCTGGGATAAAACACCTGCCAGCGGCAACAAAAGGAAGGAAGTGTTTACACCGTCCACAATAGTGGGGAAGTCACAGTCCCGCAGCCCACTGGCAGATGAACGGGTGAATAAACTCAGACAGAAAGAATCCTGCCTAGGAGAAGCAGGATGAGTCATCAGGCATGCAGAAAGAAGAACTTAGTAACAAGAGCCCCCAACGAATGGGACCGTTTACAACCATTTACAAAATACATGGCGTCATAGGGCCACACATAAGGTCATGGGGTCACCTCCTTGTTTCACAGTGGGCACTGCAAACACCAAGGGGTAAAGCTGACCTGTGAGGAATGAGTGACAAGATGCCCACCCCTACAGGAGAGTGGCACTCCATACAGCCTGGTCTATGGCTGCCCTCAGTGTTAGCATGTACCAGGATCGACTTGGGTTCTATATTGCCCTGATGAGCACTAAAACCTCCTTGGATTTTGCAGTAGGGTCCCATTTGGTAATTCAGTTCATACCAGTGATTCCAGAAGAAGCAGTGACCCTGTGTGTCCCTTTTATCTTAATAGTGTGGGTGCATGATGTCTGCATTGGGGGTGTGCACATTACACAGAGTACCTGTGCAGGTCAGAGGACAACTCTTGGGAGTGGGTTCTCTATTTTTCCCCACTGTGTAAGAAGTCCTAGGGATGGACTGAGCATCTTAGGCTTGGTAGCAGGTACTGAGTTGTTTTGCTGGCCCATGGATTTGTATATTCTGAAGTCAGTCCTCTGAAAACTCTATGGCAAAACAGCTACAAACACACAAAGTACTCTGCTCATTGTTACCCTGTGGTTCTCATTGTTGTTATTATTACATTCAGGCAAGAGTTCCTCCACCCTATGCTTGGTTTGTAGGTTGAACCTGTATAGGGCTGCAGGAAGCACACAGGCCTGCTCCCAGAGGTAAGGCACCTGAGGATCTTGGTCCTTTGGGAGCAGCCATTGCCATTAGGGGTTACCTTGGTTAGGAGAGGGCTAGAAACAAACCCATAAATGCTTTAGGGGTGTCCAGTTGCACTGAGTGGGAGGAAGGTGCTGTTGGGTAACAGACAAATACTTCCTGGTTTATTTCTTCACTTATGCAGACTGGCTTGCTTTCTTTTTAAGACTTTATTTATTTAATGTATGTGTGAGGGCTTCACCTGCATGTACACCCTTACATCAGAAGAGAGCATCAGATCCCACTACAGATGGTTGTGAGCCACCATGTGGTTGCTGGGAATTGAACTCAGGACCTCTGGAAGAGCGGTCAGTGCTCTTAACCTCTGAGCCATCTCTCCAGCCCCAAGACTAGCTTTCTTGAAGGGAGTTTTTCAATGGAATTACTATCTACCTTGATTTTTTTAAAGACAGGGTCTGTCATTGGCTTGGGACTTGTCAAGTAGGCTAGACCCCTACAAATCCTGTCTCCACCACGCTGGCACTGGGATCACAAGTGCATGCCATCATGCCCCGTGTGGGTTCTGGGGCTTAAACTCAGGTCCCCATGCCTTCAAGGCAAGCCTTTTGTGTAGTCATACTTTTTTTTGGGACCATCGGCTCCCCAATAATGACATGAAGACTTACTATTAATTACAAAAGCTTGGCTGATAGCTCAGGCTTATTTCTGACTAACTCTTATAACTTAAAATAACTCATTTCTTTACCTATGAATCTATGTTCTTTTATGTGGCTCGGTTACCTTTACTCTAAATGCCCTTGCTGCCTACTCTGCATCACTGGCATCTCCTCCTTTCTTTTTTCCCAGCATCCTCTGTGTCTGGAAATCCTGTCCAGGTATTGGCTGTTTGGCTTTTTATTAAGACAGCCAGAGTGACACATCTTCACAGTGTACAAAAAAATTATTCCACAGCACCGTTGTTGTCTGAGCTCTCTCCCTGACCCTGAGACCATTCTTTTAAAGCCAACAACCTTGGCTAATGAGGTTATCTCAGATAGACAAGGGGAAAGAGGAGCTTCCATGTGCCACTATTGCTGGTCAGAGTCTCAGCATGTAGCATGTTAGTCTGGACCTGCCAATCTGTATTCTCATTCTAACGTCAGGGTTTCACCTTGCTTCCTGCCTTGCCTTCTGGCACACCTATGTGTGGGCAGCTTAGTTCCTGGCAGGAAGGAGAGAGAAGAAAGGAAAGAGGCAACTCAGAGCTATGGCAGACACAGTTGGACCAGACTCTGGTGTTGGCTGGGATAGACACTATAGGGCTAGTAAATGCTAATAGGCAAACAAAGTTCAGAGTTAGGGGAACAAAAGCCAAGAGGTGCTAGTGACCAGGAGGGTGGATTTCTACAGCAGCAACATTGGGCTGTCAGCCTCCAGTGTGCCTGGGTGGGCAGGAGTCTTAGGACTGCTGAGAAGAGGGATGATGGCAGAGCTACCCTCCTTGCCCAGCTCTAAGCCCTCCCCATCTCTCTCCAACAGGGCTCCCGGAAAACAGCCTAGACTCTCTGGTATTTGAATCCCTGATCCCCAAGCCCATCCTGCAGCGCTACGTCTCCCTGCTGACAGAGCACCGGCGCATCATCCTGTCGGGCCCCAGCGGCACTGGGAAAACCTACCTGGCCAACCGGCTCTCGGAGTATGTGGTACTCCGGGAAGGACGGGAGTTGACAGATGGTGTCATTGCCACCTTTAACGTGGATCACAAGTCCAGCAAGGTGAGGAGGTACTCCTGTGCCTGCTGTACCCTGGGCTCTTAAAATGCTGCTGATACCACCACCCTGAGCCTTTTCAAACTCTCCATTCTAGAAAGCCAGGAGAGGAGCTCAGAATGGAGCTTATAGATCAGAATTTTGAGTCAGACCCTCCCAGCCAGGAGCTCCACCTGGGCCAAGTCAATCCTGTCCGCTTATGATACACAGTGATGGCTCCTTCAGATGTGTCCAGTTCCCCAAAAATTTACCATGCCTCTAGTGGGAGTTATTATTTTCTCCCCAAATAAAACCTTTTGTAAGCCAACAAAACCACCCATAACAATCACGGTGTCTGTCATTGATGGGTTGGTTGTCTGCCCCTCACAGAGCCCTTCAAGGACTAGTTGTCTTTGTCTTCCTCTTACAGTGCTAACACCAGCAGCTTGAAGGACATTTGTTACATTCTAAGTGTGGGTCTTGGGGCTGAGGTTGCTGTCTCAGAGCCCTGTGTGTGGCTAGCTCCATCGCTCCATACAGTGAATACTGGGGACTTAGAGATGGAGTCTGACCTGGAGGGCTGTGAAGGGTTTTCACAGTGTCTTTCATTTGTTCATTGATTGATTGATTCATTCAGTTCCTCATTCATCCTCCGGCATACAGTGAAAGCTCACAATTTCTGGCTCTGTTCAATGTTGGATAGCATACCTGGAGATTCAGTTGTGAATTGGAAAAGGCTCCTCTGCTTATGAGTCACCTCATACACCCGAGAGGGTTAGGTCTCATGCCTCAGTTACCTGTTTCCATGCAGGTCTACCCCATTTACCAGTTCCCCTCATCATTTTGATGTAGGGGTGGGATGAGAAAAGCGCTCATCTCTCTGTCTACAGCTTATGAGTGGGTGCATGAAGGAAAGCCACGTGGTGGGTGGCTGGCAAATTGTGCCCAACTCGATCCCATTTCCCTGGGCTCCTTGCCCATGTAGCCCACGGCCTAAGTAAGGAGGTGGGGGTGCCAAATGAGAAGGAACCAGGAGATCTGCCCATGATGAGCAGTGCTGAGAGAGTGGGGAAACCTTGAGTATTTTCATGAGCCAGCTACATTTTGACTCGAAAGGGGGCTAGAGAGGTGTTGAGATGGAGGAACCACTGCACACTGAGCAGCTGGGCCAGTCTCTAAGATGGTTGTTTCTCAAAGGTACCCGAGTCTGACGTACCCTGTTGCTTACCCCGGTGCAATCTCAGGTTGGTTGCCTGGCTCTCCCTGTAAAAAAGAGCTAATCATTGTCCATCTGTCATAGAGTTGCAATGCTTCCTAAGTCCCCATGTGTATCCTGAGTGTGTCCCCTGCTGCACCACCCTCTCTGTCTTTTCCTGATGTGTAGCCCTAACCCGGGAACACTGGGTTGTGCTCCTTTCTCTCGCCAGGACAACATTCAAGGTTCATTTGCAACAGGACATTAGCAGGTCCCTGGGCACACAGACTCACCTGCTCCTGCACACTCTCCTGTCTTCCAGAGCACTGCCCAGCAGCA
>LOEQ01000338.1:398760-409892 GCA_001685075.1 Bramus lutescens | reverse complement strand
CTTCCTCCCTCCCTTCCTTCCTTCCTTCCTTCCTCCCTCCCTCCCTTCCTTCCTTCCCTCCTTCCTTCCTTCCGTTTTTTGTCATTGTTCGGTTTTGGGGTTTTGGTTTTAAGAGACAAGTTTTCTCTGTGTATTAGCCCTAGCTGTTCTGGAACTTGCTTTGTAGACAAGGCTGACCTCTGCCTCCCCACCACACCCAACTATACAATTTGAACAGTGTTCTTATTTGTTTTTTATTTTTGTTTTTCAAGACAGGGATTTTCTCTGTAGTTCTAACTGTCTTGGAACTCACTTTATAGACCAGGCTGTCCTGGAACTCAGAGATCCTGCTGCCTCTGCCTTTTGAGTGCTAGGATTAAAGGCATGTGTTACTACCTCCAGGCTTGCCTGCCTTCCTTCCTTCCTTCCTTCCTTCCTTCCTTTTTCTTTCTTTCCTCCCTCCCTTCCTCCCTCTCTTCATTCCTTCCTTTTTTTTAAATGTGGCTGTGAAATTTTTAAAAAATTGTTTATTCTAATCTGCATGGGAAGTAAAAAGAATACAAGATCTCCTGAGTAAATTGGGAGCATGGGGATCTTGGGGGAGGGCAAAAGGGGGGAAGGTAGAGAGGGAAAAATTATTAGTCATTTTGTGTGTATGGGTGTTTTAGCTGCATGTATGTCTGTGCACCACAGGTAGTCCAGTGACGCAGAGAGGATGACTTGAAATTCCCAAGCCTGCTGCCTCCACCTAGGTGCTAGGATTATGGTGCACACCACACTCAGCTCCAGCTGGGTGCTATTGGCAAATGGAGCATCTGCCTGCTTAACCCTTATCACCCAACCTCAGTCACCTGACCTCACACATTGTGGGAGCTCTTGAGTACCCCGTGTTGTATTAGAAGGTCGCTTATTCGTTCCAGGCTACCCAGACCATGAAATAATCACACAGAAACTATGTTATTTGCAATACTGTTTGGCCAATAGCCTAAGTGTATTTCTGGCTTAGTCTTATATCTTAAACTAACCCATCTCCATTAATCTGTGCATCACCATGAAGTAGTAGCCTACTGGCAAAGTTTGGGCAGGCTCTGGTGGAGGGGTCTGTCTCCTCCAGCGGCTACAGCATATTTCTAGCGCTTACTCTTATATCTTAAATTAATCCATTTCTATCAATCTGTGTATCGCCATGAAGCTGTGACTTATCAGGTAAAGTTCCATCTGGTGTCTGTCTCTGGTGATGGCTACATGGCTTCTCCCTGATTCTGCCTTCTTTCTCCCAGCATTCAGTTTAGTTTTTTTCCCACCTACCTAATTCTGCTAAGCCACAGGCTGACAGATTTATTCATTAACCAATAAAGGCAACACATAGAAAGAAGGACTTCTGTTGACTGAGGTTTTTTGTTCCACTAGGTCCCACAGCCGTTTAGGCCCAAAGAAATCACACAGAGGTCTACATTCTTTATAAACTGATTGGCCTAGTTGCTCAGACTTCTTATTAATACTTATAACTTATATTAGCCCATTATTCTTGTCTGTGTTAGCCACATGGCTCGGTACCTTTTTTGGTGAAGCAGTCACATCTTGCTTCCTCTGAGGCTGGGTCACAACTGCAGACTGCTTTCCTCTTCCCGGAAATCTCCTGTTGTCATCGCTCCACCTCTACTTCCTGCATGGTTGTCTGGCCTATACATCCTGTCTGGATACTGGCCAATCAGCATTTTATTAAACAAGTACAAGAAACAAATGTTTACAGGGTAAAACCATTGTACCACAGCAGACTTCCCACACCAACCCTGGAATAACCTTATCTTGTAGCTTTGTCTCTGGTCTGCCCTTGTGGATTTTCTCTGCAGCCCTCCAGGTTTTCACTATCCAGAGAGGCTGGGGGTAATGCATTCTGGGGTTCTTTCCAGACCTCAGACTTCCTATTTCTTTCTTTTTTCTTTTCTTTCTTTCCTTCCTTCTTCCTTTTGTTCATTCCTTCTTTCCTTCCTTCCTTCCTTTTTTATGTTTGTTTGTTTTTCAAGGCAGGGTTTCTCTGTTTAACAGCTCTGACTGTCCTGGAACTCTGTTGACCAGGCTGGCCTTGAACTCACAGAGATCTGCCTGTCTCTGCCTCTTCAGTGATGGGATTAAAGGCGTGCACCACCACTGCCCAGTGCCTCCTCTATTCTTGCTGTTGGTCATCACAGCTTCAAACAGATCGACAAAGAGGCAGTATTATGCATGGAGACGTCTTGGTGCAAGGGGTAGTGCCGGAGGCCTGTCTGCTGTTAACCCTGGGATTTCCTTCTCTGTGCCTATTCCTATGCCATAGATTGTAAGGCTCAGCCTGTTCCTATTACACAGCATGCTGCCCCCAATCCTTCTACTTGGGGCTTCTCCCTCCTAAGAAAACAGACCAGCAAGGTACATACATATACTATACATATGCACACATAAATACATATATGTTTATGTGTGTTAGATTCTCTAGAGGAACAGAACCAATAGGATAAACATATATTACAAAATGACCTATTACATTGGCTTACACCACGGGGCTGGGTCATCTAACAGTGGCCATTGATGCACTGGACAGGTAAGAACCCAGTACCTGCTCAGACCACAAAGGTGGATGCCTCAGCAGCCTCACTTGGGGCTGAAAGGCTTCAGGGATTCTTGGAGAGTTGCTGATCTTCAAACCAGGTGGGACTTGAAAAGGCAGGTTCTGATGGCAGCGAAGGATGGCAGCGGTGGTGGCAGCAGCGGCAGCAACACGAGAGATGCACTCATCAGCCAGCAGCTCATGCAGGCAAACAGCAGTCCTCTTTCTCAGTTCTCCATACCTGGGTTGTGCCACACGGTGCTCCATACTTTGTGGGGAGGGCTTCCCCCTGAGTAAATCCTTCCTGGGCATGCCCTCATAGATCCACAGAGGCATGTCTCTTAGTTGATTCCAGATTCAATCAAACAGACAGTCCAGAGCGACCATCACTCACTTGTGCACATGTGCATGTGTGTGTGTGCATGCGCGTGCACACACAAACACACACACACACATGCTATAGACTTGATGTCACACACCCATCTCAGTAGTTGGAAGACTGAGGCTGGAAGACTGGGAGTTCCCAACCAACTTGAGCTTCAGAGTGAGACCACCATCTCAAATAAGATACTGATTTCAGAGAACTGACTTCTGGACTTGTGAGCTGATAGCAGAATAGAATCCCAAGAAAGCAACAGTACAGTCTACGGCAGGATGCATTTAGGAGATCTCGGAGACATTAACCTGATTAGATGAGGCCAGAGCACATGGCTCAGGTTAATGCTCTTTGCTTTTACATGAATATAGGTTTTTAATTACAGTTCCAAAATACATTCACAGCAAGATCTAAGGTGGTGATTGATTCAGTAGCCGGGTGCTGTAACCTTGTCACCTGAGGACACAAAATGAACCATTCAGGTACTAAAGGAAGAACAACTTTTGGCTCCAGCTTTTGAGTCAGTCCCTGCAATTTCTTGGAACCTAGGGTCAGTTGTGATCACGGTTTTTCTTTCTTAAATGTTATGGTCTGGCTGTGGACATGGGCTCATTGAAAAACTAGTTTTGTCTTCAATACATAAGAGCATCTGTCCTCAGTAATACTGCACTAAGGGGTATTGGATGGGGCAACCTTGCTTCTCACAGAAGAGGAATACAACAGAAAATGTTTTACATCTGCTAGACAAGAGCAGCTAATCTTAAAAATAGTAAAAAGGGGGTATATATAGTAAATGAGATTATTTTTCTCAATTTCTTTAAAAGGTATTGATTAGGGCTGGAAAAATGGCTCAGTGGTTAAGAGCATTGCCTGCTCTTCCAAAGGTCCTGAGTTCANCATCTGTAATGAGGTCTGGCGCCCTCTTCTGGCCTTCAGGCATACACACAAACAGAATATTGTATAAATAAATAAATATTTAAAAATCAATCAATAAATAAAAAGCTGGTGCACCACTGTGCCAGGCTTTTTTTTAAAAAAAGGTATTGATTATTGAAAGAAGAGCAGTATAATATATTGTTTTACAATATCATGAAGACTTAAGCCATGTAACAAGAATGTCACCTGATATTTAAATAAGGAAATTTGACTGTTGGTTCTTTCATTGTGTCTAAAGTGTCATTAATATTAATTCAAAATAAATTGTGATAAATAAAAGGGAGGGGAGAAGACAAATTAGTCTGGGGGTCAAGGCCAAAGAAACATAGAAACAGGATGATGCTGGTGGAAGGGACCAAGCAGCTCCTATTTGCTGTCTGTGAGGAGTCTCTGTTACTGTCTTATTTGGTTGTTTCATTGCAGAAAGGACAATCACACAGGGAAACGCAGTTAGTGAAACAAATAAAACCTCTTTTCTTTCTCACCCCAAATCTCAGCTTTCACAGCTGACCCACAGTTAACACTTGAGCATGGGGACAAGCCTGACCAGCTCAGTCATGAAGCTGAGTTAGTCACAGGCGTGCCTTAAGTCTCAAACTTTTGAACTTATTTATCTATTTATTTTTATTATTGTGGGGGTGGCATGTGCCACGCACATGTGTGCGGGTCAAAATATCGCTCTGTGGGTTTGGTTCTCTCCACCAATGATGGAGGTAGTTTGAATGTAACTGGTCCCCATAAGCTCATAGGGAGTGGCACTATTAGGAGGTGTGGCTTTGTTGGAGTGGGTGTGGTCTAGTTGGAGGAAGTTTGTCACTGAGGGAGCAGATGTTGAGGTTTCCTATGCTCAGGACGCTGCCCAATGAGGCAGTCAACTTCCTGTCACCTGCAGGATGTAGCACTCTCAGCTTCAGCACCACATCTTCCTGCATCTGCCATGCTCCCCATCACGATAACGTTCTGAAACTGTAAACAAGTCATACAATGAAATGTTTTCCTTATAAGAGTTGTCGTAGTCACAGTGTCTTGTCACAGCAATAAAAACCCTAAGACACATGAGTTCTGGGGATACAATTCAGGTCCAGGCTTGCACGCACACTCTCCACCCACTGGGCCATCTCACCTGCACAGGCTTTACTTCCTAAGCTTTTACTTCAACTGTGCAGCTTTGGACCTCCAGAGATAGCTCTTAGGATGGAAGCTGGCCATTCTATGGTCAGCTGCACCAACACTTTCTGAGTTGCTTGTATCTAGAGTGTAATAGAAATGCTTTGAAAACCGGCTTCTGGCTGTTGTTAGTTCCTGAAGAAGTTACTTTAAAAAGACCTTTATGATATTTCATTTGTATATACCACTTAACTTCGTTTGTTTCTGCCCCTCCCATCACAACCCATCCCATCCCTCTCCAGTACCCCCCTCTGCTATCATGTCATAGGTGTGAGTTTGCATGTATGTGTATGTATGTATGTATGTGTGTATGTATGTATGTGTGTATGTATATGTGTATGTATGTATGTGTGTGTATGTATGTGTGTGCATGTATGTATGTGTGTATGTATGTATGCATGTATGTATGTGTGTATGTATGTGTGTACGTATGTATGTATGCATGTGTGTATGTATGTATGTGTGTGTGTATGTATGTGTGTATGTATGTATGCATGTGTATGTATGTGTGTGCATGTATGCATGCATGTATGTATGTGTGTATGTATGTGTGTATGCATGTGTGCATGTATGTATGTGTGTGTATGTGTGTGCATGTATGTATGTGTGTATGTATGTACGTATGTGTGTATGTATGTATGTGTTTAAATCTGGGTTTCTCGTATGAGAGAATAAGCAATATTTTGTATTTCTTCCCCCTTTACTCCCTCTCATTTCCCTACTCTGTCCCTCATGCCCTGTCTTCCCTTTCATGGTCTCCCCTTCTATTGTTGGTCATGAAGAAGTTAGCTGTTGATTCATTCTGCTCAGATATTCATGAGAAAGGCCTGGGTTTGTGTTCCTTAGATTTAGTAGCTCTGATTTTCTTGAAGCTTGTCATGTGGCCATCTCCAGTCTTCTCACCACCACACCATGACATTATTCTGTTCATTAAGCAGAAGGATAGAATTTCAGTTTGGCCACTTTTGGAGAGCAGAAAATGTCTGAAGTGATACTAACGAAGCGCTCAGTCACTTACACATTCTTAAAAACAACTCAATTATTCTTGTCCTCCTTGCCTTCCTTCGACCTCATCCTGTAGACATCTACTTGGCACGGCATACAAAGGGATGTGTTTTCAACAGGGAGGGAAGAAAATGTTCACCTGTTAGAAAAAGCTGCCACCAGGGTCCGGACACAGGCAGGGGTCCCTTTTCTCATCGCCATGTTATTTCCCTGAACAGACTGTAATCCCATCAATTCTCCATGCTTACGGTCATGAATGCTTGGCATTACCATATCTGAACATTAACAAAAAGGGAATTTCATGGCTCCACTTTTCACTTGAAGGCAAGGAAGGCGTGAAGACCTCATCAGAAATATGGCGTGTCTCACGTCGGCACACACATGCCCCTTCATGTAGGCTTTCCTTTGCCGGTGCTGGGTACCTACCTACACTCGCAGCTCCGTGTCCAGTCCCTGCAGGACACAAAGAGGTCACGACCCTCTCCACAGACAGTTGTTGCAGCATCCATAGCAGGGGGCCAGCACTTAAAGAGCAGACTTTCCTCGCTGTCTAGGATCGACAGGGAGGTAGGCAGTGTTCACCATAAAGTAGTTTCCTTTGTGCTTTGTGCATCGCTCACGCGGCTTTAAAATGAAGAAATGTATCTCCCCTTTAAAGTTTCAGATCCTAAGTGCTGAAAGAACTCCGTCACGTGGGAAAGCTCTTGAATTATGTTGGACTTGCTGTAGGATTTGGAGCAAACCTTTGCTCAGGCATTTGGTTACAACTTGCTTTTCTGTGTCTCAGTTTCCCACGTAACATAATTCTGTTAACCGTCCTTGGAAAAGAGTGAGGGGGGCAGCAGGATGGCTTAGTGTGTAAAGATCACTGCTGCTGAGCTGGGGGAACCTGCATTTGATCCTCGGGACCTCCATAGTTGGGGGAGAGAACCAACTCCGGCGCATTGTCCTCTGACCTATGCACATGCGCAAGTGTAAAGATGGCTGCTAGAAAGAGAACGAGTTAGATTCTAACACAGGCTAGAATCTCAACTGAAGACATACTCTAAGTGAAACGAGACACATTAAAAAAACCTGTTTTATGAAGCCTATCATTATATTTTAGCTATATGAAGTAGCTATGATATTAAAATTCATAGAGAAAATTGTGTGCATTAGGAGATATGAAGGGCAGGCAGCAGAGAATGAGGTTGTTACAGTTTTAGTGGCTACAAAGCAGTCTGGGCTGATGAAAACGTTCTAGGCATGGAGAGGGCGATGCTTATACAACAATGGAAGTTTACTTAATATTGTTCAACTTTATGCTGGGAATTATTAAAACAATAAGCTTTACAATATGTATATTCTATCGTCATTTAAGATAGAGGCATCTGGGGCTGGAGAGCTGACTCAACGGCTATGAACTCATGTACAAGCGTGGGTTTACAGCTACAGCGGCATTGTGTAAGCAAATCTCACTCTCCGTTCACCCTAAGACTTCTGAGATGTATCTATGCTTCTTTACCCATTGAACATGATAGGAATATCCTACCCTTCCCTTGTTCATTCATGCATCTGGTTAGTTTTAAAAGTCAGTCTGCCACAACCTAGAATTAGCTGGTTTGGATGAAAAATGTCCCCCATACACTCAGGTATTTGAATAGTTGGTACCCAGTTGGTGGCGCTGTTCCAGAGGTGGAGCCTGCTGGAGGAAGTACATTCTTGGGGGCGGGTTCTGAGAGTTCATATCCTCTACCCATTTCCAGTTCGCTCTTTTGCCTTCCTGGTTATGTTTGTGGAGGAAGTTACAGTCTTTCCACAATCTGCTCTAGCCAACTATTGCCACACTTACCCTGCCATTATGGTCTCTTGTTCTGGAATAGTAAATCAAAATAAATTCCTTCTTACTTAAGTTCCCTTTGGTTACGGCTTAATCACGGCTCATCCTGGGCAGCAGCATCTCCTGGGCAGGGTTGGAGAAAGCTTGATGAGCTCCAAACAGGCAGTGATTGCCTTTATCTGTCTGTCTGTCTGTCTCTGTTTCTCTCTCTCTCTCTCTCTCTCTCTCTCTCTCTCTCTCTCTCTCTCCCTCTGCTTTTAATTGTGGCTGTGGTGTGACCAACCATTTGAGTTCCTTCTGCCCTGACTTCTCAGTGATGGACTGTGACCTGCAATTGTAAGCTAGATAAACCATTTCCCTTTTCATCCCTAAGGCTGTTTTTTGTTTTGTTTTGTTATTATTATTATTATTTTATTACTTTGGTCAGGGTTCCAACAGACATGGGACTAGAACAGGCTGTGACACCATTCGGGTTGTTTCTGGCTGGAGGTTGTTATGCAAAAGGCTGCCACTGCATTCACACTTAAGTTCTTGGACATGTGATTTCATTTCTCTTGAGTGAACAAACATCAAAGAATAGGATTATTGAGCTACATGTAAGGCATATATCCAAGTTGATAAGATGTTCTCAGCTCGTTCTCCAACTTGTTTATTCCTCCCAGTACACGAGCTTCCACTCACCAACTCCCAGCACGTCCCAGCTGCGGCTGGTTTTCATCACCCTTCCCTGGTAGCTAACAATGCTAACTGACTTGCATATGCTTTTTGACCAATAATTGCTTGTGGGAGTCAAAATTCTGTTATATTAAATATTTTGGCCAATTTAAGGTAGAGTTATTGATCAATTCATTGTTATTGAATTGTATGATTTATAATTTTTTGCCACATACATGGTATGACTATCTTCTCCTAGTACTGGGTATGTCTTTTCTGAGTTTTATTTTGTATAGCTGTCTTTTTGTTGTTGTTGTTGTTGAGATAGGGTCTCACTACATAGCCCTGGCTGGCCTGGAGCTCCCTACGTAGACCAGGCTGGCCTCAAACACCCAGATTTGCCTGTCTCTGCCTCCCAAGTGCTGGGATTAAAGGTGTGTGTCACTATACCTGGCATAAATTGGTTTGTCTTTCTTAGATTATTTATTTTATATGTATGAGTGCTTTGTCTATGAACCTGGTGACCCCAGAGGCCAGAAAAGGGCATACGATCCTTGGATGGAACTGGAGTTACAGGTGGCCGTGAACCACCAAGTGGATGCTGGAAATGAACCAGGGTCCTCTGTAGGAACAGCCAGTGCTCTTGACTGTTGAGCCATCTCTCTAACACCCAGAATACCATTTAATGAGTGAATTTTTGTTGTTGTTTTGGTTTTTAGTTTAGAGTAAATTGTAAATCCACTTGTGAATTTTTTCTGTGTTGTTAGTGCTCTGGTATCATGTTAAAGGCCTATTTGTGGGTAGAGGATGTGACAGTGCTTGCACAAGGCTTTGGGATTTGCCCCAGGGAGCGCACACACGCACAGTCAGCTTTTTATAGCCTCAGATTCTAAATCTGTGGACCTAAGCAACTGAACACTAAAAAATTAAAAGAACAACGAAAGATCAAACCACAGTCCATCTGCATGGTGCACCTTCTCTGAGCTGTGCAGTTCAATGCTGCTTACAGAGCTGTTGCTGTGCTTGCTCCATTAATACTGTACGTACCCTGGGGGAGATGTGAAGTTCATGGAGATGTGTAGGTCATATGCCCTTGAAATAAGGGACTTAATCAGCTGTTGATTTAGTGTCTGTGGGAACCCTGGAGCCAGCGCCCCACTGCCGCCGAGGCCAACAGCATGCATTCTCTGGCAGCCTGTCCTTACTAGAGTGTCACTACTATGCTTTGGATGCGTTGTTTGATTGTGAGTCTTGAAATCGGGTATCAAAAGCTTCCACATTGGTGCCTCTTTTTCACAACTGTCTTGGTGTTTTTGTTTGTTTTGGTTTTGATTTTGCACTTTTGTTTGTTTTTGAGACAGGGTTTCTCTGTAGTTTTGGAGCCTTTCCGGAACTAGCTTTTGTAGACCAGACTGGCCTCGAACTCACAGAGATCCGCTGCCTCTGACTCCCAAGTGCTGGTATTAAAGGCGTGCGCCACCACTGCCTGGCTTGATTTTGCACTTTTATGTAATTTTGGTTTTCATCTGCATTGCTGTGAATGTGTGGGTTTGTGGGCAGTAGACCTTAGTACTGTAGAGACCTCTCGCACACGGACACTGGGTTTTTAATTTCCATGGGGCTGTTGTTGTTGTTTGGTTTTTCCTAAATCACGGTACTGGTCCTGAGCCTACTTTGTTGACTTTATCTTCATGTATTTAATATTTGCTTTTTGGTTTTGGTTTTGCTTTTTTGACATAGGGTCTCTTTACATAGCCCTGGATGTCCTGAAACTCACTGTGAAGACTAGCGAACTCACAGATATCCACCTGCTTGTGTTTCCAATGTGCTGGGATTAAAGGTGTGCACTACCACACCCAACCCATGCTTTAATTTTTAAAAATTGTGTTTATTCTGATTGTTGGTGTGTATGATGTGGGGGGGCCATTTGTCATGGTGTCTATGTGGGAGTCAGAGGGCAGGTTTGTAGTCGGGGCTTTTCTTCGATCTTTCCATACTTTCTAGGACAGAAGGTATGGCGTCAGGCTTGGCAGCAAGCTGCTGATCCATCTCTAGTTCTGGTCCTGATCCACAGTTCCATGAAATAAATAAGTATATATATATTAGTTTTTTTGAGACAGGGTTTCTCTGTATCTTTGGAGCCTGTCCTGGAACTCACTCTGTAGATCAGGCTGGCCTCAAGCTCACAGAGATCTTCCTGCCTCTGTCTCCAAAATGTTGCTATTAAAGCTGTGCACCACCACTGCCTGGCTACTCTGTAACTTTTAATTGGAGAGTAGGGGCCACTAACATTTAGGTATTATTAAGATTTTTTCCCCAGATTTCTCCTTTCCTTCTATGGTTTTTAATTTAAAAAGAATGGGAAAGCTTTCTTTTTTGCTATGACATCTACTTTATTATCCAAACCTGAATTTTTTGAGAGTAAGAGAAGATAACTCTCATAAACATGTGTGTGTGTGTGTGTGTGCAAAAAGCAAAAATTAGACATCTTGGAGCAAACTGGAGCACATGGTCACACCTTCTGTGAAGGTCGTTCTCTGTTGTCTGTACTGTGGGTTTTAAAAATGTTTAAAGATTCCTGGTGGCAGTAGGCCGGCCCATGGAGCAGC
>LOEQ01000338.1:388494-398593 GCA_001685075.1 Bramus lutescens | reverse complement strand
GGGTCACTGGGAGTGGGCGTGGCTTGCCTCTTAAAGAGACAAAAACCACAACAAGTGGGCCCCTGAGATTCTCAATGAAGATGTGACATCACAAGGAGTTGAGGCATAGTGAGAATCTATCCTCCCCCTCCCCCCAAAAAAGGGCTGGGGTTAAAATACAGTTCAATGTCTGGTGGTCTCAATCTTCACCACCAAAGCAAAACAAAATCAGCAACAAACAAACAAACAGACAAATACATTGCTCTCAGGAAGATCCAAGCTTTTCCTCAGGCTTGAAACATGCTTTCTACAGTGCTGACTCTTAGGAAATATTTATAAATTCTGGAAAGAAGGCACCACCAGCTGTACTGGAAGAGGGATGAGTAAGAGGAAAGAAGGTTCTGGGTGTTTGACCCTCCACCAAGCGGCTGTGAGACTTGAAACCAGCTTTCCAAACTACCGGGAACTTTATTCAGTATTTCTGTGAAACCAGGATAATGAATCATTGGAGGAAATTAAGTAATTGCATATTTTTAAACATACTAGAAAACATAAAATGCTAAAGAAACACAGTAGATTGTTCATTATTCATTTTAGGATTATTTTCCCCAAACTCTCAACACCCGGCGTTGATGACCATGGTCCCCTTAAGGTATTTGGTGACATGGTGAGGCCTACTTTCTTCTCTGTCATTAATGTGGAAGCGGTTTTTGCCCTGGGCATCATTTGTGGGCATAGAGAAGAGGGCTTGTGAATCTGTTGCTCTGCGTCCCATGCTTGGATCTCATATCTCCACATTCATGCTGAGAAGAGTTCATGCATTTGGAGGACTGGTTATTACCCGCTCATTCTGCAGAGTGCAACCCTCTCTTGCACGTTGGAAAAGCCAGAGATCGGAGCTACGGCACCTAGCCTGGGGTTTTCCCTGTCCCCTAATGGGTACCGCTTGTTATTTTTCTGACCAGCAAGAAGTGGCTATTGTGGAATTGAGCTGTGTACACATGACAACTATATTCTCTGGCCTAAGGACATGAACTGTTTTCATCACACTCTCTCTGTGGAGGTGAGCCTTCTCTTCTTCCTCTTCTAGGCAGACCCACACTGTTTGCCGGGCTCACTTTCTCTGATGCTTCAGATCTCTCAGGAGAAGTTTCCCACTTGCTGTAGAGGAATTTGGCCAAACTCCTGTCTCAAAGCTGTTGAGTCTCCCCTTGCTGCCGCTGTGCAGAGGGATGACCCTCAGGCAGCTTGCAGTCTCCCTGCTTTTGCATGGGGATCTTCAATCCCTTTTCCACCTACACTTGGCCTCTTCCTGACCCCCTTCCAGGCATAGTTTAAACACCATCCCTTGACTGCAAGGTTCTCTTCCTTTCTGAGCCCTTGTTTTATGCTTTGTGCCCAAGGAGTTGGGACTCTTCACATAGAGTCTGCGTACTCCCACAGTTTCATGACATCTAAGCTTTCAATAAATAACTGTGGCCCCACGAACGAATGAAATGTAGTCTAAAGGACCTTTGGGGGAGTATTCTATTGGAACCCATATTTAGAAGTGTAAAGCTCCCCTTTCTTTGCAAATGGCTGTTCCTGGTTCCCTGCCTGTCTGACCCTTCATTCCGAATCCTGTGCTTACTCTCCCTTTTTGCTTTTTCCACATTAAAATTACAGCTCCTGTGAAGCTTGTTGGAAGTTTGTTCCTGTTCTCATCTTCCTTTACAATGTCCCTGATCACGTGAGCAGCCTTTGAGAGCGAGATCACATTCTCAATCTCATGATTAACCTTTCACACTGTGAGAGGGCTGGCTCGGAGCTCCTTGGCCCTGTGCTGGGACGTATTTCTCTTTCATCTCTCCTGTTTCCGGACTTTGCGAGCCGCTGCTAGCTGCGGAGGTCCTGATGGGAAACATTCTCATCTCAAATGAACACATCCAAGGCACAAAACCAATCAAATGTGTAAACACCATGAACACCCTGTGCAAATCTGCCACTTAGGCTCCTGGAGGCGGCTGACACAGTTGCAAAGTTATTTTGATATTCTGAATACAGAATCTTAGAAGACAAGGTTTACCCTGAAATGCACTGAGAGCACAAATAAGATTTATTCATACTGGGGGAAAGATTCACAGAGAGTAAACCTTTAAATAGAAAGACTTTAATCAGAATATTCAACTGGAAGTCTTTCGTGAGTTTGGTGGGCTAAACTTGTGGAAGTTGTAATTTGTGTGTCCGAATGGTAGGTGTATACTCTCAATGCTTTATAGAAATCCATTCATAGGAAATAACCGGTGTTGAGATTAGAAGCCATCAACATGTGTCATATTTTAAAGTCACTAGTTTGCATGTAATTACGATAACTCCCAATTACATGCCCTTTCCTAGCGACTAAATGAAAACAAGCATGAATAACCAATCAGTATTTAAACCAAGGAAAGCATTTGTTTATACTAATTGGTTATAGACAGCATCATAAGCATGAAATGAATGCAAGTCGGATTTGAAAACCCCAAATAGTATTAAAATGGATGTTGAATGTGTTATTGGTTAAATGATATTTCGCCGAAAGACGCTCCGGAGTTGCGCACGGCGAAGCTCTCTCGCCGTTCTTTTTCACTCTCCTAAAGTGACCCGTTAATGCCGCGTTAGGATCCGTTTCATTAATGCCCAGAACTTTTGTTCTGTGCTTTACATTGGAAACAGATTTAAGTATTAAGCGCCTCTAAGGTCTGCAGCCTGGGAGCCTTTCCGAATTTGTAACAGGGACCAGAACAGACCGCATTACACTCTCCAAATGGTGCGGCTTTGCATTTGAATGTCCGAATTATCCTGGTTTCTTAGAGACGAGCACTACACCAACATCTTAAATCCTCAAAATACTGTCCGCTTCACTGAATGCTTGCGATCTAAGCATATGTGTAATTATTCTGTAATTCTCCCCAAAATGTGATTCCTTGGAAATGCAGACTAGGGCTCCCCTATTGTAAATGATTTCTTTGTGGCCATGCCTTTAAATATGGTAACAAGAAAGTGAGTGTGTGTGTCTGGGCTTGCTGCCTTGATAAGGATGGTTTCTTCCCAAGCTCTCCTTGGAACTCCCGTGAGGGAAACTGGCCCTGCATTTGTTTAATCACACACACAAAAAATTAAAAATAGTGTGCATTACAAGAAGGGACCTGTCTTCTGTCACTCACAATAGCCTTAGAAATAGTTCTAGGTACAAAGCTAGAACCCAGAAATGTCCCCAGAGCCAGTCATGGTTACCGTGGGTGTAGAGAGTCTGGAGCAGCCTAGGATTCTGTTGTCTCTGCAAACTGCTTCAGATGTGCTCAGCTGGGGACAATTAAAACATACTCTTTAAAAACTGACAGCTGGAAAAAAGGCAGTGGGGAGGGGAGGGGAGGGGAGGGGCATGGAAAGGGGACTCAGGGCAGTCTATAAGCTCAGTTGCAAAGTTAACGTTTTGCAGGGTCTTAGGAGAGTCCTTGATGAGGACTTTCCCAGGGAACAGTCTTGGCAAGCAGAGATATCAGATTGTGATATCCTGAGCGTGCACATCTTTGGCAAATTGGTAATACACCGTCCAAATCTTGCTGGCTATGGCGGCCGCAATCCTCATTAACTGCAGTATGAGGCCTTGCATTTGGCCGCCAAAAGGAATGGGTCTGTGTGTGATGAATGCTCCGTGGATGGGGGAGGGAGGAAAGTTAGCTTGCAGGGTCATAGTTGGGCTGTGAATAATTGATAATCATCCTGAAACAGGTGCTTGCATTGGGAAGTCCCTCCTTGGGGTGTAAGTTTGCAAATCACTTGGCTTTCCCAGCCCATATAGCTCCCCACAGCACCATTTTGTACCATAAAGCAAAAAATGATTTCAACATCCCATGAGCTTGGAGGGTACTGATCTATCTCTTTCCTTATTTTTCTGGGTTAAGTGTGTTTTAAGGAATTTATAATTTGGGGTGGAATATTGTGATAGAGATGGGAAAAATTTCTGTTGTGTAACATAGGTTAGCCATGAGCTTGCTATGTAGCCCAGGATGACTTTGAACTTGTGATCCTCCTGCCTCTACCTCCTGAGTGCTGGGATTACAGATGCCAGCCACCATGTGGTCCTGGAGCCTTGAGTTTCATGCATGTTAGGTAAACACCCTACCAGCTGAGCCGCAAACCCCAGCCTGTATCTCAGTTGGTTCAGAAGCACACAGGCAATGAGGGAAGAAATTAGGCTGCTGACAGAGGGGAGGGTAGCAAGCAGGTCCTGGAGAGAGAAGCCACCAGGATAGCTGAAACCCTCTCGGGCGGCCCACTCCTCGTGGTTGGAGTGACTTTAAAAAGCATCTGATTTGAGTTGGAGGGTGGTGTAGACATGAGAACGAGTGAAAGGAATAGCTCCCAGGACCTAGAACCCACTCCTTCGAGTTCAAAGCCCCTTTCCACAGAGAGACGACTATGTAGAGCCTGAGTTCTCTAGGTCTGCTGTGTCATTTTTTAAGTCCCATACTGTATCATTTATCCCCATCTAAAGCAGGTCAGGGGAGATGTAATAGGGCTTTGGAGGAACTGAAACACATGTCTGTAGGTCTGCTCACTAATTTCATTATTGAGAGCCCCTTGGTGCTCAGGTGGGGGCTGTTTACTCTTCCATTGCAAATACTCGTACCAAACATAGGTATCTGCGTGCCCTCCTAGACCAGCTTAGAAGCAGCAGCAGATGGGCAGCAAATGAAGAGAAGGTCTTAAGACACTGGGAGCAGCAAGACGTGATGGCTGACAGCTTGATTGTGAGGGAGAGACAGAAAATCCATACGGAGCAGACATAAAACCATAAAGGCTTAAATCTGGACCAGCTCACAGGACAATCTCCCAACCCTAGAAGGCCTCAGAATGTCACGGCACAGAAGAAAAGCCGATGGCATAGTTAGGACCCAGCCATTAAGAAATGATTAAGTGTTGTTACATATGCTGGACTCTTAAAAGATACATTCAGAATGATTTCCATTGAAATAGATCAAAATCAAAAGTACAATCTTCCTGTAAGCAAACCAAAACAAACAAAACCTGAGCCCTCTTGCTGGGAAATTAGGATATATATGAAGATCTTTTCCTTCCTCACAATGTTAAGTCAGTATATACAATTTCTTGTTTGGAGCATATAACCAATGCTTTGATTTAAACTGAATTTTACCACTAATTCTACAGCGAGACAGCTGGTCTAGTGAAAAGAGTAACACTAAAGGTACAGAGGGTTTCGTGGTCCTCACTATGTATCTGAATTGCAGAGGGCTTTAGTGTCCCCTCCCTGTGTCTGAGATACAGAGGGATGCAGCAGCCTCTGGAGTCCAGTTTCCTCATCTGCCTGTTGGCTTCTCAGAGTCCATGCATTTCTACAGACAAAATTGTCTTTCTTGTCTTCCTTCCCTTCTTTCCCCCGTCATCTCTCTTTCCTTTCTCTGCATGTGTGGTCTATATATATAGGTATATGTAGGCGTGAACATGCTCAGTTATGTGTGTGTAGGTCAGGTGGCTTCTTCTCTCACTATTGATAACCTAACTTTTTGGAGACAAAGTCCCTCACTGAACTCTGGCCATTTCAGCTAGGCTGGCATGTCCGTGAGTTCCCTCCCCAGCCCCAGGATCCTCTTGTCTCCAACACTAGGACTGAGGTTATAAGTGTGTGCTACCAAGCTTTGCTGTTTGGTGGGTGCTGGGGGAGCCAAACTTGGGTCCTCATTTTGGTGCAATGCTTTCCCCACTGAGCCAGGGACTGGAGAGGCTAGCACCAAGTTTTCTGTCACCAGCATCTTTTTGAGGAATTCAAAAGTGACTTGAAAAGGACATAGAGCCCAGAATGCTGTGGACTTTCATCTCCTAGTGGTGAGACTATGAGAGTTTTAAATGTATGTCTTTATGCTTTTCTTGTGTATCTAGGAAGTCTAAAGATTTAATTTTTTTAATTGACATGTCTGCATATGTACACATGAGTCTGTGTGCACTGCTTAGAGGCCAAAGTAGGGTGTCAGGTCCCCATAAACTGGAATTACAGGCAGCTGTGAGCTGTGGGTACTGGAACAGAACCTGGGTCCTCTGCAAGAGCAGCAGGAGCTGAACTGCTCTCCCCAGGCCCACATCTCTAGTCTATGGTATAAGAACAAAACGTGAACTTGGAATCTTTCAGACTCCCTGTGAGATCCCATTTGAAATAGAAGCTGAGCAATATCCTACTCTGACTGACATCTCTGTAGCTCGTCCCTCTGCCACACAAAGTCAATGGCAGTTTCCTTCCAACTTAGGGGTGAGACAGTGTCTTATAAGCCAGAGATAGGCAGTGATAAAGGGAAAATCTCTAAGTAAGCAACTTCTTACAACCCCAAACTCTCCTGAGCCCTCATCTTCTTGGTTGTTATGGTAGAACATCCGCCTTGTTGGGGCCCTCTCACGTTACTTGACAAATACTAACAGAGCAGGAAGGATCATGCCGTGGCTGGACATCTCTGGCCCCATTCTGCTGTATTAGCTCTCTGAATAATTCTTAGCATATTGGTAGTTCAGAGAAGACTTCCCAGAGAATCCTGGACATGTGAGATACAATCCGTAGGCTGCGGAAGCTACAAAGGCTGAAGGTCCCAGATCACTGGCTCCTGGGCACAGGCCGAAGTGTGGGAACAAGCTGACTGTGGCCAAAGAAAGGGGGTCTGGTCAAGGCAGCCCCAATTTGGCAACAGCTTGTGGGGAGTAAATCCTCTCACTGAAGGTTTTGCCTAATCTGAATAAATTCAATTTAAAAATCTGCGCTTGATCTAAGCCCCTTAAGCTTCCGTGAAGGACTAAGAACCTTCAGACTCAATGCTAATAACAAAAGATAGGAAAACCCTGCCTTTCCCTATAGTTCACTGGTGCGTTCTTTACACTAACTGGCTGTGAAAAATGCTTTCTTTTAATCAAGTTGTCTTTGGCAAATCCCCTACCCTTATTTTGAAGGTGACATTCAACATTTCCTTTTCGGATGTTCAACACATTTGTAGAGGCAATTCTGGAAAATGGACAGGAAACCCCAGGTACAGTCCCTAGTGTTGTGACCAGCAAATGGATTGTAGGGAAGTAATCCTAACCATGGTGGTTGCAAGTGGGTTTTAGAAGTGCTTTTCCAGGCCTGGGGGAAGGACAGAAGGCTCTGTTCGTAAAGTGCTTTCTGTGCAAGTGTCAGAAACTTAATTTGACCCTCACCTCCAGCACACGGGAAAAGTAACACAAGGCAGTTGTTTGTAATCCCAGTACTGTGGAAGCAGAGACAGGAGGATCCCTGGTGAGGGGGCTGTGGACCCCCAAACCCTGAATTTCCTGTAAACAACTTGCTTGCAGCTGCTCTGAGCACCAGACAAGGCGAGTGGTTTCTGGTGGCAGCTGCTGAAAGATCCTAAGAGCTGGGGTGTGGCCAGAGAACTATATAAGCTGCCCCTGAACACAGTAAAGTTGGCATTCTTGGCATTCTTATATCAAGAATGGCCCGTGTCTCTGTCTGTGTGCATATGTGTTTAAATCTCCAGGTCCTTACCCGAGACTTGTGAACCATTACATAGTACAGGCGTGTACCATAGCGCCTAGCGAATAGTGTGAAGAGCAGAACGTGGCGTTGTGCTTTACACCCTGGGGCTTGCTGGCCAGCAACCCTAGCCTAATAGGTGAGCCACACGACACAGCAAGAGACCTTGTCTTGACAAACAGGGTGAGGTGAGTGGCTTGATGACTCAGGAGTAAACATGCTGGTCAGTTACCCTCTGTGGAGACCAAAACCTTACGCATTGCTGATGGTTATAGCTGGGAAGAGATAATGAACTTACTAAGCCAAGATCCTCACTTAGGGCTGGAGGGATGGCTCAGTGATTAAAAGCACTGGCTGCTCTTGCGGAGGACTTGGGTTTGGTTCCTAGCACCCACTTGGTGGCTCAACAACTATCTATAACTCCAGGGGATCTGATGCCCTCTTGTGCCCTCCACAGGTACTGCACACATGTAGTGTACATACACATAAAATAAAACATATATAAAATCTTAAGGAAAAAATCTCTTGGTGGGCAGTGGTGGTGCACACCTTTATTCCCTCCCAGCACTCAAGAAGCAGAGGCAATCGAATCTCTGAGTTCTAAGTTTAAAGATCAGTCTGATCTCCAGAGCCATTGCCAGGACAGCTAGGGCTACCCAGAGAAACTCTGTGTTGAAAAACAAAAAACAGCCAACCAAACAACAACAAATAAAAGAATAAAAAGAAAAGAAAAAATCTCTCATTAATTTCCTTGGCTGCTATGATTAACAACCTGGAATCGGAAGGCTTCAGATAACATTCTCTGCAGCTGTTGGGATCATGAGGCGGAAAGAGTTGCTGAGCCACAATCTAAGCATCCACAAGGTTGTGCATTCCCTGGAAGCCAGAGGAAAGTGGTGAGCAAAGCCACAGGGGTGTGGTAAGTGTGGCAAGTTGGGGAGAAGCAAGCCAGTCCAGATCAGAGTAGGTGGCTGGTGATAGGGGATGCAGCTGCAAGCATAGCCTGTGGGCTGAGGACTGCAGGATCTTGCATCCACACCATGAAAAGAATCATCATCTTTATCCTGCAGGTGATAGGGAGCCCCAGATGGTTTGAGAGCTGCAGGCTGCTGTGGCAGCTTGCATTAGTATTGTCAGAACCACAGCTCTGGAGCTAGGGCTGATGGGGCAGCAAAGGCTATTTGTCTGAGTCCCCGTCCCAGGAGATTCCAGTGGTACCACTTCCTTGGCCACCCATGGCACCTAAAAATGTCTTCAGAATTCCTGAATGGGATGTCCCCATGAGGACCACTGGCATGGAATGGTTAGCCCTGTGATCTGGAGACATCAGAAGTTGGCCCATGCAATGTCCTGATGGCTTGCGTGTGTTCTTGTTGGGGTCCAGCCTCAACGGGCTTTGCATGTTCCAGGGTAGGGGCATGTGGATTGGAAATATTAGATAGGAGGACCAGAGATAGGAAAGAAAAGGAACAGAGTTGCAGAGTAGAACCAGGAGGGAAATCCAGTGAATACTGAATTTGCCTGGGTTTGTTTTCCATATGCTTATATACCCCAATCCAGAAAGAAGGCAAAAGACTGCTTTCACATGACACAGAGAACAAACAGAGCAATTACCTGCTTCAATACCTGAAACATGAAGCATTCTGTTGTTTAGGCAGGACTTGCAACAACTACACCTTAAACCAAGGATCCCAGAAGCAGCCACTCCCTGGGTCAAACCTCCTGTCACATCCTTGAAGGAGCAGGAATAGGCTTAAATTCTCTGACCTTTAGTCAGGGTGGAAAGGATCCACCTCTATGGGCCATCAATACCCAAAACACCAAGTAACAACACTCTAGGTCAAGATAGCTTGTTTGTAGCCACACCTTAAGTCAGACCTCTAATCGATGATTTTGAAAGAGCAAGAGTAGGCTTAAACTCTCTGACCTTCAGTCAAAGTGGGGTAGAAATACTTCTGTGGGCTCCCGCATGTTCCCCTTTAATGTTTGCCTTGCCCTGTTTGAGAATGACACTCTGCTTGCCTCCATGGCCATCCCAAGCTATCTTTAGCGTTTTTGGCTCCTATGTTCCTCCTGGAGGAAGTATCATTTCTGAGGAACCAAGTGCTTCAGCTGATAAGGAAATAGATACCCTTTCCGGGAACCATGAGTAATGGGCTCCTGACCATGCTTCTCCAGGGTCCCTCTGGGCAGGACTCAGACTGGCTTCTGCACAGGGAGCCAAACCTGGCCCAGATGAGGACTATTTGGTGGGCACAGTGCTGTTATGATTTAGAACTTCTGGGCAAGGGCTCAGTTGTGTTAGTGTTCAAGTTAACACAAGCTAGAGTCACCTGGGAAGAAAAAATACCCCCAATGAGTAATTGCCTTCATCAAATTGGCCCATGGGCATGGCTTCTCCGCTTTTTATTATTATTATTATTTATGCTTGATGGGAGAGGGCTCATATCTCTGATAAATTCAGTTTTTATCTGTTTCTTGAATAAATAAGGGGCATCGGCTTGGGACTTAGCTTGACTAGTGTTAAAGTAAAATGCTGTGGATCCCCAAGTGGCTGCAGCAGGCCATGAGACCACGCTGCAGGTC
>LOEQ01000338.1:297707-331267 GCA_001685075.1 Bramus lutescens | reverse complement strand
CCGTGCGGGAGCTGGGCAGGTCGAAAAGCAGGCCCGCTCCCCATTCACTACATGGGTGCCCTAGAGCCAGAGCCAGGACACATGGGCGTGGGTGTGGGGAGGTCACCCAGAACCAACTGCTTGTTTATCCATCACTCACAGGGCACCCCTGAGGGGTACTCTATGAATCTCCTCCAGGGATTTTAAACATGGTCTGTGGAGCCAGTATTTTTCCAGTGAAATACTGATCCAAATCCTATCAGCCCCCAAATGCCTGTGCTATCTATGTGGTTTTGTATGATAAAGTCAAGCATAAAACTTAGGTCAAATTTCTCCGCTACTAGCCATTGTATGCATGTGCGTAGCAGTACTCATGACCATGCATGTGTGTGCAGGCCAAGCAGCAATGCTGCGTGCATATCTCCCTTTATTGCCTTCCATTTCACTCAGAGAGACAGACTTTTTGGGGTTTTTGTTTGTTTTGTTTTTTGAGACAGAGGTTCTCTGTAGCTTTGGAGCCTGTCCTGAAACTAGCTCTTGTACACCAGGCTGGCCTCGAACTCACAGAGATCCGCCAGCCTCTGCCTCCTGAGTGCTGGGATTAAAGGCATGCATCACCACCGCCTGCCCGGCTGAGAGAGAGTCTTACTGAACCTGGGAGTTCAGTGTTTGGGCTACAGCGGCTGCCAGAGAGCCTCCCCAGGATCTACCTGTATCTACCCTGGGGTTGCAGGCAGGCCCTGCCACATTCGGCTTTTTACATGGTTGATGGGGACCCAAACTTGGGTCCTTACGTGCCAGCGGCAGGTACTTTACCCAGGGAGTCATCGCCGCAGTCCCTATACCATCTGCTTTTTAAGTGCACGTCACTGCCTGTAACAGGCCTGCAGACAACCCTGGGCATACTTTCCAGCAGAGGCAGCCTGTGACTTCCAGGTTAGAAGCTCAACTCTGGGTTCTAAGGGTTTTAGCACCTAGTCTGTTCTTAGGAAATTTTTTGTCCTGAAAAAAAATATTTTTTTCCCATTCCATTTGGGCCTTCCTAATACAATGAACACACACACGCACACACACATACACGCACGCATGCACGCACACACGCACGATACTGAATCTTCAATGTAAACTAAGACCAACAGCAGGTTAACATAGCGACTCCTCCTACCTTCAGAGACTATTGTTTGAAGCTGGTAGCAGTTCAGAAATTCTTGTCACACACTTAGCGTCAAGAGCATTTTCACTGACCCAACCATGACAAATTTAAAACCCCAACCTCTGAGACTTTGCTGCTCTTGCTTAGGATCTGTGCTTGATTCTCAGCACCCATGCTGGCTGCTTCACGACACCCAGAACCCCAGTTCCGGAGATCCAACACCCTCCTCTGCCCTTTTCTGTGGATGTGTTAATCATCGGCTTCCTTCCTTCATAGTCCCTGCTTGGCTGCCAGCTCTGGTTATTCCCGGCGTGAAAGCCGTGTGAGAGAGTCAGTGAGTGCTGTGTGACATACTTAGGAAAGCACACCGTCCAGACACCAGGGAACCGCACCGTCCAGACACCAGGGAACCGCCTGCAGCTTGTTGGTGTGGTTTGCTGACTTTGTGGGGGGCTGACACTAAGATCAGGAGACTCTGGAGAATCAAGGTCCTTGGAAGCTGGATTTATTCCTAAGGGATGTGGCTTGTTGGTGTCAGGAAGAATTCCCCACAGGCAGTTTCCCAGCTCTTAGTAATGCAGCACCAGTTGCTTTCCTAACAGCTTCATTCGTGTCTTGACTCAGTTTACAAGATGCTTAGAACATTTAGAGCACGGATGCTGAAGTTCGGTAGACTCCAGGGCTGAAGTTCTGACCCCCTCTCACTTAGTAGTTTCTGCTACAGCGGTGGTGGCGCACATCTTCAACCCCAGCACTCAGGAGGCAGCTGCACGCAGATCTCTGAGTTCAAGGCCGGCCTGATCAACAGATCAAATTCCAGGACAGCCAGGGTTACACAGAGACACATTGTCTCAAAGAGAAAAGACAGTTACCTGCTACTGACTGAAAAGTGATCTCTACTGACATTCCCATAGAATAACTGTTTACACAAACTCTAAGGTTTTCTTTCAGAGTTCTGGATCAAACCCCGGGCCTTGAGAATGCCAGCTGAGCACCCTGCCACTGCGCCACCACTCCAGCCCACAAACTCTTGGCCTCCATCACTTTTTGTGCTCCTTAAATACCGCAGACTTGAGATGAGACCTGCCACTTTAGAAATGCTGTTTGCTGTGGTGTATCTGCTCATTGAGTCTTGTGATTCCCTCTGAGAATTCTAAGAATCATTAGCTTCAAGTTGCAGTGAAGGAACAGCACCTCAGCTAGGAAAGGGACTCTTACCCGAGGCCAGCAGGGAATCGGTACAATAGCTTTCTATAACAGCGTCATTTGTAGGAACTATTCAGGATGTCAGATTCACATTTGCTTCCAGGAAAGTACCTAGAAATCTGAGTTAGCCAGCTTGCGAGATTAGCTCGCAAGCCAGGAACAGTATTCCCATCTGCAGGAACATCCCCAGAGTCCAAAGAGCCTCTGGTTCAGTCTCTGCAGACACTAGAGGCTATGCTACTAGTTAAAGCCTCATTTAACTCCTAAATTCTGGAACTTGGGAACAGGTCATTCAAAGATAGATGATCATTCAAGGGCTTTGATTACACTGATAAAAGTGACTTGCCCATCTGGAAACATCTGTGTGACAGCATGGCTTACGAGCACCTGATTCCCTTTGGAACAGTAACCACAGAAGGACTTCTGCTCCCTGGCCGTCCATCTTGCTTCAAGAAAGAGAGTGTGTGCTATTATTGGTACCTTAGATTGGGTGGAATCTCTTGGAAATGTGCCCTGAAGTTTAAGACTTGGGAATTTGGTCTGCACATTTAGGTGGCAACTGACCAGATGTAGAGATAATAATTTTTCTTTTCTTTGGGTTAAACTAGTTTTGATTTTAATCAGTAAGAAAAAGTAGAACCTGGGTTGGGCAAAGCACCTGTCTACGTATGCAAGCCCATGATCCGAGCTCTGCTATCGGGAGCCTTCATGAAAAGCCAGATATGAACCAGCTAGTGGTGGCATATGCCGTTAATCCCAGCACTGGGGAGGCAGAGGCAAGCGGATCTCTGTGAGTTCCAGGCCAACCTGGTCTACAGAGCTAGTTCCAAGATAGCCAGGGCTGCATAAAGAAACCCTGTCTTGAAAAACAAAACAAACAAATATGCCAGATATGGTAGTGCACTTCTCTGATCAAAACATTTTTATAGCAAGAAGGGCAGTGGAGACAGGAAATCACCCAACAGCCCATGGGTCAGCCAGCCTGGAGTACGAAGGGCAGCCGCAAAAATAAGGGAGAGTCATCCTCAAGCAAGGTAGAAAGAAAGAATGGACTTGTTACTGAAAGTGCTGCCTGTCCTCACACATATGACATGGCACACACTCATTTGTTCTCTCTCTCTCTCTCTCTCTCTCTCTCCCTCCCTCCCTCCCTCTCCCTCTCTCTCCCTCCCTCTCCCTCTCTCTCCCATATAGAGGCATATATATATGCCTGTATGCCTGTGTCCCCGGTAGCGAGAAGGTAGAAGGAGGAAGAAGGAAGGCCAGCAGCTCAAAAAGAGTCTGGGCTTCCTGATGCCCTGTCTCAGCAAGGAATAAATCTACAAATAGATCATTTCCAGCACACAAAGTCAACTTGCGCTCCCCGCAGCTACATTACCTGCTTCTTTCCGTGCCCAGACTGCTTGAGAACGGGATTACATTTTTCTGCTTTCAATTGTCAAATAAACTGTTCTTCTCAACTGAATCTGTCTAGGTCACAGAATGGGTAGGACTCTTGGAAGCTTTGGAACAGTTCTGCTCTGAAACAGGAGAGTCTCTCTGTCCCAGCAGGGAGCTTGCTGGTCTCCAGCCTCAGAGTCTGTCTCTGTGAGCTCAACAGCCTTTGCTGAGTGCTCCCCACACCACCCTGGGATTTGCTGGGATTGACATTCAGTGGGACTGCCGGATGTACAGTGAATTCTGTTCGCCAGCTACGGGCTGGCAATCTTGAGGAGGGGAAGGAATAGCGTCGCTGTTACCGTTCCTGTTGTTATTGGGTGGGGCACCAGGAAGAGGCAAGAAAAATGGGGCTGTGAATTCTTCTCTTGCTGGACTCTACTCAGAAACCTTTTTTTTCACATCGTAAAGCACAGTAGGACAGCTTCGTCCTCTGCAAGAACCCTAATTTCTCTCTCCATTTTTGTTGCGTTTGTTTATTTACTTGTGTGTGTACACATACACAGGCACCACAATAACCACGTGGAAGTCAAAAGGTCAACTTTTCCTGAGTCTGCTCTCTCCTTCCACCGTGTGGGTCTCAGGAATGGAACTCAGGTCACCAGCTGTGGCAGCAAGCACCTTTACCTAACGGGCTGTCTCGTTGGCCCAAGAACCCTTATTTCTGTATTCAAGTCGGCTACGCTGTTGCACACAGAGATGGCCGTGTTTTTCAGCACGAGAGAAGAACGCAGCAAAGTTGGGCTAAAACCCCTCCCACCGCTGATGAGGATGAAGTCAGATGTCTGTGCTTCCCTGGGACCATGTGTTTGTTGCCTTGCTCAGAAATGCTAAGGATTATGAAAATCTATTTGGGTGATAATAGTCGTTTCTGGTTATGTTGCAGTTATTCTGTCCCAAAAGCTTGTCACTTAATTCTCCTAATAATTCCATATCCCAAGAATTTACAAAGAATGAATTCTGGGGTCCAAACTGGCAGAAAGCCGGGGGGGGGCACAGGTGAGTAGGACTTGTGTGCAGTTTTTTTCCCATGCAAAGCTGTTGCCGTCAGTTTGAGAGCAACAAAGTGGAAAGCCAAGCACTGCAACCCAAATGCCCTAACAGTCAGATCTAAAGGGCCCATCGAAAGCACGGTGTCGTGCCGGCGCTTGGGGAGTTGAAGCAGGATTGTCACAAGTCTACACAGCAAGTTCCAGGCTCATCAGGCCATAAAGTAAGCCTGAAAAAAAAATAAAATAAAGACTAAAGGGTGTATTCTTAGAAAGACAAAAGGTTGTGGTCTAGAGAGAGATGGTTCTGTTGTCAAGAGCGCCGACAACACTGACCGTGTGATCCCCAGCACCCACATGTTGGCTCACGGCCATCTGTAACTCCATTTCCACAGCAGATGAAGCTCTTTTCTCACCTCTGGGGGCACTGCACACACATGGTGCACAGCCTGTGCACGCAAAACACTCACTTGATAAGTACATCTAAAATGTTTTTAAATTATTTTATGTGTGCTTCCTGAGAATCTACACACATGTCCTATGCTCAGTGATGATGTAATTAAATTATTACATCTTTATTTAGTATTGATAAATAATGTATTCTATATAATATGTACACGGGCATGAAAGTGAGGGAAAGACAGTCTATCTAGATTAAAAGAGCCTTCAAGGATGGGGTGTCCAAATTCAGTGCTACTCCTTTGGTTACTGATTGAAACAAAGCCACAAAATGGACGTTTTAAGACACCATGATCATTTGATTGTAAATTAGCTGCTAGGTGATAATGAGGAGTTTTATTATATAGCTTGTATTTGTGAAAAGGAACAAAATAAGCATATTACCTTTCATACCCTGCAGGGGTGACAAATAAACCGTCGGGACAAAGTAGCATGACATCTGGGGCAGGTTTGAAAAATAAGTTAGAGCTGGGTGGTGGTGGCGCATGCCCTTAACCACAGCACTCAGGAGGCAGAGGCAGGCAGATCTCTGTGAGTTCGAGGCCGGACTGGTCTACAGAGCTAGTGCCAGGACAGGCTCAAAGCTACACAAAGAAATTCTGTCTTGAAAAATCAAAACCGAAAAAACCCACAAACAAAAACAAACACAAACAGTCAAAAAAAAAAAACCAAGTTAGAGAAATAGAGACAGTTAGCAGCCATGAATTCTTCTTAACTTCATTAACAAGGATGGTAGTGGCTGGTGGGATGGGGCTAGTTTGGAATAGTGCGGAGGATTCTTGCTACTTATGCACACATTTAATATTTTCATAATAAAAGTACTCAAACCCTAGTGGCATTAATTTTATTAAGGACATGTAGGATGATCTGAACACTACGCTAAAGTTTTGCATGCTAACATTGTGTCATGCCAGCCTGGCTGCAGAAATATTAGCACTGCACTGCCCTCTAGCGTTAGGAAGGGTTTACCGCGGTACACCTTCATTAAAATCCCGTCTTCCTCCCAACCCACTCTATCCCCTTTTGCTTCGGTGGTCCGGTTAGCTGGCTAGTTTTAAATTCAAATGGAGGTTTTAAAAGGCTATTGATAGATAGAAGTGCTTCTGTCCGCGCTGGAATCCTGATTGCTTCCTCCTTTGCATGCCGAGAATTTTCCCCCTTCATTGCCCTTTCTTCAATGGTAAATTGCATAAAAGTGGGTTTTAAAAAGACACTCAAGCAGCAGGTTTCTAAGAGCTCAGATGTTTGAACAGGAAATGGCGGTATTTATCAAGCTGAGACGCTAACCGCACTTTGGTGAAACACTTTTATAATTATTCAATCGCGAGTTCCTGGTTAGAATCGTTGGTCAATGTTAGTTGGCTCTCGCGAGAAGAAGCGATCGAAGCAGGGCTTCCAGCATTTGGACTCTGGTGTTTGTCCCTAAACAGCAATTTCAAAGCCGCTGTCATTCTTTTTATTTGCTTATTTGTTTGTCTTTGCTGTTCGGGCCTGGAGCACAGGGCTAAGCTTGTGTTTTACCAAGGAGTCTTCAGAGTGAAAAGGGCAAGAAGATACAAAAAGATTCTACTTACAAAGTCAAACAAATTGATTTTTGTAACCAATGACAGAAACTCAAGCTCGCTTGCCTTTCTTTCTTTCTTTCTTTCTTTCTTTCTTTCTTTCTTTCCTTCCTTCCTTCCTTCATTCCTTCCTTTCTTTTTCCTTTCTTTCTCTCTTCCTTTCTTCTGCCTCCTTTCCCTTCTTTTCTGTTTTTGTTTTTTTGTTTTCCCAAGACAAGGTTTCTTTGTGTAGCCCCAGCTGTCCTGGAACTCATATGTAGACCGGCTGGCCTCGAACTCAGATCCACCAGTCTCTGCCTCCCGGGTGCTGGTTACACCCAGCTGAACTTTCTTTACTAGACTTCTATTTGACCAACTTGTTCTAGAGACAATTTCAATCAGCCCAATTGCTTTGTTTATGCTTTTGTTTGTTTTGTGGAGAACAGCTCTCAAACTTGCTAAGTAGTAGTCAAGGACCACCTTGAATGTCTGGTCCTCCTGCCTCCAAATCTGTAGTTTTGGCATCCCAGGCTGCAAGGATGTGTGCATTCCCTATGTTCCTATGAGGAGCATTTTAATGTATTTGCTCAATGTATTTACTGAGCATCTGCTAAGCGCCAGGCACTGGTGCAGATGGTAGTAACACAGCTGTGGCCCAAGACCAACCATTCCTCTTTGTATCTTCATCTGTTTGTGGAGTTCTAGTGGGAGCCTCATCCCAGGGCTCACAGTGAGCTCCGCTGCCTCAACTTTCTCTTCTACAAGGAAGACAGTGACTTCTTAGCTTAGACTATCCAGAGCTTCTTAGCCTGAAGGGCAAATCACATCTCTTGCTCTTTCTGTCTACCTCACAACCTTCAGATTCTACTTCTCATTGGAAAGGATGAACCCAAACTCTGTGTGGGTTTGTAGACAGTTCCATCTCCATTGAGAACAAACTCTGAGTCCCAGGTATTGGAGGCATCCCTTCTGCTGGTGACTTGGCAGTTTATCGTTGGTTTGATTTGATGGGAAACATGATTACAAAGTGTGAAACTCCTGAGCCAGCTTCTCCCCAGGTTATAGCTTGCTCCAGTTAAAGTGTGAGTCTGAAATGTCCCCCACAGGCTCATGCTTTGGACCCTCATTCCCCAGTATGTGGCACTGTCTTGAGAAACTGTGACACTTTCAGGAGGTGGGATCCATCTGGCTGAACGAGGTCGCTGGGGACTAGCCTTTGAACGTTGTAGCCCAGACTGTGGCTCTGGTCTTACCCTCTGCTTTCTGGTCCATTGTGATGTGGGTAGCCCTAGCTACACACCCCAATCACCATGATCTGAGCTGCATGGTTGTCATGATGGACTGAAACCCTCAGCCAGCAGGAGTAGGTTCCTTCTGTCAGGAACTGTGAAGACCACAATGCAAAGTCACTGAAGTCATAGCCCAAAAGAGGCAAGCCTTGAGGTGAGTTCTGCAGAGATCTTTGTGTACCTTCCTCAATTAATTCTTCCCACAGCTCGGCAGTAGATTCATTCCCTGGTACAGGCTTTGGAAGGTTAAGGACCATCACTGTGCTATCACGGCTAGCAGGTGACAGGCTTTCATCTTCTCCTTCTGTAAAATGAATGGGTTGGGTTGGTGTGACTCAGTTCCCTGCCCTTAGAGACTCTCCACAGCGGGAATCCTGAGATTAATTGAGACATAATTTTGAGCACTCTGCGCAGGTTCTCCATTTAATCTTCATAGCACGAGTGTGGAAGGACTATTCAAAATGAAGAACCCGGAACATAAGGAGGGTGACAGGAACCAGAGCCCGGCTATCTTTCTCCAAAGGCTCTGTGAGGTGTGTTACCTGTAGTCAGGGCCTTAGCCCGGTGTTTGCAGGTTCCTGGCCTCTTATCCAAAGAATAGAGAAGGACTGAGCGACATGAAAAAACAGCAGGAGAATTTTATTTGGAGTAAAGATCAGAGAGGGGTAACACTGTCAAAATTAACAGAGGGCCACATGTGTGAGCATGCTCAGAGTCCCCAGCTATTGTTCTGGCTTCACCGGAGGGAACTGTCTTAGTTAGGGTTTCTGTTGCTGTGAAGAGACCCTATGACCACTGCAAGTCTTATAAAAGAAAATATCTAATTACAGCTTCAGAGGCTTAGTCTATTATCATTATGGCAGGACATGGCAGCATGCAGGCAGACATGGCGCTAGAGAAAGAGCTGAGAGCTGATAGGATACATTGTGATCCACAGGCAACAGGAAGAGGTCTGAACTAGCCATAACTTGAGCATAGGAGACCTCAAAGCCTGCCCTCACAGTGACACACTTCCTCCAACAAGGCCACAACCACTTCAAAAAGGTCACACTTCCTAATAGTGCCACTCCCTATGAGCTTATGGGGGCCAATAACATTCAAACTACCAACAAGGGGTGAGGGCTCAAGAAAAGGAGGTGGTTCGTCGCGAAGATTCGCGGTTTGGGTGGCTCTCTGTTTTGATTGCTAGATAGGTTGCATCATCATTTCTCTACTGCGCTTGTTCCTCCCCATAATGCATCTGGTTTTAATCATATGCACCCCTAATTATTCCTAGGCATAAAATGGTAAATAAAGAGTCCCCCTGGAAGGTGACCAGAGTACATGCTGTGCCTTATTGTGATTCACCCAAAACCAATTTAGGCCTGGTTGACCCTTCTAAACTTCATAGGACACACTGGGAACACATTTGATCGGAAACTGTTTAAATTTTTTCACTAGGGATGAATAAAAATATATTTGTAAAAAAAACATGTGTAGGTAGGGCTTAAGAGGGTACTGTGGTGGCTAGGTATCTTTTTTTGGAGAGGGGTGTGTACATAGAGCCCATGGGTGAAGGAATAACCTACCATTGATTATTACAGGGAGAGGGTGAGGTTATATAACCCAAACCAAACAGGGTCCCCACCTAAACCTCCAGCACTAACCTGACTCGACCATTGCACACTTTCCTAAAGAGTCTGGTAGGTGAAGGGTGTAGGGATTTCAAATAAAAAGCACCAGAGTAGCATGGAGTTTTAAATCTCTGTGGAATAGGTTCAACAGTAATGCGACTCTGTCTATCTTTCTCTTTAACCTAACAGCAAGCTCCTGGAAAGCAGCTGAGTAAATGCATGCATGCTTTACAGACCTTCCTTTTGCTTCCCGAACCCTCCGGCCCTGCTTATTTACTGAGGAACTACCCCGCTCGCAACGAAAGTATCAGACAGTAAACTCACATGCATAATTGTCTCGTTTGTTAACAATTCAGAAAACCAACTGTAAGCTTCCTTATAAAGATTACAAGTCTTTTTCCATCACCTGGTTGACAGTTCCGCCTTCTCTGGCGCCCTCTGGTGGTTGGATCTGCAATTACTCCAGAGCAATTGAGGCTGGACTGTCTCCTGCATACAAGCGCAAGTAAGCTTACGCGCATGGCCGATCACGAAGAACTGACTTTTCTCCTTGAACACCAGTCTACGTAGTCTCATGTCAGAAGTGTGATGGACTTTGCAACCATCTCCCTGGTCTTTCCCCTCAAATCTGTATGAATTTCCTTCAGCTCCATCCTGCCTGTACAACCTGTAAAATGAGTTTTGTCTCCCTGCCTTCCTCTTTCCCTTCCTCCCTCCGTCCTCTGTCTTACCCCTCTTCAAAGGGTGCTTCAAGTGTTATGTCAGTAATATATGAAGTGCTAAACAGCGCTGAGTGTGTATTGTTGCATGATATATTTAAAGGATTTATTAATTTATTATGTATACAGTGTTCTGCATGCCTGCAGGCCAGAAGAGAGCATCAGATCTCATTGCAGATGGTTGTGAGACACCTTGTGTTTGCTGAGAATTAAACTCAGGACCTCTGGAAAAGAGTCAGTGCTCTTAACCACTGAGCCATCTCTCCGGCTCCTGTTTTGTGTGTGCTCCCTAAGCAGAAGACTATTAAGGCTATTATGAGGAAATAGACCCCAATGACATCCCTTCCCACAGTGAAGTTCTTCTTTAACTGAGTAGCAAACTCCCTTCTGCAGCTTTAAAAGCAGCCAGTCCTAAGGATGGCTCAGCAGTTAAGAATGCAGGTGGTGGCGGTGCACACCTTTAATCCCAGCACCTGGGAGGCAGAGACAGGTGGATCTCTGTGAGTTTGAGGTTAGCCTGGTCTACAGAGTGAGTTCCAGTCCAGGCAGGGATACAGAGAAACCCTGTCTCACTCCCTACCGCCCACTAAAAGAATTCATGCCTGATGCAGACCGCTTCAGACAGTCCACGACTGCCTGTAACCCCAGTTCATAGAATCTGATGCCTTGTGCGGGCTTCTTTCAGGCGTCCCGATGCACATACAGAGAGACACATGAACACATCTGGAAAGGAAAAGCAAGACAACAACAACAACAAAAATATTTACTGATCCTGAGCTAGGCTGTCAAGCACAAGCTCAGGCAGCTCTATATTTTCTAAAGTTTCATCTGCCATTGTTTCTCTAAAGAGACACGCTGTAGTAGCCAGAACAGAAATCCCCACTGTGTGCTTTAGCATCCAAGTGAGGTAAGATCATTGCTAATGGTTATTCTCTGTTTCCGAAGAGCAGGTGAATGGATGCTTTCCAGCGGAAGCTCTGAGGCCACTGTCATCATTCAACCCTACAAATGGGAAACTCTGTGTCAGAAAGGCTAAGGGGCTCACCTAAGCAGAGGTCAATGAGAAGAAGGTCTGGGTTATGACCCAACTCTGCTCATACCCAAAGCTGTTATACACATTTTCCTTTTTTGCTCAAAACAGTTTAAACTGGGCTTTCAAACACTTGAAGTAGAAAGAGTTAAAGTGTAATTGAAATACCACTTTCTAAAGTGAAGACCCTTAGGTCCTCAGGGTGAGGACCAACTCCACGAACTAGCCTCTCCATCCTGTTTCGGAGCTCTTTGAGTTTCTGCATCTCTGCACAATAGATATTCCAACAATATGCAGTCTTTGCTTAACCTGATACTAGTATTCTATACTAGTAGCCTATTATTCTTTGGAGAAAATCACACGTAACAAAACAATCTCCATTTTGCAGGAAGGAGAATGACGGACTGGGTAAACAAAGAGGTTTAGCCCAGGTCAGACACCAGGGCAAACCTGAACTTGGCAGGCAGGTCTTCCAGCAATCCCTTCTTAAGTCTTTCCATTTTCTTGTCTCTGAGTGTCTACAGCCCTGATGCTCTGACCGCCCATCATGTGGCATTGACTCAGCTCTTTGATGAAAAAGATACCATCTACCCTATGAACACCTGGGGACAGAGAGGGAGCAGGGAAGGGAGAGGGAAAGAGGGAGGGAAGGAGGGAGAGAGAGAGAGAGAGAGAGAGAGAGAGAGACAGAGAGAGAGGAAGAGAGAGGGAGGGAGGGGGGAGAGACAGAGAGAGAGGGAGGGAGAGGGAGGGAGGGAGNGGAGAGACAGAAAGAGAGAGAGGGAGGGAGAGAGAAAGAGAGAGGGAGGGAGGAAGGGGGAGAGACAGAGAGAGGGAGAGAGAGAGGGAGGGAGGGAGGGAGGGAGGAAGAGAAAAGGAGAAAGGAAGAGAGAGAGAGCTCTTAAGTAGTCCAGGATAACCTTGGACTTCTGCACCTCTTGTCTCCACCTCATAAGTGCTGGGACTTCAGGTGTGTGCCACTGCGCTTAGTTTGTGTGTGTGCGTGCAGCGCGCCTGTGCAAGTGTCGAACCTAGAGATTCCGCTGCCTGAGCCTCAGCTCCTGGGAATGTATGATACTTTATGCACCAAGCATTTACAAGCTTGCTTCCTGCGCAGAGTGACTGGGCCTGGTACCCCACTCTTTTCTATTACTTGGCACAGCATGTGTCTTTCATAAGAGAATCCCTTGGCAAGACTGTCCAGAGATCTTAAATTTGAGAAATTCTCTCTGAGCTGTTAGTGGCTCTGGTGTCGCAGAGGTTGCTTCCCTACACTCGCACAGTGCAGAAGAGGGGGTGTCAGGGCTGGTAGGCATCTTTGCTCTGTGAAGACCTCCAAGACTGACTGCTGCAAACTGTTCAGGCCCTTGTTTGTAACAGTAGGGACTGGAAACAACCTGACCCATTTACAAGCAGGACGTGGGTGAGTCCAGCCTCCTGCAATAGTAGAATGCAACTGCGATATTCATCCTGTCTCTCAATTTATCCCCAAAGGACGCCAAAGACAGTCAGATAAGATTTTACTAAAGGCCGACTGTGTGAGAGCAATACATTTGCTGGTGTGTATTGGGGGGTGTTTACAGAACATGAGCGATGAGTGCCTGGCAGGAGTGTGGGTGACTCCCAAATGGCTGCATCGCCACAGAGATGCACCCCACCATGGGGGGGGGNGGGGGGTGACCTCCAGAAGTTACATCATGGGGACTTTCTTGAGACTAATTTTGTACTCTGAATGTGGTCTAGATTCTCTTAAGATCCCTTGCAGCTGGGGTCAGCAAGGGAAGGAGGGCTTTATGGCTTTTAAGACATCTGTTAGGGAGTGTTAATAGCCCCACTAATGCTATCCTTACCACAGACCTGACTACCACTGCAGTGCTGTGTTCTAGTTGCCATGGCTACAGGCAAACTCCAAGATGGTACTATGTTATGCCCTGAGTGAGAGAAGGCACCATAGAACAGCTACTTAAAAAGAAACATTCAGGGCTGACTGACCCACATGTCACAGGGCACGGCTCTAGGGCCACAGAAATAGATTCTTATGTTGGGTAAATATGGGTCTAAGGTACACTTTTAAGTGTATGTACTTTAAACCATTTTTATTACACTTATTTATTTATTGAGGTGGGTGAGTATGTAGTAAAAATGTGATGGTCAGAGGATTGCTTTCAGTCCTCCATTCTCTCCTTCAACCACCTGGGGTCCGAAGCTCGAATCCCAGTTGTCAAGTTTTGTGGCGAGTGCCTTTGCCTGTAGATCCCACTGGACAGCCCCTATATGCTTTTCTTTTCACGGATGTAGTCTGACTGTCCTGGAGCTCAATATGTAGACCAGGCTGGCCTCAAGCTCTCAGAGATCTTTCTGCCTCTGCCTCCTGAGTGCTGGGACTAAAGTTCTCCTGGCCATATGTCTTTTTTTGTGTGTGTGTGTTTTGTTTATGTGCTTTTTGGATGAAGGAAGGGGCCCATGAAGTGTATAAGAACCATGGAATTTTTTACACAGCCCTCTAAAGAGCGTTGGATATGAAACACGTAAACTAGATAAAACAAAGTCAAACCCCCAAGCCCCAAGACACAAAAGTAGGGGCCCTGAGATTCTCCAACAAGCAAAACTCATCAGCTTGGAAAGCTCTGGGCTTCCAGTGGAGAGGGGCCACCAAAGCAGAAGAACAAAGGCACGTCCTGGAGTAACAGTTCTAGATCTTGTGTTGGGCTTTGTACCTAGCCACGGTATAAGATGGTCTCGAATCATGACCTGAGCCTTAGTTTATGGACTTTACATCACAGTTTTGAAAAAGAAAGGAGAGAATGGTCTTGGTACAGTTAATAATTATCTCCACAAGGGACTGAATACACGACTCCTCAAGACCAGGTAACCCGAAAAGATCTGAGGGTGTCGTTCTGTATGACAGTCTCCAGGAAGGCAATGGCAGAGCCTCTGGCAGCCCGGCACTGTGACGCTCAGTGAGGATGCGCTCCCTGTTGCCCCGGCTTTAAATTGTAAGCAGCAGAGTCCATCCGACCCGAGTGAGTGGGGAACGGAATTTACTGCAGAATAACAGGAAGTCCTCAGAACAAGCTCTGTCCACAGTCAAGGCAGGGGCTCACAGGACGCCATCGGTCATCCTACACACTCCTTACCCTTGCCTAGCTGGTTCCACCCCTGGCTTTTGTTGCATCTTTGTATTGTACCCAAAAGTGGAAAAACCTGTGTGGAAGCAGTTGATTGGCTAAGCCTAGGCCAGGTCTCACGTCTAATAAGCAGATTGGAACGGTGAGATGATGCCTTCCAATACAGGATTGAAATTACACTTTGGGGGGACCACGGGATGCCTTTTAGCTGAAACCTGCAGGCTGTGGCCTCAGGTGGTTAGGGAGAGCATGCAGGGAGGGTTATGGAGGAAAAGGGTTGGCGTGGGGTGAATGAAGCGCCGCGCCGCTTCCTGCTGCAGCTCGGGGCCTGGGTGCAGCTCCAGTGCTGGGGCGGGTCCCGCGCTCAGCTCCGGTTCTCAGTGGGGCGGGGCCGAGAGCGCTGTCACCCGGANCTGGTGGCCTCGATGCTCCTGCTGCAGCGTGGGGACGAGGGGTCCGGGGCTGGCCCCAGGTAACCCCGGGTAGGGGATGGAGCCCGGCCCTGCTGCCCTGTCCAGTCGGGCCGGGTTACCGTGGTGTGAGAGGCCCTGTGGGGTAGAGAGACACCTGGGCGCATCCAGCTGGGCACATTTGAGGTTTGGACTTCGTCCCGAGCCCCGCAGTGACTCAGCAATTCCCCTGGGCTGGGACTGTGTAGATAGAATCTCTTTTGCCCAACAGATAAACAACCCTTGTTCCCCAGTGTACAGACTGTCGCTTAGCACTCTGACACAGTATCTGTGGGTGTTGTTTCCCCAGCATGGCAGACAAGGAGGCCCTGCCTAAGCTTCGGGAAGACTTCAAGATGCAGAATAAATCCGTCTTTATTTTGGGCGCCAGCGGGGAAACCGGCAGAGTACTTTTAAAAGAAATCCTGGGACAGAACCTGTTTTCCAAAGTCACGCTCATTGGCCGGAGGAAGCTCACATTCGAGGAGGAAGCTTATAAAAATGTGGTGGGTATTTGAGCTGGGGCTAAAAAGAAAAAAGTAGCCCCAGTTATTTTGCTGAGGGGAAGGTGTCTGTATCCAAAGGCTGACCCTTGCCAGGTGGTGGTGAAGACGGACAAATGATCAAAATTGGGTTCGATTGATCTAGAAGAGCCCTTCTAGCAAACCCTGGATCGGCCTGGCTTGTAGGCCCGCCTTTTATCCTAGATCATCCTGCAGCTGTCAGGTGTCTGGAACCTAGGCGGGAATGGGGAACGGTGGTCAGAGAAAGCCTGTGTGTAGTTCCTAGAGCACAGTGCTTGCTCATGTTGCCTACCTGTGCGCTCCAGAGTGGGAAAGTGTAACAAGGACAGGCGGTGCTTTCCCCACCTGTCCCCACTTCACTTCCCAGGCCTGTGTCTGTAAATGCAATACTACCTTCCTTGTAAGTGACACTGTCCTGGTTAAAGCACATGGTAGTACCAGACTTCCATCTGGTCATCGTGCCTAAGCATCCGAAGTCAGAGCTTCCGCGTATATTTTGTCCTCCAGTAAACAAGAGTTACCTATCGACTGAAGTAGACTAAACATTTAGCCTTCTGCCAGGACCACATCCTGCTGGGACCACATCCTCCTGGGACCACAGTCCAGTCCTGTGGGTCCCAGCCTGTGGGCTGGTGGGCACACTTGCAAATACGTGTTCTTGATTCCTGTGATTTCCTGGTTGTTCGTCTTACAAATGTCTGGTGCATCAGAACTTGCTGATTTAAGTAGACCTCTCTGTTTGGCCTCAGGTGGGTGCTGGGTGGACTCCATAGTCTAGTTTCCTGAGCCCTCGGGAGATTCTGACGGTGGAGCCTAAGATTGCAATTTTCTCTGAGAGTTGAGTCTTGGTGGCAAATCTCTTAACCAGACTTTATTTTGGTTTTTGTTTTTGTTTTTGTTTTTTTCTCTCGTGTAGTATACACTGTGCCAGGAAAATCCCTCTGAAGAACTGAAGGTAGTGACAGTCCCCAAGATTTCATTTGAGCTCCTGGGTGATGGAGCGCTGCAAGCTTGATGGCATGGTGCAGGATGATTGGGTTTGAGACAGTGTTTCTCTAGCTAGTGTAGGCTGGCCTTGAACTCCGTTCCTCTGCCTCTGTTTCTGCCAGTGTTGGGATTACAGGCACTCTTAGTTTGCCTAGCATATACCAGTTTCAGCGTAGATTGGAAAGACCATGGAGGAAAACAAGATGGGGTTATGGATGCTGCGCAGTTGGTAGAGAGCTTGCTTTAGCGCACACAAGACCCCTGGTTCAGTCTCTAGCCCTGCGTAGCTTGGCTATGGTGGAGCAAACCTGTCCTTTTAGCATTTCAGAGGTGGAGGCAAGAGGATCAGAAGTTCAAGGGCAGCCTCAGCTACATTGGAAGTTTGAGGCCTGCCTGGCCTGGAGAGAGATGGAAGGAGAGACACAGAGAAAGACAGAGATACTGAGGAGGAGCTATACAAACTGTGGAGGCTGAATCACAGGGATCCGAACAAGTCCCAGGAAGGTGCCTTTGTCTTGAATTCTTTCTGGCTGATTCTAATGAAGGTAGTTCATGAATTGAACTGAAGGAACGATTATCACCCAGACATTACAGCTGGACAAAAAGAGGCACCTGTCTGGCCAACAGTCTGCCACAGGTTTGGAGAGATGGCTCTGAAGTTAAGAGCACTGGATGCTCTTCCAGACGACCTGGGTTAGATTTTCACCACACACATAGCGGTTTACAACCATGTGTTAGGTCCAGTTCCAGCGGACCCAAGGGGCCCCCTTCTGGACCTCTTGACTCTATACTCATGTGGTGCAGAGACATGGATGCAGGCAAAGTACCCATTCTCATAAAATACATTTTAAGAGATTGACCACAGTTGGATGCCTATGAGTACTGGGCCTAAGATTTGAACCTGGATCTTTGAGATTCTACTTGCCACTCTGTCCACATCCTTCCTGAATGGTTTCTTTCCTGGTGAAGTATAGACTGGTTTTTTTTTGTTTTCCCAAAGGTAAGGTACACGTGACCTTGCTGTTTGAAATCTGACTTAGCCTACTGCAGTTGCATGTTCTGTGAACATACATGTGCACTACTGATTAGATTTTATTTTTCATTGCTGGGCATACAACCCAGGGCCTCACATGTACCCTGCAAACACTTGGCCACTGAGTTCTACACCCAGCTCCAAGTCATTTTTTTTTTTTTTTGGTGGGAAAGAGGAATTTGGCAAACTTTATGTTAAGAGTTTAGATACTTCGATAATTGTTTGTTACTTATTCTTTACATCTTAAAGAGTGTTTGGTCTCTTTGTGTGAAATTATATGCCGCTGTGCCCTTCCTTGTCTAGAATCAAGAAGAGGTGGACTTTGAGAAGCTGGATGACTACGCAGCTGCCTTTCAAGGTCATGATGTTGGCTTCTGTTGCCTGGGCACCACCAGGGGAAAAGCCGGAGCGGTGAGCAAGAAATAACCATGTCTCTTCTCACTGGCCAGTACTATCAAGAGCCTCTTCCTTTCTTTCAAAGATTTATTTCTCTTAAGTGTTTTTGTGGGGGGGAGGGAGTAAGGGGAAAGGGAAGTTATGGCCACAAGAGGATACAGATGCCTGCAGAGTCCAGAAGAGGGCATCGGAGTTACAGGTGCTTGTGAGCTACCTGACTTGGGTACTGGAAACTGACTTTGGGTCCTCTGTAGACACACTTTGGAATCCTAAATGCTGAGCCATCTTTGCAGCTTCAAGGATTCCTTTCTCGCTTACTCTCTTTTTTTTGGGTTGTACTGCAGTGCTTAAATGTAGAATGTGTTTAAGATTCCGTCTGCTGCCCCATCTGTATTATGCACGGGACATTGCAGATAAGGTCATCTTCAGAATAACCTTGAGTTAGGGCCTGAATGCTGGCTATGTCCCAGAAATTTATGACATGATCGTGCCTATGGAGATAGTACAATCATCACAACGTCCCCTGACTAAGGGACGCAGTCCACAGTCTCTAGGCAGAAGTTGGCTCATGCCGTGGGTGGTAAACTTTATGTTTCTTTCCATAATAAATGTTTTTAGCTTTTCTCTCACTCGTTTGCTTCCACCTGCTTTCAAGTCAGCCTTTAAACATAGGAACTAGATCGTCAGAACCCAGAGGCACGACTCGGTCAGCCCCCATGATGACTTAGCCATCGGCAGTGATTCAGCCAGAGATGACTCAGCCCTCACTGACACAAAACTGCTTCAGTAGGCATTTTATGTTCTCTTTAATGGTGTGCTAAATTGAGTCAGCCCCTCTCCAGGAGCTATCGTTTACTGCAGAGGTAAAAGACGTGTTTAGAATACAGATCCTAGGCAAGCATTTATACATCTTATTCAGTTTACATCTTAGTATGGTTTATTTCTCTGGCAGGATTTGCTTGCTGGAGTCCACATCTCTACTAAATAAGTCGGATATTGATTCTGCCATGACGGTTGTTTTAGCCACTTTTTCATGAATGTGACAGAGTGCCTGGCAGAAGCTGCCTGATGCAGGACAGGTTCATTTTGGCTCACCGGGTGAGTGCTCAGTCCATCGTGGTGGGGAAGGCAGGGTGGCAGGAACCCGAGGCAGCTGGTCTTCTTATGTCCTCAGGAAACAGAAAAAACGATGCCAGGGCCCACTTCACTTACTTCTTTCCATTCAGTTTAAGACCCAAGCCCATGGATGGTGCCACCCACATTTAGGGTCGTCTGCCCACCTCAGTTAACCAGATCTAGACATGCTCTACAGACATGCCCGGAGATTTGCTTCCAGGTCAGGTCGAGTTGACCATATTAACTTTTAAGGTGGTTTACATTAGGTATGGTTCTCCCAGCAACTGGAGGGAGAGGCCGTTGTGAGCCCCCTGGTGTATGTGCTGGGAATTGCACTTAGGCGCTCTGACAATGCAGTATATGCTCTGAGCCACCTCACCAGCCCCACTTAGGGCAGTTTTTTATAAACCAGTAGATTGATGGGGTTCTGAACAGCGGTTTCTAGGAGCAGAGTCGTGGCTTGGTTGTGTCTCTCTAGGCTTTTTGGTGCTACAGAAGGTGATTCTAGAAGTGGTTTCAATTGAGATCGACATTCCTGTCCTGTGCAGTTTTGCGCTTCCACTCTGGGAGCTCAGGGCTGGGGAATGGATTACAGAGAAGCTCTGCTTTCCCAAGAATTGCATTTCTTCCTTTAGAAGGGGTCCTGTACCTGCTCAGCTGGTGCAGTCCTAAGAAGCACGTCCTCCAAAAGCGCTGCAGTTTTCAGCCGCAGGCTCAAGCCTGGCTTTGACGATGACTCAGCATAGAAGAAGGCAAAAATAGTGTTGGTGGGAAAGCTAAAGGTCGCAGGATGTAGTTGTAACCCGAGGGAGATCGTCTTTTAATCGGAGTAGGTCCCGCCTCTTAAGTCACTCAGTACCTTTTGTTTATCTTTCCAATCGGGCTGAAAAGATAAAGGTAATTAATAAACTCAAAAGGGCAAAAAACAGCCAGGTGAATAAGCTAGTCGTCAGTGGGCCAAGAGAATGGGCAGGAAGCTGATACTGCCTCTAAAAAGGGTGTGTGTGTGTAATGTGTGTGTGTGTATGTGTGTGTGGTGTGTCTGTGTGTGTGTGGTGTGTGTGGTGTGTCTGTGTGTGTGTGGTGTGTGTGTGGTGTGTGTGTGGTATGTGTGGTGTGGTGTGTGTGGTGTGTGTGATTGTGTGTGGTGTGTGTGTGTGTGTTTTGTAGGACCCAGGGCACCTTGGTACACACCTGCCACAAGAGGCTCTATAGAGACCAACAGGAAACTGAGTCTCAGTTTACCCTAAGGCAATACCTGGTTTCAAGAAAGACCACAAACTGAGACCACTCACACACCACCTCGGAACATAGCACCGGAAGAAAATGCCTAACGTCCCAACTATTGTAGGTAGAATCACTTGATGTTGCCCAGCACACACCCAATCCCCTTTTCACCAGGACACCCCTAGACAAATGTCAGCCAATCAGGGATCCTGAACCTTTGAAGTCCCTCACCCCAACTTCTGCTATTATAACCCCCCACCCCAACTGTGCTGGGGCTCTCCAGTCATGCCAATACTTGGACACAGGGAGAGTCTGAGTTCAAACTTGAGTAGGAATAAAGGCTCTTTGCTTTTACATATGGGACTCTGCTGATCTGGGCATAATGTGTGTGTGTGTGTGTGTGTGTGTGTTTGTGTGTGTGTGTGTGTGCATGTGTGCACATGTGCACATGTGCTTACATGTTAGGGTACATATATGGAGGTCAAAGGACAACTTTGGGGTGTCTCTTCCACCTTGTTGGGGACAAGATCTCTCTCCTACCATGCTTCAGGTTAGCTGGCCTTTGAGCTTCCAGGGTATTCTCTTGTGCCTCCCATCTTGCTGTAGTAATACACTGCATACCACCTCAGGCTTTTGTTCTAGGTGTGGAGCTCAGCTCTTAAGTCTTTCAAAGCCTGCTGTGGTATGCACCTGTAATCCCAGCACTTGAGGTGAAAGCTGAAGGACCCAGGAATCCAAGGCTATGTTGTCAGTGTGGCATCAGCCTGGAGTTTGTGAGACCCTGTCTCCAAAGCAAAGGACAGAGACCTTTAAAAAAAAGAAAGATCACTTGGATTCAGTGTGATACACTGTTTGGAGGTTGCAGTACCTTAACTTGAGAGGTGACAACATACAGGTGGCTAGGAATCGTGCTTCAGAGGGGCTTGTGACTTTCTGAGCTCATCCCCGCTGGGATTCTGGGTTAGTAGGCCTCTTTAGAGGAGGACTAGCCACGTGGCTAACCTGATGGACACTGCAATGCTGGTGGCAGGCCTCATGTCTTTTAGTAGCTGTTTGTTACAGGAATACACTGTGATTTTACCTCAGAGGTCTGAGTTTTCAGTAGAGAAACTTGGAGAAGCTCAGGCTCCTCTCTCAGTGCTCAGGTCCTCTGAGTAGCTGGGTCATCACCCTGTGACTCTTTGTGGAATAAAGACTGCCCAGTGGCATTGGGTGAACCCCAGCATGTGTGGCCTCCCAGCTGTGTGGATTAGAAGTCTGAGGTCAAGGTGTTAGTGGGTCGCTCCCTTGATGGAAGGTTTCTCTCCCTGCCTTCCCTGGTTGCCTTTGCCCATGACATTTTCCCTATGTACATGCGTCTGTGTCCCTGTGGTCTTGTTTTATGAGGACGTCATTGACATTGTATGAGGGGCCAGTTTGCTCAAGGACAGCCTCATCATGAATTCCATCTGTAATGATTCCTTCTCCATGTAAGATGACATGCTGAGGGTCAGGGGCTAGGACCTAATGTAATGATCTGTGTCCTGTCCCTTTAAGAGATAAGCTACGTCCATTCCCTCCTGTGAAGCTGATCTTCAGTTTCCAGCCTGAGTCCCTTCTCTTTTTCCATCTCCCCACACAAAGAGGCAGCTTCTGCCTCACTCCATTCTCACCACTTCTCCCCTCCCTCCACCTGTGTGTGTGTGTGTGTGTCTATTCTGTCTGTCTGTCTGTCTGTCTGTCTGTCTGTCTGTCTGTCTGTCTGTCTCTCTGTTTCTGCTCTTCCCCCTTCTTCCCTTATCTCTTCTCCCCATCCTTTCTATAACCTACTAAATAAATGTCCAACCTCACTCTGCATGGCGTGCCTATCCATCTCTTGCCCACCACGCATGGCTCCCTTCCCGGGACCAGCCACCTTCGGAGACCTGCAGCATGGTCTTGTGGTGTGTCCATCTGTCTGTCTCTCCTCATGGGACTGGCTGCCCCATCAAGGTCTCTCACTCACCACGAGGCTCTTTGCCTGGGACTTGTGGCCCGCTGCAGCCACTCAGGGAACTGTGCCATTCCTGCCTGGGACTGGCTGCTCTCAGGACCCACTGCCCACTGCCACCACTCAGGGACCTGGAGTGTTCCTGTCGCTGCAGCCATTTGGGGATCTGCAGCATTTTTACTTAATCCATTACATCCAAGCTATTCTTTAATGATTACAGTTCAACCCTTGGATTTCAGGCTGCACAGATTTCCGTCAGAGGTGACACTAGGCAGAAGCCTTAGCTTTCTCCAGCTACTTGGAAACCAATGTCTTTCAGCAGCGGCTGCTTAGATGCTAAACTTCTTTCCTGTGCCTGTGCAGCTGGTACAATAGCCTGCACACTTGACCCTAATCCAGACCTGCTGCATGGGTATCTCTGAGGTCAGAAGCTTGGAATCTGTTTTGCAAGTTCCTTAAGAGCCTGATATAGCTGACCCTGCTTTCCTGTTGGACTTGCTTTGGGGAGGCATGGGGTTGTATTCATCTTCACCTACTGGTTTTCCAAGCACTGTAGTTCTAATACTCTTGCTTTAGCTGGCTGCACAGGCCAAGCGAAGGCTGAGACACCCTTGGTAACCAAATGTATCTTGAAGAGCAAAAGTCAAAGACAATGCTGGGCATAATGCATTCCCCCTGTGTGAAGTAGGAGGAGGATTTGGGTAGCGAGTTTGTGTGGTTTCACCCCTTTACGTATCTCCCTGTTAGCAGTGATCTCTAGCGGCCCGTTTGTGGGTACTGTCAAATGTTTAGTGCTGTTAAGGTGATTAATGCAGCCGTTGCGATGTTTATTAAGCATCCGTAGACTCTTGTGGCTTCCAATTCCAGTAATACACTCTGATAATTCAGCCTGGGAGTTGACTAACACTTGACATCAATTTTTGTATGGCCTGTAGCCTACAGATATTTTTAAATGGCTGAAGATTTTATATCACATGAAAGCACAGTAAGTTCAATTTTAGTATCCATAAAAATATTTTGGTTAGAACACAGCCAAGTTCATTGCATTTCATACCGCGTTTTGGCCTCTTTTGTCCGATAACGGTGGGTCTGTGTAGGGGTGGGCAGGCCTTCACAGCTCCTTTACAGCATCAGATGCCCAGCCCTGCTCTGAGCTCCACTGTTTTATTTAATGTTCAGGAGGAGGCTTGTGATATGGTGAAGTCCTTAACAGTCCAAGGACCCAGATCCCAGGTCCTGTGTGCGTAGCCTTGAGTCTGTCGGTTAGTGTCTGTTGAGCACCCCTTGTCTAGCACCCAGCTCCCTCCCACTTGCAGAATTCCTTGGCTACACAGCAGAGGAACGCCTGAAGTGAGCGCAGCGATGGACTCAGGAATCCTTAGTCGCCATTTGCCTTGGGTGTCTTTGTTTGCTATCTCTCATTTCTGTACCTCGGGTAGAGAGCTGTCATCCAGAACACATATGGGGTTCCAGGTGATGGCATCCTCTTCCTGTCAGCATCTGCTGTCTACTCTGATTTAGGGTTGAACTGAAAAGAGGTGAAGGAACAGGAACCCTCAACAGAATCACAGCTGAGACCATTGACACAGGGAGAGGTCTTCCTCCACAGGAAGGGCCTGGAGTACATTGGTTGTTCCAGAGGGTCCTCTGGTCCAGTCACTGCTTAGCTATCCTATTACATTAGTTACCTTTCTGCTTACCATGACCAAGGCAACTATAAAAGGGTTTATCTGGGCTTATGGTTCCGGAGGATTGGCGTCCAGGATGGCAGAGCAGAAGCAGCAGGCGGCAGGCTTGGCGGCTGGATGGGCAAGTTGAGGGCTCAGGTTTTGAACCACAAGCACGAGCAGAGAGCCCACTGGGAGTTGTGCAATGCTTTAACACCTCAAAACCTGTTTTCCAGTGCCATACTTCCTCCAAGGAGGCCATGTCTCTGAAATAGCCCCAATAGTGCCACCAACTGGAGACCAAGTCCTCGGGGACATTCCTCACTCAAACCTTCACATTTATTGACATGAGTTGTTCTTGGCCTGTTGTCCCTCACTTGGGAGGTAGAGTGGGGAAGATCAGGGCTTCAACATCATTGTTGGCCCCATAAGTGAGTTTGAGGCCAGCCTGAGACACTATCTCAAAGCAACAAGAAAATGACAGCAAAGATGAGTTGTTTCAGAGCCATAGTGTTGTTAGCTAGTTTTCAGACAAGGGTAAAAAGACAGAAGATACATTTTAATAAAACTCAGAAGACTCAGAGGAATCATCTGAGCTTGCGGTGGAGCCCTTGAGCACATCTTTGCCAAGGTGTATGTGTTCTTTTGAGTAGATCTGGGAAAGAAACTTACCATGGGAACTTAGTTATTCCCTGATTCTAGAAAGCTTCTCCATTTTAGAGTAGGGCACACTGGCAATGGGATTTGAAGACTCACTAACTTGATGGACTTAGTACTTTCAGAAGAGAAGCCTGGCTTCTCTCTGGCTGCATGGTTAGACAGTGAGGCACAGTTGTTCAGAAAAACTATCTCTGGGGTACAGAGTAGCTTTGGAAGTTTGTTTTTCTACTGTTTTTAATTTGAGAAGTAGAGAGCAAGAAAAGGAGTAAGATTAAAGCTAGGTCCTTCTAAAGAGAAATAGAATTGTTCTTATGCCAACTGCCCCACCCCCTAAACCTAGCACACATTGGTGTCTCTAGCCAGTCCCAGGGACCTTGTTTCTGCTTGTTTTCTGAGTCCTTGGAAGCCAGTGACCCTTTTCCTTTAGAGTCTAATTCAGCAGCAAAAAGGCCATGCCATCAGAGTGAAGGAGGTGAGATTTAAATTTTAGTGTGCTTGGAAAAGTGCGTATTTATAATGCGCTTGAGGGCTCAGAGGATTTGTGAAGTCGGTTGGGATTAACAGCCATTGATTGCTAATAAAACAATATTTAGCTTTGTTAAGAGAACAGTCCTGGAGAAAGGTGTGGGCACCTTGTCACCAGGCCCCATTGAAAGGGGATGATGGGCTAAGGACAGGGGTCCACACGTTGGCGTGGGTGCTGGTCCTTCAAGAAGCTGTTGTCAATTGCTCGCCGGGCTGGTGAAAGGAAGGACGCCAGAGCCGATGGCTGGGGTGGTATTGATGTGTCTCCGCTGGCTAATCAGATTGAAAGAGTCCCATGACATTTATGCCACTTTAATTTCCATCGTACAATGGGGGCGACAGCACTCTATTAAGGAGAGGTTGATCCAGAACTAAAGCCAAATAAATTAGGGTCTCATTTTAATCAAATTACCCCTCTCCTGGCCCTGGATTAAGTGAGAGATAGCGTCGGTCTGGAGGCCTGTGATTGGCTGAGCCTCTCTTGTTTTTAAAGAAACTGCTGAAAAAAAAAAGCATCAGAACACAGACAGCTATAGTAGTCTAAGCATTGTGCTAACACAAGGAAAAATTTATGTTACTAGTCAACTATACATTGTGAAGGGTAAACCAGCTATTAAAATTGTTTTATTTAGAGTAAGGGAAAGAAATAAATATGTGTGCTCCACTGAGGATTTTTCTCTAGAGTTTGGATTTTTCCTGTCTACTCTCAGCCTATCTAAAATCTCCATTTAGAGAAATCAAGGGAATCAACTTTCTCTCTCTCTCTCTCGTTCCCTCTCAAAAGTGTTGCAATTTGGTTTACTTTACATTTATTTATTTTTCATTTATTTATTGTATTTTGGAGACATGGTCTTGCTATGTAGCCATGGCTGGTAAAACCTCTTACAACAACCAAGCTGGCCTCAAACTTGCCACGACTCTCACCGCTGCTTCCCAAGTGCTGTGACTGCCGCAGGCACGCCCTCCTCCCCTGGCTGTTTCCACATTAAATTTAAGAAGCAGAAACATGAATTTGAGTCGGCATTTAGGTTGGGCTGGCAAGTGAGTTGTTTGGTCTGAGTGTCAGGGTATAAAACACCAGAGAAGATAGTGATAATTCCTGGGCAAAGAGATGCATTCCGGGGCTGGTGGGATGGCTCACTGACTTACTGCTTTTGCCGAGGATCCGGGTTCAGTTCACTTGGGAGTGAAACCATGTGTCCTTCAGTTAGGCCCCCTTATTATGTAGCTCTATATGTTTGTTTGTTTTATCCTAACTGAGTTTACCTATTCATTCAGATATTTTTGGAGCTCTGACCCTGTGATGTAGATTAAGAATGGAGATTCAGCACTGTCCTAGCTGGGCTAACTAACTAAACCTTGGGTGCTTTGAGGAGGGAGTCACCATCCTGTTGGTTTTTGTGACTCAGGCTGTCTTCAGACTCACAGCAGTCTTCTCCAAACATTTCAAAATTGTGAAATTGTGTGTGTGTGTGTGTGTGTATGTGTGTGTGGTAGTGAGTAAACCAAGCACACTTATGGAGGCCAGAGGACAATTCTGTGGAGTGGGTGCTTTTCTTACACCTATACATGGGTTTGAGAATTAAATACATATTCAGGGTGGCAAGTGCCTTTACCCACTGAGCCTCTTGGTGGGCCCCTTTCCAACGTTTTTCGATTACACACAAAGCAGTTTTTTCAAAATTGAAAGGCATGCATTGCCATATAATATCCAAAGTATTTTGTAAGGGCTCCATGTAAACTGGATGTCATGCTTTCCATTCTCACAGTGCCTGGGAGTTCCTATGTGGTACCTCAAGAGCCCAGCCTGGTAGAGCTGACACAGAGAAAGACAAAAAGATTGGTAGATTTGTTTGCCGTCTGGGCTTCATTGCCATCCCTGTGATGTGGTGGGGTTCGTCTCTGCTGCCGAGGCTGCTGTTTCCATCTGGATGCTCACCCTTGGAGCCTTTCCCCAGTGTCTGAGCTTGGCTTTCAAGCATGGCTTAGATGTGTTCTATTTAGATCCAATTTTTCCCAGGCCTCCCAGCCTGCCACCCAACCCTGGGAATCATCTTTAACACGAGCATGCGACATTAGGAAATAACTCGGGTCCTTTCCCCTCCAGGAAGGATTTGTCCGTGTTGACAGAGATTATGTGCTGAAGTCTGCAGAGCTGGCAAGAGCAGGCGGGTGCAAACATTTCAATCTGCTGTCCTCCAAGGGGGCGGATAAGTCCAGCAGTTTCTTATACCTACGAGTAAAGGTTTGTGTGTGCTCTCCCTTCCATATACATAGAGTGATTGACAATAATAAGTAACCAGTATAATCTTATAAAAGGATATAAACCATTGTATTGTGTATTTTCCAAAGCTTCAGAGACTGTTTTGGGAGAAACGTACTTAGAAAGCAGGCATGGTTTAAAAGATATCTTTCCCATGAATTACTCATTAAAGTCGGTGGAGAAAGTAGAGGCAGGCCTGGTCTTGGATGACATGGCCTCTCAGCCTTGGAGATGATGTTCCCTTCATTTCACTTTGGCCAGGATGCCAGAATTTTATGCCTCTTGCCAGTCCAATACATGGTTGCCACTGGTTTTAACCAGAAGTTTCCATTTCCTCACAGTGAAGTAGAGGTGCTGTGACAGGAGGGCGGACCTGGTTCTGTGCTCTGTGTCTCTGGACACGGGTTCTCCTCAGCATGAAATCCTTTTTCAGATGCGCACTTGCCTTTTGTTTAATACGCCAGGAGAAAGGGCTCTCATCTGTCTGTAATCATCACCTGGACATGGAGAAACGCCTGTCGTTTATAGAGTCAGTTCCTCGCTGGAGTCGTAGACATCACCGGGGATCCCCATTGCCTTAACTCCTTTTATCTGGCACAAGGCCCTGAAGTCTTGGCTCCACCTTTTTTTTCATTGGTTCCTAGGCCTACCCACTCCATCACCTGGCTCTCCGTAATGAGTGGACCTTGAAAAACATGACACACGATAGCTTCCCTGGCCTCTGATTACTCGCCTGCTGCAAAAATTGATGACTTCATAATTCAAAGCATCTCTGTTTGTTACTTCATTGTTTTCTTGAGATCTGGGTGGGGGTTGCTAATGCTTAGAAGTGATTGGCACAGAGGATCATCTAGGATCCACTGGGTAGAGGCTCGCCTCCTGATCACCGTATTTTTCTCATCTATTACAGCTGCTTGTATACTGAAAAGGTGACTGTGGGGCCTGTGAGGAGGGACTGAAGGGGTTTGGACTGATGCTTCATTTACCCTCTCCTGGTCTGTTTAAACATTAATGAATAAAGGGAGTGTCCTTGGAGCATGGCCAACCCACCAGGGGTTACACCCTTAAAGAAAACTCACTTCCTCTGCACTAGAAGCCATCAGCTGTCCATTGCTCCTCAGTTAGGGGTGGGAGTTTGCCAACCCCACGCACCTCCATGCTAGAATGTTGGCTAGCTTGATAGTGTGCAGGCAGCCACAGCTGCTGAGTTCATGAGCGCAGCAGGCCTGTGGGGTCCAGAAGACACAGTTTTGTTCAGGTCCACTCTAACCTCTGGCTCTTGCGATCTTTCGGTTCCTCCTCCTCTGCAGCAGTCACTGAGCCGCAGGAGTCTGGGGGTGATGCTGCATTTTGACCATTAGCAGATGACTCTCAGTGTGCCAGGGTTAAATGGCCTCATCTTTCTGTCCAGACTCTAGACTCAGGCTGGCCGTTGGGATTAACGTGAGTCTTGGGAGCTGCAGAAGCAGTTTATCTTCAGACCTGAGTGACCCCCTCTCATGCTTTATTCAGATAAAACATGCCAAACACTGATTATTTTTTAATTTTTAATTTTTTTTTAAATGTTAACAGGGAGAAGTGGAAGCCAAGGTTGAAGAATTAAAGTTTGATCGTTTCTCAGTGTTCCGGCCGGGGTAAGTTTCTCCTGCCAGGAGTAAGCAGAGAGGCTGACAGCTAAGACATCTGTGAATGAGGCTGGCTCACGATGAGCCGCTTCTCCAAAGGACCCACTTTCAGCTGGGGGGGTGCAGGGAGGAAGAGTAGCTTGGGGCTGCCTCAGAATCATGGGAACTTTCTGGAAGTAGTTGCTGCCTGCATTTTTTTCCTTAACACTTTAAGTTTTATTCACTTCATGCCCTTTTGTCTTTGTACCCCACTCCCCCTTTATTTAACAAATCAAACTTTGCAGCCACCACATGAGCCAACTGATTTTCTTGAGTCCTGGAGGTTGGTGTCTGTGGAGGTGCCCCTCCTCCTCGTGGGCTGTGCCAGCTTCTCGATGTGGCTTCACATGGCCTCTTTCGTGCATGTCCTGCTCGCCAGAACGGCAGGCCTGTCCTACCCTGAACACCTCTGAGCTCTAATTACCTCCATAAGGGCCATCTCCAAATACAGTTGCCTATGGGGTTAGGGCTTCTGCCGACAGGTTTGGGGGAACAGAACTCAATCTGAAGTATTCATAAAGTCTGAGCGCATGTGCCATCTCTTCTCCTGCCTTTCTCTGTCTCCTAGAGTCCTGCTGTGTGACAGGCAAGAGTCTCGTCCAGGTGAATGGCTGGTTAGGAAATTCTTCGGCTCTCTGCCGGAATCCTGGGCCAGTGGGCACTCTGTGCCTGTTGTGACCGTGGTTAGAGCGATGTTGAACAACCTGGTGAGTCCCAGCAGTAGACAAATGGAACTTCTGGAAAATAAGGCCATCCTCCAACTGGGGAAAGACAGTGATGTGCCCAAGCTGTGACCATACAGGAGGACGGCTTGTTCTTAAACCTCAGTGCCTGTCACCAGAGTCAGTCATGTTGGGGTCTATAAAACGTCTCTCTGTAGTCCTTTGTGGTGTCCATGCAGCTCCATCAGGAAACCCAGTGCTCTGCTCCAGCTGTTGATGTTGTACTGACTGTCCATGTAAGTCACCCAGGGAGCTATGGAAGGAGAGGCCTCTATCATAGCCCTTGTGGAGTTTGGGGGTTGAGGACAGGGATCTGTGGTTTTGACTTCCATCTCCTCTGGTTGGGAGACCAGTTTTAAAGCTCTCCGAGAGAGACGCCTGAGCACTGGGCAGGCACTTGCTGGTGAAGCTTGCTGACAGTCTAGTCTCTGAGCCGCATGGTGCTGCTCGGCTGCACAGAGCTGAGTGAACCCTGTGCCTTTACTACGTGTCAGCAAAAGAGATATAAAACAAGCTTCTGTGATTCATTGAGGAATAAAAATAAATGGCCAAACCCTGAGTGCTGGTTCAGTTGCTGAAAACTGTGGAGGTCTAAGTGGGAAGTTGCAGTGATGGCCCCCGGGGATGGTACCCCAGCCCCTAACATGGCAGGGTCTGCAGAATCTTAGGTAGTATGTTCTCTGCGGCAATTGTATAAAGTCATACTGGTGCCCTTGTACCTTTATTTTTTCTTCCATTTAATTTTCTATTCTCACCCTCACATTGCAAATGGGGAATCGAGGCACACATGGTTCCAAACACCTTGCTCAAGGTCTAAAGCTGACAAGCTAAGCTAGGATATGGTGGGATCGAGAATAACTACACTCAGCCTGATCCCATAGCTTGTATTTATTTTTTATTTGTATGTCTGCCACATGTGTATGTTTCCTCAGAGGCCAGAAGATGGCAACAGATTCCCTGGACCTGGAGTTACAGATCCACTTATGTGGGTACTAGGAACTGAACTCAGGTCCTCTGGAAGAGTAGCAAGTGCTCTTAACCACTCAGCCATCTATCCCGACCCCTGAAGCTGGTTTCTTTAACCATTCTGTAAAAGTACCCCATGTCCATCTATTTCTAGAGGGTTCCAGGTAATTTAGCACATTATGGATGCATAAAACTTAAATCCTTGGGTGCTGACAATCAACTGCAAACAGTGGTTAATCTAAAATTCTCCAGCACTAAGCTGAAAGACTCAGGGTGGTGAGTTTTTCTGTTGTTTTGTTTTGTGACAGGGTCTTGGGTAGCCCAGGCTAGCCTCAAAGTCAATGACTAGTCCAGGATGACCTTGAACTTCTGATACTTCAGCCTCCACCTCCCACGTGTTGGGGTTACAGGTGTGCCCTGTCATGCCTCGTTCCTGTAGTGCTGGATTGAATCCAAGGCTTCATGCATGCGAGGTAAACAGTCTACCAACTGCCCTATGTTCCCAGCCTGAGCTGATACACTTTAAACCGGCAAGGAAGGAAAACGGAGAGGGAAGGGTCAGTATCTAGAGGAGCACACGGTGCCAGTTCCACCACGGAGCAGGTGCAACTTCTGTGCTGGGGAACTGAGTCACTTGACTCCAGTGACGGAGTCTATGTCCCAGTTCTACCTCTAGTTCTGGTGGACATTGCTCAGTGAATACCATCCCTTCAGTACGGCTGTACATTCTTGGAAGACAGCGGACACTGTCAATATTAAATCTTCCAGAGCAGACTGAGATCTTGGAATGTGTGCTACAAAGAGACAGTGCTGGATGCATGCCTGTGATCCTTGCACCAGGGAGGCTTAAGCAGGAGGACCATGGTTTAAGGTCAGCCTGGACTACATAGTAAAACCCTGTCTCAAAATGAGTTTACTTCCTTTCTGTGGGGTTCCCCGTGGCTGGGCTTGGAAGAGCCTGAACGTGTTTCCATCGTAACAGTCTCGGGGCCCCGAGAAGTGAAGCAGCCTTTGGGGGTACTCATAAGAATACCCTGAGCCTTGCAGACTCCGTGGCCAATCATTCTCTACCATTTCTGCACATCAAACATTAAGGAGCAAGTGAGTCCACACTCAGACCTGAGTAAGAGGAGAGCAATGTTAGAAGGACCTGCGCTCATGTTTGGAAGAGAAAATTCGGCCATGCCCAAGCCCTTCACCATGGTCAGTTGTCAGCTTCCCAGAAATCTGACCCAGTCACCTCCAGACTGGCATTACTGTCACCTATCAACATCTGGGCATCACTGTGATTCAGCAGGTTCCCTCAATGGAGAAAAATGGGCCTTGCTGGAGACAGAGGTTTATGCAAGGCAAGTTGGATGGGCCCGGGTTAAGAAAGGGTATCCATTCATTAATTTATTCAGCAAGTGCTTATCAAGTTGGTGATAAATTAGTGAGCAGTCGACTAGCCAAGGGGGTCAGCAGATTTCTGCCAGTGTCCTAGAATGTCAGGGTACTTGAGAAGTTAACATTGGGTGGGCTCCATCCTCTTCTGTGAGCCACTGTGGATTACCGTCTGTGGGAAAGGAGGAGAGGAGAAGAGGAAGGAGAGGAGATGGAGAAGTCAATAGTTGGTGTGGGGGGGTAGCAGTGAGAAAGATGCAGGCTATGCCTAGAATAAACATGTGTTTTTAGAGATGGCGTAAGACCCTCAGCACCAGGGAGGACTGCAGAGAAGCGGTGTCTTCTGGCTATGATAGAACCTCTGCGCCAAACCCAGCAGCTGTGGTTGTCTGTTCAAGACCAAGCCAGTCAGCATTCTGATGTGGAGGGGCAGGGATTCATGAGCCCCCACTCCCAACTGAGGAGCTATGGGAGAGGGAGATGGGAGTTTTCTTTAAGGATGTGGCCTCTGGTAGGTTGACCACACTCCAGTGAATGTCCCCACACCCAGAGTATATGGACCCTAGAAACTGGAACCCATGTTAATTATTTTTTTAAACGATACAAAGATGAGGGGTAGGAAGAGGGGTGAGGGTGGATAGATCCAAGAAGAGTTAAGGGGGGAAAGGGAGGAATATGATCAAAATGCATTGTATGAAATTCTCAATAAAAGCATTAAAAAAAATAAATGGTGGCCTTATGAGCAAAGTCCTGATGGTGGAGCAGAAAAGGCGGAACCGCCCAATGGAGCGCTTCAGAGATCAGCCAGACACCGGCTTGAGAGTGTGCATGGCAGGCGGTTGAGCCGAGCTGATGGCAAGCATTATGCAGGCCTAACTGACTATGTCCTCAAACATGCCCCGTGCATAGTCCAGCCTTAGACTGCAGCTTGTAGGAATTACCCACCCAGAATTACTGCTGCCCACCTGTCTGAGGGAATTCCATGGTTAGATACTAGGAATATTAGAAAGGACTCAGCCTGACAAGTGGGAATCGCCCCATTGCCAGGCAGACAGCATTGTTTGCTGGCACATACCAAGCAGTCCACTTGTTTCCATGGTGTGGGATCAAGTTAATGCCTAGATTTTTCACACACGTGAACCCGTGTAACCCTCACTATAGCCCTCAGGCTACTGCAGTCACGATGGTGTTTGTTTTACCAGTCAAGAAACTGAGGCCCAGAGAAGGCAGGGGTCTTACGATCTTAGAATTCTAGCTACTGAAATAGGGTTCAAAGAGTGCGTGAACTCATGTTCTCACTTTCCCACTTTTCCTAGTAGGCGGCGCGGGGCGGGGGGGAGTTGGCTCCTTTTGATAGCAACAGTGCACACCCAGCTTTCAGGGGAAAGGTTTTTTCCTGAGCCTTTCTTCTGTATGGGGCTTTGGAGTTCCGAGCCTAGCCTGCACTGGCCACCTCTGCCGCCAGA
>LOEQ01000338.1:286865-297268 GCA_001685075.1 Bramus lutescens | reverse complement strand
GGCCATGGCCCACGTCAGGCTGCTGATTGACAGGGGCCGCTCACGTGTCGGGGGGCGGAGCCGGGAGCACCTCTGGGTTTGTCTTTGCAACCCAGTCAATGCCCCCAACACACACACACACACATCAACCCCCCCAACATACACACACACACACACACACATAGACACACAGAGGTCATACGCCGGGCTTGGCATACAATCACTCTGGAGGCTGAGGCGGGAGAATGGCCCCTGAACTACCTAGCTTGAGCCCCCCCACACACCAAAAAAGCAGAACTCCACACTTCAGTCTTAAATCAGGGATGGAGCTCTGTTTCCATGAAGGAAGACACAGTATGGGTAGCTTTAATCCTGTTACTTGGGTAACGATTTTGGGAGTGCACACTCTAGAGGGCGTTTCTGTTTCTACCATCCTGTAACATGACCAGTAGTCTTCTCCTGGAATGTTTCATGGAGCCATGTAAACAGCCCTAGCCCACCTCCATGATTGAGGGAGGAATTGGTGCCTTTTGTACTTAAGGGAAATGACCTGCAGAGCCACCAGCTTGTTCAAGGTCACGAAGCTGTGGGTTTACAGTCCCAGAACACACCTTCTTTTCGCTTCAAATCCTGCATCTTAGTTTCAAGACAGTGACTTTGGGTGTGTGGGCTCAAAAGGGGTGTTTGACATTGACCAGTGCTGCTGAGCCCTCAGTATTTGGGGCATGTTGCAGACTGGTGACATAAGAGTTCCCAGGTGGCACCTCATTGGGGAGGAGGAATGAGCATTTATTGGTGCAGTGCCCTGTGATAGCTGTGAGGATGCTCCAGGTGTCCTATCCTGGCAAGCATTTACCTGTGCGCTAGGTGTTCAGAGGAGGGATGCAGAGTCTCTGCTGTGCGTTCTTGTCCTCCATGTCCTTCAGTGTTGGAGGGGACAAACAGAAGTGTTACTCTTCCCTTTGTAACGTAGGTGCTGTGCATAGCCAGTGTGCCAGCTGTGCAGCTGTGTGCTTTGTGTCTAAATGTATGCGCCCTGTTGGTTCACCTCCAGGAGGAGAATCAAGTAGGAAACTTTCATGACTTGAGAGACACAAAATTTATCAGGGAAAGCTGTGTTACCCAGAAGCCTCTGGGTAATTTTGGGGCGGGGTTCTGTACTTTGACTTCTCCCACAGACTGTCCCATGAGGCTTTGCTTGTCTCTTTAGGTTGTTCACGTCTGCTGAGGAAACATTTTCACACTGTAAGTTGGAGCATCAATTTAATATTGACAGTATGGTCCATAAACATGGTGAGTATCTCTTAGAATAAAGACAATTTTGTTTGTGAAGTTTAGCCTCAAAATTTATAATTTTCCAGACCCTTCCTTTTCTCTGTGTGTGCCTCCCCAAAGTGGATGTCACTTGACTTCCCAGTTGTGCTCCCTCCCCTTTCTGGATTGAGGCACGGTCTCTCACTTGAACCCTGAGTTTGCTGATGTGGCTGGTATGACTCGCCAGTCTGCTCAAATGATCCCTGGTCTCTGCCTCCCAAGCAATACATTGTAAAAGACCACCCCTCTGCTTGGTGTTTTATGTGGTGCTGGGGATTCGAACTCACGTCCTCATGCTTGTCGTGTAAGTGCGTTTATCCAGTTAGCCACACAAGTATGACAGCCTGAGGTTGCTCCCTAGAACTCACACAAAGGTGGAAGAAGACAGTCAGTACACACACCTGTCACCCCTCCCTGACACACATACCATATTATACATTATAATAATAAAAAATGCAAGAAAAGAACTTTGAAACTTGTTAAATATGGCTGTTTCTCAGTTAAGTATTTACAAGTATGAAAATTATTGTTTCTAATTCTTAACACAAAATTCCAAACAAGTGATAGTTCAGAGGTCAGGAACGCTTACATATCAGTTAAAACACATATTAAAATCAGTGACTTCTCTTCTCCCATTTAGGACTTGACTTTTATGGATACATTAAACTAATAAATTTTATTAGACTTAAGGTAAGTTGGAAATTTAACATTTATTTGTTTGTTTGTTTGTTTTCTGAGACAGGGTTTCTCTGTGTTAACACTCCTAACTGTCCTGGAACTAGCTCCATAAACCACACTAGCCTTGAACTCACAGAGATCCGCCTACCTGTGCCTCCCAAGTGCTGGGATTAAAGGCTTGTGCCACCGCTTCCTGATCTGGAAACTTAATGATTTTATGTAGGAATTTATGAAGTTCGCATAGGTTGCCATGCTGATTACTTAATAGAATATTAGCTGTTGTTTCAGATCTGGCATTTTCATATTGTAGGAATTGTGAGTGTGAGGACAGGGTGAAGCTCCAGGTGGGGGTGTCACCTGCATACTCCTGCCCTGTTTAACAGTGTTGAATCAATACTGTGCGAAAAGCAATTGTCAGATAAAAGGAAAACTATCAGTGTTTCTGTAAAATCCAATAATTTCTAGTCTGGTTCCAAGTACTTTGGATGTACTTTTTTATTTTATTTTATTTTTTGCAGATTATTCTCTTTCTTAAAGTTTCTGTTTTTATTTTCTGTGTATGAATGTTTTACCTGCATTCCTGGTGCTTGCAGAAGCCAGAAGAGGAGGATGTTGGATTCTCTGGAACTTGGGTTGTAGGTGGCTGTGAGCCATCATGTGGGTGCTAGGAATCGAACCCACCTCCTCTGGAAGAACAGCTACTGCTTTTAACCTTTGAGCCATCTCTCCTACATTGTTCATTTTTTTTTCAACCATTTTGTTGTTTGTCCTATTTAAATGAATGTTTGAGCTGGGGTCACTTTGCCTGCATCAGACAATAAGAGAATACACTCCAGCCATTTAAAATGGCAGCTAAACACAGATGTACCAGTCTTGTGCAAATTGAGTTCTTTTTTTTCTTGCTTAAGTTTCCCACTCTTTTTTAGGGAGCTTTGTTGTTCCATGTAATGAATACAGTGTGCTTTAACTTCTTATCCAGAATCCTACGGTTGAGTATATGAATTCCATATACAGCCCTGTGCCTTGGGAGAAGGATGAGTACCTGAAGCCAGTGCTGGAAGATGACCTTTTGCTTCAGTTTGGTAAGACGAACTTCTTTATCTGCTTTAGCTGGCCTCACACCGCTTGTTACACCAAACGAAAGCGAAGTGCTTTGTGAAAACGGATGTTAATCATACCCATCTCTGCCCCAAGTGATTTTTTTTTTTTTTGCTTTCCATTGTTTTACCTGGTTGATTAAATGGTAAATATTTCCCCAAATAACCAGTTTGTAAGTTTTAAGTTGGCTGCTGTTCTGGGAGGCATGAAGTATTGTGCGGGGCAGCGCTCTCTCCCCCGGCCTTGCTTCCTGGTTCTGTTCAGTGTATCTACACTGTGTGTGCTCCCCACTCTTCCTTCAGTTGTAGTGATGGGATTGACTACTGCAGTACCATAGCGCTCACAGTCACATGATCCTTTCGGGAGACTGTATCCATATGCTTTTTATTATAGCATCTTGTTATGTTTGTCATTAATTGTTGTTAATTTATTTCTGTGTCTTGTTTATGCTGGATCTGTAGTATGATACGGAAAACATGGTTCAGAGAAGGTTCACGTTCAGGCCTCCTCTGTAGAGGCACCCTCTGGATAATGGCTTCATCTCTGAGGACCTCTGCAGGCTGTCAGTGTTCACAGAAAGAATGAATCTCAGGCCTGGGGATGTAGCTGAGCCAATGGAGCCAATGTGTGCTTGCCTCTCATATCCTAGGTTTGACCCCAAAGTACTCCCAGCCCCAACAAGACTGCATTCTCACTCCCGAACATTGTGTTGCTCTCTCATTCCAAGTAGTCACACACAGAATTACTTATTGCAGCATTGTAGCTTATTTCAAAGAACGGAAAGAAAGTAAATGCTCCCTCAAAAGAGAGTGGCTGAATAAATTGTGGGCAACTACAGTTGGAGCAATATATTCTTAAAGAGGACAGGCGTGTTCTCTATGAACCCTGTAGAGTTCTGCTTCCCACAGTACTCAGTGCTTCATGCAATAGGGCCACTTCCTCCAGGGCTGCTATTGTTTATTGCTTCTCTTTCCCTTCAGTTTATAACATTAACATCACTGAACGGTGCTGCATATTAGTATTAAATTATGACTAATTTTTATTATGGCCAAATTAAAACCAAGCTTGCCAAACAGCTTGAATTTGGAAACAAAATACCAAGTAAGGATTTGTATTGGTTTTGCAGTTGATGCAATCAGATACTCAAAATATGCAGTTGGAAGGAGGAATGGCTTATTCTGGTTGACCATTTGAGAGGCTCATTCCACATTGTCAGGGAAAGTCTAGAGTGGATGAGGCTTAGAATGGGGTTGGAGAGATGGCACAGAGGTGAAGGACATACACTGCTGGTTCCCAGTACCCACATGGCAGGTCACAACCAACTATAACTCCATTTCCAAGGGATATGCCACCCTCTTCTGGCCTCTGTTAGCACCTGCCTGTATATGATGCACACACAGACTAGCAGATACACATACCCATAAATACCAATAAATAAAACTCCCAGTGACTCACTTCCTATAGTGGGCTCTACCTCCTAAAGGATCTATAACATCCTGAACAGTGCATCAGCTGGGGACTGAGTGTTCAAATGCATGAGATGGCTCTGTTCTCTGTCTCTGAATGGAGGTCAGTGGTGCAGCTCTGTGTGTGTCTCACATCTCCTGGAGAAGCAGTGTGTCCTGGTTAGCTTAGCTGTTGGGTCCCAACTCTGAAGAAGTGTCTCCATAAGTATCACAGCAGAAACCTGAATGGGGGCAGAGTACTGTCCCCAGTTCTGCATAGAGAACAGTGCCAGCAGTGTTTTTGCATTAGGTAGACCTGAAAGTTAGTCTGCTGCTGATTCTGGGGTTGCTGAAGAATCACTGGTTCCATCTCTTTTTGCATGGTTGTTTGTATGCTAGAAGTTAGTAACACAATTAAGATTAAGTCAAAATTTGGTTTGTTTGGTTTTTGTTTTTCAAGACAGGGTTTTTCTGTGTAGCCTTGTCTGTCCTGGAGCTCATTCTGTATACCAGGCTGGCCTTAAACTCAGAGAAATCTATCTGCCTCTGCCTCCTAAGTGCTAGGATTAAAGATGGCACCACAACTTTCCAATAAGATAGTTTTTTTTTTAACCTAAGATTTTTGCTGCATCATAATATCATAATATCAGTAGTAAAACATTAGTGTCTTGCCTGGGATGGGAAGGTTTTGGATATACGGAAGTCCTCATTTGATCAAGGTGTGATTGAATATAACCTTTGGGGTGCAAGATTGGGATCCTGTGAACATAGGTATTATGAAATGATTGCCGCAGTCAAGCAAATCAGCATCCAGCATTTTACCTACCATTTTATGTGTGATGAGAACACTTAAGGTCTGCTGCGTTGCCACATTTCACTGTACACCAGGGCATCAGCTATAGTCACATATGTGAGATGTCCTGAATGTGTTCACCTGAAGTGAAAGCTTACCGACCACCCTGGCCTATGGCAGCACAGCTTGCTCTCTGCCTCTGTAAATGCACTGCTGAGTGAGATTTTGTGTTTGCCCCTTGGTATTGGTGTGTTTTCCTTCGCACATTACCCTCCAGGCTCATTCTTGTTGCACCCAGCAGGATTGCATGTGTGTCTGCACATGCTCTCTCCCATTCTGGGGCTCAGGACACAGACTGAGAGGTGGCTCTGTAAGGGTCAAGAACCTGGGCTGGTAAGGCAGGTGTTGAGTTTTCTCTTCTCTAATAAATAACTATGACTTTTGAGTTGGTCACTTAGCTTTTTTGAAATTTATTTTCCCTGTGTCTGAAGTAGGAATAACTGTTTGCGTATCAGGTTGTTTTGAGAGTGAGATGTGATATAATATGCACACACTTGAGAGCTTACTGGTAAACCCTGAAGGTTCCCCCTGTGTTTGGTTCCGTGTGTCTGTGCATGCACATGCCCAGTTTAGCTGGCTAATGAAAAGCAGGCTCTCATACTCCATGCGATCAAATCAGAGAGCTTGGATGTCAAGTATGTGTGAAAAGTGCTTTGAATAGTTTTTCTCACTTGCCCATGGTTGGCACTTAAGCTTGTTTGTCCCCAACCTGTTTGTCCCCACTGTGCTGTTGTGAGGTAACCTGATAATGATGTCTGGACCTTTTAGATGTAGAAGATCTTTATGAGCCGGTGTCGACTCCCTTCTCATACCCCAATGGACTCAGTGAAAATACGTCCATTGTTGAGAAACTGAAGCACATGGAGGCACGAGCGCTCTCTGCTGAGGCTGCCTTGGCTCGAGCACGCGAGGATCTGCAGAAGATGAAGTAATTGCCTGTCCAATCAAACACTGCCTTAGATGTAGCATAGTTCCTGGCAAGAACACTTGGGATGCTGGACACTCTGTGGATATACTTACTTTAGGAGTTTCATAGTGTGTTACTATAGCTTACTGTAGAACTGCATTTTTATCTGCTTGTAAATATGCCATAGTTACTTTGCATGTGGCTCTTCTAATTTCCTCTTGAATATTTGTTTTTAATATTTCCTGCTTTTCAAGTTTCTTATTTCTAGTTGGTTTCTCCTCTTTAATTGTCCTATCCTATTTTTTCAGAAACAGAAGAATTATTATTTTTTTTAGGTATTGGGAAAAAGTGTTGAAATGTTTTTAAAAAGCAAAATGTGACAGTAGTGTAGAATTTAGCCAAAGAACCAAAGAGATAGGGTAGTTTCCCCCCACCTAGTTCTCATTCTCCAGGAGTCCTGCATCTCCTGGTGGCGCTTGGTAGTCTAGAGGTGGCACAGGCCTTCACATGTGCACCCATAGTGCGCCCATCTCCTAGCTGCCACCTTCTGGATCTGTAAGCTGGTTGTTAGTACCCAAGTTGCTATGTGACGGCTGGCCAGCATGTCTGGTGCCAGGGAGAGCAGAGTCCATCAAGTTCCTCGTCCTTGTTTCTGACTTTTATGCTGGGAGTTTAGTCCCCCATCACCAGCTCAGCTTTGTTCTTCTGTCCTCCCCCCTCTCGAGTACCTTGTAGATCACTATTGTGTCACCAGCTGAGTGTGGGAACTGGAGTTGGTAGGGTCAGCTGACTTGGGTCTGCTTTCTGCTCATTTAACCCATTTCAAGGGCGTTCAAAGTTGAAACAGGCTCCATTGATTTAGATGCTAAAAGGGATTTTTAGAACAGTAGGGAAAATACTTTTGAATAAAGCAGTGTACCCAGACACTGCTTCAGATCCAGTAGGGGGTGCTGTCGGGGGCCTTAGCTAGAACAGGATTTAAGATTCTGGGCACACTATCCCAATCCCCCTCCCCTTCCTCACCCTCCAGCCTTTCCTTTATCATGGTCCAGTAAACCTGTCTCAAGGGTGTATTTCAAATTGATTACAGACAATTTGCTCAGGACTTTGTGATGAACGTAGATGTCAGAACCTGCTCCTCCACGACTGCCATTGCAGACCTGCAGGAGGATGAGGATGGTGTCTACTTCAGCTCCTACGGGCATTATGGGATACATGAAGAAATGCTAAAGGTTGGACAGAGTTCATGTGCTTCAAATCTGCCAAGGGAGAACCCTGCAGGATAGGCCTTAGTACTTAAGAGCGAGCGAGAGTGTGTGTGTGTGTGTGTGTGTGTGTGTGTGTGTGCGCGCGCACACACGTGCCCCTGGTGCTTAGATAACTGTTCCTCAGATGAAAAGATTACAAAGGTGTCAAGTCCCTGTGAATCCTATTTAAGACAGTGTTCATCTTTTCTTTGTGAAGCCATGTTTTTACTTGAAATTGAAAAAAAAAACTGCTTTGTGGTCTGGTCTTTCTAAGAACATCTACCATGTTAAGTAGAAATTAAATGACATGTTTGTTTTTTAACCTGGAAAAGAAACAGTTTGAGTTTTTAAAATAGCAATGCTGACTTGGTTTGGGCAAGCAGTTATCTTAAGGTTAATTTCAATAGTTCTCACAGTATTCATGGTATAGCTGACTTATCGCCCACAGAATCACTGATAATGTAGAGATGTTTCCTAGTGTGGTCAGCCCTGATATTTGAATCTGTTCAGGTTTAATAGTCATAGTAGTGATGCCCATATGAGAGAGAAGTAGTTTCTAACTCTACATACTTATAGCTCATTTACCAACTATTACAGATTATAGGAATAAGAGTAAAACCTGATAGCTCAGAGAAGTGGAGGAGGAGTGACCAGTTAACCTGCCTTTTTTAACTGCAGACTCAGCAAGTGCATCTCTCTCTGCACGTCCCTGATCAAAAAAGGCTGCGAATCTCTAAATCTTTATTCCTTCCTGTGTGTCTTCTGTATGGCTAGTTCTTGTCACCTAGTTCGTGGCTCTGCCCCCATCCAAAGTTAATTTTATTAACACAGTCTTGATCAAATATCCCACAACACCATGCTTCTTCATATTCATGGTAGAATAGTTTCTATGATGAAATCATCTAAGCCCGGTTGCTTGTTTTAGATCCCTGTCAACTTAGTGCTGCATGCCCTCTGTATGTGGTGTGGAACCTGGGCGGCCTTTGCAGACAGGTCCTGGTCACTAAAGTTGCCTTGGATGGAAGCCTTTCCACTGCAGTGAGGAGAGAAGGCTGCTTTGCTTCAAATGGAGCTAGCTCTGCCTAGGACTCCTGTGCCTGTGCCAGCAACTAGAGACTGACACGTGACCATTGCAAATGGAGACTCCACTTAGGCACTGTCTCTGACTTAGTTTCCCTTCCTGTGCTACAGGATTGCTCTTGGAGATGTTGGTGCGTTTGATATTGGCTAAGTTAAGAAGTAGGCATGCCTTGGAGCAGGCTGTATTTCCTGTTTTTCACCAGAACAGCTTTCAGCACAAATAAGCTGTTCGGTGGATCTTGCTACTGAAAACCTACCTAATTCTGACAAGTACTGTGACTGATGCACACTCTGAAGTCTGTTGTTTCAGCAGAAAATGTACAAAATGGTGTCCTTTGAAAGGGGCATGTTATTTTTATTTATTAGGTTTTTTTGTTTTTTATTCTTGAGAATTTCTTTTTGTGTTTTGAGACAGGGTTTTTCTGTAGCTTTGGAACCTGTCTTGGAACTCCCTCTGTAGACCAGACTGGTCTTGAACTCACAGAGATCCACCTGTCTTTGCCTCTCAAGTGCTGGGATTAAAGGTGTGTACCACAACTGCCTGGCAAGAATTTCTCATACATATACAATGAAGCATAATCTTACCTGCCCTCTTCCTCTCTAATTTGCCCCCCACCCAACAGTAGTTAGACTTAGTGGACTGCCCCTACACCCCAAAAAAGAGGAAATTAATTTTGGAGGAGGCTTGTTGGAGGATTTTGGAGTAATTGTCTTTGTTGATGCCTTATGGAGAAATGGGAAGACAGGTCACTGTGTACATTATGTAGGGAAAGATAACGAGGTCAGGTGGGCTCAGCACAGATCCGGTTATTTGTCTGAACTATTCTCAGTTCTCATTTGACTAAATCCTTCAAAGTGAGGTAACAGAAAGTCGACTATTTTTATTTATTTATTTAATTTACTTACTTATTTTTGAGTTATTCGAGACAGGGTTTCTCTGTGAAGCCCTGGCTGTCCTGGAACTTGCTCTGTACACCAGGCTGGCCTTGAACTCACAGAGATCTTGCTACCTCTGCCTCCTGATTGCTGGGATTAAAAGCGTATATCACCACCAGCAGACTGTTTTTATTTTTATGTGAAACCCAAAGCTAGAATCTCTCACTTGGTGGCACCTGTTATTACCACACTCAGTTTTCCTCACTGGCTGCAGAGCCCTCCCCCGTCACCTGCAGGCTGTGTGTGTCTGACTTAGGGGTACAGCAGTGTGAGAATGCCTGCATGGTCACAGCTTACGAGAAACTCCTGAGCATGGAGTCTGGTAGTGTGTACTGCAGGGCTCACATGATTTCCATCTAGGCCTACAGGCTTCGAAGCATAATTTCCTACTGCAGACATTTCTGGAAACAAAATAGTGCTATAAATCAGATGCTGATGCGGCTTTCTTATAAGAACTTCAGCAGTGTGGATTCGCGATCCCTGTGTACCTCACCTTTTCATGTTCTGTTTTTCTGATTCTTGTCCCCAGCTTCAGTGCAGGGAGCCGGGCTCAGCTGAAAGGGTCCTTCTCTTAGTGTTTATCATCTCTTGAGCCTGACAGTGACTGTGTGTGGAAAAAGAAAGACACGCACATTTCAAACCAATGGCTAGATCTGACTTTCACTGTTACTTTTTATTTTAAAAATTTATGTGTTGTTGCAATTTTTGTTCTTTATTGTTTTCTTTTAGAAAGAAAAAAATTAAATAGCCCAGTTTTCCAGGCAGAACCTAACTGTGGAAGCTAGTTCTGTAGTAAAAGGGGAACAGGCCTTCTTTTCATCCCGCCCGGCTCCCGCACGGCTAGCTTATACCCCAAAATAACAACA
>LOEQ01000338.1:265999-278397 GCA_001685075.1 Bramus lutescens | reverse complement strand
CAATTCCCAGCAACCACATGGTGGCTCACAACCATCTATAATGAGATCTGGTATCCTCTTCTGGTCTGCAGGGATACATGCAGGCAGAATACTGTATGCATAATAAGTAAGTAAGTAAATAAATAAATCTAAAGTGGATTTTCTTTCTTTGATTCCCAGCCATGCACAAGGGCTCCCTCCAGTGTCTAACTCCAGTTTGTTCTTTTGTGCTGTGGCCATCCCAACATGTCTGAGACGTTCTTATAGTTCAGATGTGCATTTCCATAATGACTGGCAGTGTGGAGTATCTTTCCCTGATACATTTTAATTGTTCATATAATCCAGTGGAAGAATGTCTATATATTAAAAAAATATTTTATACTAGAAATATTACTTTATGTAGTAAGTATATGTAAGAGAATAGAATTTAACTTTAATTTATGCTTAGTATGGGGGCATGGGTGCCTATAATCTCAGCACTCAGGTTAAAGCCTCTCTCTCTCTCTCTCTCTCTCTCTCTCTCTCTCTCTCGTTGTTTATCAAGAGTGGGGTTCTTTGTATAGCCCTGGCTGTTATGGAACTCCCTCTGTAGACCAGGTTGGCCTTGGACTCCGAGATCTGCCTGCCTTTCTCTCCCAAGTGCTAGGATTAAAGGTGTGTGCACCCAGTTTTGTGATAGGAATTTTCAAGTTCAGTGCCAGATTGGCCTTCAGGGAAAGTTCCAGGCCACCTTAAGCCACCTACCAAGACCCAGTTTCAGGAAACCAAAGGTTAGGATGCAGCTCATCCGGTCTGGGTTTGATCCCCACTCTGGCAAAAAGAAGATGAATTCTTGACTGTGGTCCCCCTGGGTCTTCCCCAGGATGATATTGGTAGCAGCTGTCCTTCCATCAACAGACTGAGGATCAGTGGCCTCACCTTTGCCAGCGCAGCATGTGATCAAGCGTCTCAGGCCCATTCCAACCTTTTCTTCCTAATTTTACAAATTGTATTTTAATGATTGTTTAAGGCAATACTATGGGTTCTGTCCCCAGTACAGAAATGAACTTGTTTGGGAGCTCTTGCCACACTGTCATGCTATATGTAGTCACAATGTATAACTATACTGTATTGCTTTTTCTCTGTTTTGCTTTATTTTATTTGGAACTTGACAAGATTATTTTGTTTGCAATGATATTAAAAGTCATAGAGAACAGTACCTGGCACTTAAACTAGAAGGGCCCCAGAATGGTACATATTCAGCACAAATTTATAGCATTTGTGGGGGATGTCACATACAATGGAAGATTTATTTATTTTAAGATTTATTTATTTATATATTTATATTTATTATATATTTATACAGTATTCTGCCTGCATGAATGCCTGCAAGCCAGAAGAGAGCACCAGATTTCATTATAGATGGTTGTGAACTGCCATGTGGTTGCTGGGAATTGAACTTAGGACCTCTGGAAGAATAGCCAGTGCTCTTAACCTCTGAACCGTTTTCCCCAGACCACAATGAAAGATTTAAAGCCCAGCAGTTTACCTCCAGATATTTCTTATGTTAGCATAGAAGGCATTAGATACTACTGTAATATTCTCAAGCAAAATGTGTTTATTAGATTCCCCTCCCCACTCAAGTCTCTACTCCTTCCCTCTGGTCACCTCCCCTTGTGTTCTGTGTGCCCCTTTGCCTTTGTAACTTTTTAAATTGTATGGGATCTACTTTAGTTCCTTTTGCTCAAACTTGAAAGGCTTGTTTCTACCCAAATTGAGCCTCAGTTAGACTGGCAATAGCAGGGTAAAGCACCTTTATATTGGCCATGGAATTGCTCAGTTTGTGCAAAGTATCTCTTAATTTAGCATTGTTGGCTTCTAACTGTAGAAGACCATAGCCTTAAATAAGATAAATCATAATAATTTGTTTCTGTGCAAAAATGCCATATTTAATCAATAATGTTAAACTTTTTATCAAAAAGTATTCCTATCCCAAAGTACTCTCACATTTTGTACAGTTGGAAACATCAGCCTTTTCAATAGTCGCTGCTTTATTTCCCAGGTCGTTCTGGACGTTGGCTGTGGAACTGGGATTCTCTCGATGTTTGCTGCCAAAGCTGGGGCAAAGAAAGTGATTGCAGTTGACCAGTCTGAAATCCTCTATCAGGCTATGGATATCATAAGGTAGGTATACATTTAACGCTCGATTTACAGTTCATTCTGAATTTTAAAATGTACACATTGCTTAATTTTTAGTAACTGTCTAGTAAAAGATAGTCAAAATATTTGTCTTTTTGCCAAAGTCCACGAGCACAATAAAATCTTAAGTTGTCTTGAGCTAGGCGTGCTAGCTTCGAGTCATCCTGAGAGTTGTTAGAGAACTGTTCTCGTCCTGTTTTGACCTAGAGTACTGATAATAATAGAAAATCAGGAACTCTCATAGGATGATATTAACACAAGACTCTCCAGAACAAATCCGTTAGTGATACTTTCTTTAGGACACAGCAGTTATATTAAAGACGGAGCTTGTGTTTTTATTCTCTGACATCAACCATATTCCTCCCTTGTACTAATTCTGGAATGAGTAGAAGTGAGCTGAAGCTGTGGCTCTGTGAATGCCATTCTGTAATTTTGTAAGGGTTTTTATTTCTCATTTGTATGATACACAGTTAAGTATGTCATTGTCATTTTTAGGGGTTCTGTAGCAGGTATCTCAATCACTTGTGCAAACAAATATGAGAGTCACCATCCCAACGAAAAACTATTTTAGAAAAGCTAACAAAAATTCATTGTTGGTAATAAGATTACAGGAAGGCATTTCTGCCTGGAGTTCCAGTATGCAAAACCCAGCTCCCTTAAACATCAGCTTAGTCCTACAGAACTGGATCACTTGTGCTTTCAATTGAATTTTATATTTTATTGAAATGATGGAAAAGGATAGTTTGTTTCCATTCCCAGAGCTTTAGAAACATGTTTGACATGATCATGTTCACATTCATTGTATCTGAACTTCAGTACTCAAGGTATAGTGTTCAAACTTAGAGACATGTTTAAAACATTTTTTTTAGTTTTTTTTTTTAATTGGTTGTATGAGCGTTTTGCCTGTATGTATGTATATGTGTGTGTGTGTGTGTGTGTGTGTGTGTGTGTGTACTGTGTGCATGCCTGGTGCCAGCAAAAGCCAGAACAGGGCATTGAAGCCCTAGATCTGTAGTTACGGACAGTTGTGAGCCGCTGTTTGCTGAGAACTAAACCCATGTCCTCTATAAGAGCAGCCAGTGCTCTTATCTACTGAGCCCTAATTTTTATGTATGTGTTCAGGTTTCAGTTCCATGATGAGCTCACTGTTTCAGAGGTCATGGCTCAGGGTCAACTGGATTTGTGTTATTCTGGAGTTGAGGCAGAATACTTTGTACTTTGGCAGAAGGGTGTGGAGGAAAATTCTCTTGATTTTGTGGGTCAGGGGAGATCCAGGGGGCAAGATCTGTTCTTCAGGTTGTAACCTATTTCTCCCAGCTAGTCCCTGCTTCTTTGTTCCATGTCCCTGTGACATCATGCAGTGAACTTAGCCATTTTTGAAGGCTATGCCTTCATTACCCAAGCACTTCCCCAAAGCCCCAGCACCCTGCAACACAGCCTTGACACCGCAGCGGAAAGGAAGGTGTTGGTCATGCATGGAGCAGTTCTTTTTAGTCTCTTTTGCTTTGTGGTCATCTCAGCACTCTGTCGTGACCTGTCACTCCTGGAGGGTGCCGGTGACAGCGAAGTCTCAAGGAGCAGGCAGTAGATTTTAGAGTGTGCTGCCCCTGCACATGCTTGTCTTGCATCTGTGTAGTGGGAGCTGAGGCCGAGGAGGTAACTTCCCACAAGTTCTTAGTGCTGCGGCAGGCTCTGCCTCTGCCTGCTGAACGAATACGTTGTCACAGTGTGGGATTTCCGTGTGTTTTTCCAGATGGTAATGTCCAGAGGCAATAATTGTATCCTAATAACGATGTTTGTGTAATCTTTATCTCACTGCGCTAGGTGGGCTGTCTTGACTTGAGTTGTGGGCATTGTTCTGCTAGTCCTTCGTGCCACAGAGAGGAAAACAGGCATGTTTTGTTAAAACTTACATTTTAATTTTCTTGAAACTGTCAGCTACTGAAGCCACTGTTTGAGCCATATATGACACATGGGTCTGAGTACCCGCTGCAGGAGTTCTGAGTATGTTCTGTGTATCGCAGCCCTGTCCTGTTACTTACCCTGTTCATTTGTTTTTGTGGGAGAATTCTAACATAATCTCATGCTTCATATCAGTAAATGGATCATTAATCATGTATTTGATTCTTAGTTCAAATTCGTTTCTAATAACTTATTAAATACAGTGCTCAAATTGTAGGTTCTCCCACTTACTAATAAACTGCTAACATTTCTTTTAGTGAAATAATTTTATTTAATTTAAAGCAGTGTATCAAAGTTTAAAAATAGTTCAGTCAGCAATTCTGAGGTTGCATGTAGGGGAAAATGTACTTAGGATTGCAGAGGTGTTAATGCTGACAAATAGAACTGGAACATGGAAGAGAAAGGAATTGCTTTCTGCTGTTACGTTCTTAACTGTGCAGAGAGTAATCATTTCAGAAACATAAACTTAGATGAGGATAGCAAAGCTATTCCACCGACAGACAGTCGCATGCTGTGTACATTCTCATGTCTCTGCTGGATATATTTTGCCATTTCTCTGGTTCTCCCCGACTCAGGCATAGACAGCTAACTAATCATTCAGACTTTGATGTAGCTGGAGAGTTTTCATGGGAAAGCTGTTCTATCTCATGTGTTCACATTGCGGTACTTGCAGCCCCAGTGTGAAGTGGAAGGCGCAGTCTTTCATGTTGCCACTGTCTAATGCATTAAGCAAGATAAGAAAAGCCTGGTGAGGTATATAAGCTCAGCACCGAGCATCTGTCTAGCATATGTGAGGCTTGGGCTTGACCCCAATACCACAAACAATAAAAAGAATAACCAAAGCCGCCTTTGACCTGCTGTCTATCCTTTTTACATAAGCATTTTCTAGAATCTCTCATCTTTTCATCCCTAACCACATACAAAACAAAATGATGGTGGGCATTTAGTAACACTTTGACTAGAACTGACATAGACTTCCTGAAATGCCAGCTCCTTTAGTCCAGCAGGGACATGAGGGGCTCTGATGGGTACTTGTTGGTGAGTGAGTAGATGAATGAACTTTCAGCATCTAGGACATCAGCAGTCAAGTTGCCCTCCTAGGGCGTGGAGCCTCCTCGTCTGCTTGAATTTGATGATTGTTTTCATTGCTGTTTTTACTGTGGGAGAGATTGAGTTACTGTGTCATGATTTGTGTAATTCCACAGCTGTGTGCCGACAGATGCGTGGGGAGTGGAGAACCCAAGCAGTAGCCTTGTCCTGGGCCTACTTCTGAGATGTATCTCCTCCACCCCTTTTGCTTATTGACCAGGTGTATTTGTTCTTAATGGATTATACTTGTGGCTTAAGGAGCTGGCGTAGGTCTGGTGTGTGAGGGGTGGAGAAGGTGTCCTGGTCATGGCAATAGTTATAGTCATGTTTCAGCCCCTTTGGCACACCCACCTCGTGGACCTCTAATCCCCCTTTGGGGTGTGTGCTGTGAAGAATCAAGAATGGCTTTATTTAGTTTGCTGTGCACTTGAGTGCTGGGTACTACACGGGTTTGCCGATCTGATTTTTTTTCTCCCTCACCAAACTGCCAGAATCTTTTGTTTTTTTATACCCTTATAAAACCTCTGCTTTTATTATTACATTTTTAATTGTCATTTTAATACGTTTGGGCAACAAAAGATGAAGAAATATGTGGTTTTGGCTCACTGAATTGAAAGCTCACAGTGCTGCACCTATTAGAGTATTCTCGTCTCCTGTCACTTACTTTCAACTTTTGTGACACACCTGTGTACTTTTCTCTGAATTTTAGGACCATCTGTCACCACTTTTAAATGTCACTCACTTGATCCTAAATTCCCTTGATGCTCTGTGCTTTCTACTTGTGTATTTTCTCATGTTTCTTAAAATGCTAATTGTGTCTGTATATCTAAATCACTGGATAAAAGTGGATTACAAGCTTAATCATACACTGCTTACTCTAAAGATACATGAATGGTTCTTCATCGACTTTAAGAAAATCTGACTCCATCAGCCTCACCTTTCAACTCTTGGTGTGACCTCTGCCTCTTCCATATAGTTCACTGCCAGCTCTCTTCTCCCGGGGCCTCTCCCATTGCCAGCTCCAGAGATCCCATGGCACATGCTGCTCACTGTCCTCTCTCCATATTTTAACAAAGCAGGCGAGATTGCTGCTCTGAAGGCAGGAAATAAGCGGAGAGGGTTTTGCTCTAGTGCAGTTTCCATACTGAAACAAATTGATAATTCAGTGTTTATTGGATTGAGAACTGCTTAAAGGGTTCTTTTTTTTTTTTTAAAAAAAAAGGGAACTATTACCACAGATTGAAGCTTTACTAGTTTTACAGCAGATTTTGTTAAAGAGATTCATTTAGAATGCTTTTAGACTCAAAGTAAGGCATAGACCGCACTTGGGTTTCTAAGTTCAGTCTGTAGGCCTTTCCTGAGTAGGGGACGTCAGCTGGTGCTGAAAACTGTGTGGAGCAATCTAAATCCATGTTCCTAGGGATGGGGGGACTTTGTCTCTTCTGTGTAGCCTGGAATCATGTTCTCTCTCTCCTCTCCACGTCTATATCTGAGCAGTGATTGCTGATGCTAGCAGCATTACAAGATCGTAAATGGCCTGAAGAGACAGCTGGTCACAGAGCAGGCCTGGTCTCCACACAGCCATCCTGAGATGTGTCTGCCTGGGTGGATGGTGTACTGCTCCTTTGAGAAGCATGCAGTGTTTTAGAAAATAGCAAACAACTTTAGTATTTTCTAAGTATTCCTTTGAAAAATTCAAAACTAAGAAATTTTTTCTTTTTTTTGCACGAAATACAGCATAGGTACAGACATAGAGAAGCATGAGTGGGCAGGAAAATTCTTAAGTTCACAGCACAGAGGAAACTGAACCCCACAGTAAGCATCATCTCCTCTTCCAAATCCGCCTTATCCTTTGCCCTTCCCAGTCAGACTTCCCTGACCGCTCTCCTGCATCCTCTCACACATGTGCCCTCACACGTGGCTGGGATATAAACCCACAGAGTGAGTCACCAGGATGGGTGCACCTGCCGACGGACGGGCTTCCAAAGTGCTTATGCCAGGCTGTTTTTCCTGAGGTGGTCATTTTAATTCTGTCATCTTAGATTGCAGAAAAGAGGGGTTGAAAAATATGTCTCTGTCATCAAGTATGTAGTAATGTGAGTACCTTTAGGCAAGGTTACAAGAAGTTTTCTTTTTCCTCTGATGGCTTTGTTTTCTGTTTGGTTAATTTTGTTTGTTTGGTATTTTATAGCCCGACTCAGTCTTGTACTTGGGCAATCCTCCTGTTTCAGCCTCTTAAGTATTGTGATAACAAAAGCGTACCACCATGCCTGTTCTAAAAATAGTTTATGATGGGGATAGGTCCTCAGTTCCTCTGCACCAGAAGGAATGACTTTAATGTTCTGTGTCATGTTTGAGGTGTGTCTATGGTGTTCACAAATGTGTAGTCCGTGCCAGCTGCTAGCCTTGCTCTCATCCTGAGTTACACTAGGCCAGGGAGGTTAACAAGTTCCCTGAGAGTGGGCAGCTGTCAATAGCTGGAAGGTGTTGTAGGCCCTGGCTTCCAGCCCCCTCACTGCTGTCTCTCACTAATTCTGGAAACCTTGCCTTTGTTGTCCTTGCTGCTGTTTCCACACTTGCTCTTTGCTTGCTCTTCATTCTTACAGATACCGTGACTGCATAGAGGAGAGTATTCTTCATAAATGCAGGGTTCTTTTCAGGCTGAAGTATTGTTGCTAGTTCATGTTATTGCCTTGTTAATCAGAGAGGTTTTCGGCACCTATCCGTTGACTCTTCTGCTACCCAGGCAAAGGGATTTAAGCATCACATTGTTCAACAAACAGTGTGAACATTCTGGAAAATAATCTTTTAACCAGCTTTTAAAGTCTGTTTAGCAAACTAGTACATGGGTCGGCAAGAACTTTCTGAATAGAATTTGAGTGGCCTGAGCTAGTCTGTGATGTCAGCAGACAGGACTACGTGGAATTAAAAAGCGTTTGCATAGCAAAGGAAACTATCAGCTGAACACAGACCGCCCCAGCTTGGGAGACAAGCCTTCTAGCTATACTTCAGGCAGGGCTAATGTCCAGAATTTACAAAGAGCTGCAGAGACTAAACACCAAAGCATAAACCTTCCAGCCAACAAATGGGCTGCTGAAACAAACAGGTCTCAGAAGAAGCAGCCCAACTGGCCAACCATTACTTTAAAAACTGTGCCTATGCCCAGGCATCAGAGGAATGCAAGTTAAAACTACTTTTCCATACCACCTCACCCTAGTCAGACTGTCATCTAGAAATCTGACAGCAAATATTGGAGAGGATGTGGGGGAAGAGAATCCCTTATTCATTGCTGTATAGATTAGTGCACCCTTTCAGAAAATCGGTTTGGAGGGACCTCAGAAGCCTAAAGTAGAATAACTGTGTGACCCAGCCATTCTTCCCCAAGCATTTACCACAGAGGTATTTGTACATCCATGCTTATTACTGCTCTGGTCATCTGGCTGCAAGGAAATGGAACCAGCTTAGATGCCCATCAACAGATGAATGGAGAATGAAATGTAGTACATGTACAAAATGAAATATTATTCAGCTATAAATAAAAATTAAACCATGAAATTTACAGGAAAATGGATAGAAAACATAATATTAAGCTTGGTTTCCCAAATTCAGAAAAAAAACCTCATGTTCTTTTTTATCTGCAGATCTTAGCCTATAATATATAGTATAATGTATAGAGTATATATGTAAACAGGTTTAAGTGTGTATGATAATAGTACACCATTACAAAGGAAACCAAGAGAAGCTAATATTAGGTGATAAGGAAAGAGAATTCAGGCAAGAGGACATGAGTCATAGAAAAGTATATTAAGCTAATTTTTTTTCTAGTTTGAACTCCATCATAGTTTTTCCCTACCTCTCTATGGTGTAAGTACATAACAATTTAATTGATAGTAGATGTGTAAAACCCTAAGTGATGCTTCCTGACTTTAGAATGGTCATGCTATCTGCAGAAGTTCACTGAGATCCATAGTTTGGGGCTGGACAAGTGTTGAAGTGGCTACAGTAATCTAGCTGTGCCATGCCTTATTTGAGTAAAATGTGGTGATTTTTTATACAGTTTGCAAACAAAATATTTAATAGTCTGATTTAATTCATTATAACTTTCAGACTAAATAAACTTGAAGATACCATTATACTCATTAAAGGAAAGATTGAAGAAGTGAGTCTCCCTGTAGAAAAGGTGGATGTTATTATATCAGAGTGGATGGTAAGTAAAGTTTAAATTTTTTTTTCTCTTAAACGAACATGGTAGCAGTTTTTACTCTTTATATTTGATAAATGATGGTGATGGCAGGTGTTTTAGATAGTGCTGACTTTGTGGCTTCTGCTGACTAGCAGACGTATTCTTCTGCTTTTTAGGTTTGTAGGGCCACCTCCAAGGACTAGGAAGGATGGCTAGGACTGTGCCTTCCAAGTGTCTCTGTCCTGCTTTGTCCTCTCTGGCCCACTGCGCTGTGCCATCAGTGTCCTTTCGTGCACTGTAGAACTCATTGACTTGGTTCCATAGCCTTCTAGATTGTGTTGAAACCTTGAGTCAAGGCAGACTATTTAAGTATGTAATGAGACCATGGTATTAAGCAATGGGTCAGATACAGCTTGGTGAAGCCTATTCAGTCACAGATTTCCTATGTGGAAATTTGAAGGTTTTTAAAAAGTTCTGTAGATAAACTATGTTGTCATGTAGTAAGTTTATTAAAACAGTTTAAGCTGCAATTTTCTATATTTTTTTTAATGGACATAGTTACAATCTGTAAAATAGCAGTTACTTTTGGGAGCTTTCCAAGTGTTAGGGTTTAATCGTCACTGTCTAGTTCAGAGTGAGTATCATCTGGGCGTGGACAGCATAGCTTTAAGTTTTATTATATTTTCTTCATTATTGCAAGTGGGTTTTCAGGACATATTTCATTCAGCCTGGTGTATTATTCCAAGAGGCAAGTCCAGCAGCCCTCTGGTCTCTCTATGCTGCTGGGTGTTGTGTGGCCTGCCTGTGAAGCCCTTGCAGCTGCCACCATGAGAATGGGTGCTCTTTCCCCATCTCCTCTGCTTTAAGGGCTAGAAACTCAGATTTGTATTATTATTGTGAAATTTTTAAATAATGTAAAATTATGAGAGTTAAACAAATACCCCTTTGTTTGCTACAGTGTTTTCTAAGGTAATCTTACCTAGCTGGAGCCAGTGGCTCAAGATACGGAAGGATAAGAGCACTCTCACTTCTGGAAAAGGCTTTACCTGGGCTGTCTGCTAAATGCCTCTGCCCTGCTATCTGCTCCTTAAGACATATGCAGTCTGTTCCTGTGCAACCTCTTTGTCTGTTTTATTGTAACCCATTTTTATAAATTTTATTGAGATTATAATATACTTATATAATTTCCCCCTTCCCTTATCTCTCCAGCCCCTCGTGTGTTGGGGGGGATGTAATATGGCTGCGGTTGTGTGTTTCTAGATACATACATGTGTTCAGTCCATTTAATGTTGTCTGTGTGCGTATGTTTTCAGGGCTGACCACATGGTGACCTTTTACACTTTAGTTGAAGCTTCTGTCAGAGCCGTCACAGGTTATGTTGTTATAGACCGTTGTTATTAAACCTCTTTTCTCCAGAGAGTTACAGTTCACTTGGTACTGGCAGATTCCATCACAAGTCTCAGTGTAAATAGATGATGATGGGCTCTCTTTGCAAGGGAACTTGTCCTGACAGAAGTTCACTGGCCCTGACAGCTGTGTATGTGAGTTTCTGTGTAAGTGCGAAGGCAGATGGTATGTGGCAGGTTGAGGATGTTGCTGGCAGTCAGACTGCGTGAGCTCCAGCCTTGCTTCATTTCCTCTGGGCATGTGCTGGAGCCTCTCTGCCTCGGCTTCCTGCTCCATAAAATGAAGAGACAGTAGCTCTCACTTCATGGCTTTTGTGAGGATCAGGTGGTGGCTCTGGTGCAGTCTAACCCTCAGGAACAGCTGCTCAGTTTCGGACAGTAGCGCAAGCGGGGGAGTGAGTAGCTCGACTGGACCCTAAAGCATAGACTGGCTGAGTAGTGCCCAGATGGTTCCCCTGGACAGCAGAGACTGTGCCAGGATCATCCTGTGCTCCCTCCTTTCAGACATGACATTCAGACTCAGCCTGGGTTTGTCTGTGCTTACCGATCCTTCAGTTCTGGAGAACAGCTGTAACCTTGACTCCCTGGATGAGGAGGACAATGATGTGCACAGTGTTTCCCATCTTCACAGCTGCTGTGGATCTTGTGGTTGTTACGTTGCGATTTTAGTGTTAGGTTCTTAACCACTGTTGACTGTTTTCTAGCAAAGCTGTGTTCAGAATGTTAGCATCAGACTGTGGCCTCGCCGTCCTTCACTTTTCATCCATCTCATCAACATGACTGCACTCCCAAGTTCTCTTTCATGTGCTCTTGAGTCCTGTATCCCTGATTCAATGGCTGTGAGTGTCTGCTTCTTGCCTTAGTTGCTAGACAGTTTCTTGGACCATGCTGTTTCCCACAGAACCTTTCCAATCTCTTGGAGAGAACTGGTTTTAGTCCGATTTCTTTCCCCTGCAGGTATTTTGTTGTCATGTCAGAATGGCTGACGTTCTTAGATCTGTGTCTGAATGTGGCGAGCCTGTGTCTAGTGTCCCTGGAGGCCATGTTTATTGGGCTGCAGGTGTCTGAGTCTTCATCTTAGAACATGTCTTCAGTATGTCTGCTCTGTCCCAGCCTCTGCTTCAGGACCTCACAGATTGAGGGTCTGCTCTCCTAATAGGATTTTTTTCAGTGTGCAGTCCTTGCCCTGAGTTAGATCTTCCTCAAGTCCTTCCTGATTGTTGGTGCCTTTTTCTTTTGTAATGATTGCAAGTCTTTTCCTCAGTTCACTCCCTGCTTTTCAGCATCTCTTCTTGTTGCTTTACTTTCTCATCTTTGAATTCCATTCCTGTTTTATGCTGAGTAATGCCCACGTGTTCCGTAAGTTGTGCTCATTACCAGGCTGGAATGCACATCAACTGCCGTGGAGTGTTGGGTAGCTGCTGTGACTTGCTTTGTTTTTTCCTCCTGCACACACATGGACTCTGCACAGATTTGCCTGGCATTAGCACTCACAGGGCGTTGTGTCACTTAGAGGTGGTAATAATGGCTCTTCAGGGCTTGCCACTGCCCTAAGATGATTTGGCCTTGCTCTGGCCCTGCGGCATTCCAACCTCACCCCC
>LOEQ01000338.1:250127-265993 GCA_001685075.1 Bramus lutescens | reverse complement strand
TCAGCCAGTCAGCCTTTATAGGTGCAGCTTCTTGGGGACGTTCACTCACACAGTGGAACAAAGCCCCCTGTCAACTTGGAACGCAGGAAGTACACAAGGAATTTACCTTATTGACTTTGGCAGGATTTAGATTACTCTCTTTGGCTCAGTTCTTTGAGCCACATCAAGCATTAATTAAATTAGGGCTTTCATTTCCCTGAAGCAGATTTGTGCTCCAGAGTCCTTTGTAGTGGGGTGGAGTGAGGAGGAAGTGTTTGGCCAGCCAGTACCAAGCTGTTTGGGTGGGCTGCTGAATTCACTGTGTTTGGCCATCCTTGTTATATGGACCAGTTCCTTGCAGTCCTCATCTGAGCTGCGCCCCATGCTTCTTCTGCAAGTTTAGCAAATGCCGTTAGGACAGAATCTTACCAATTCATCTAACAAAGATGATCTTTTCTTACTACGTATTTGTTGTATTTGGAAGATTGAAGTCTTGTTCTTTTAACTCTAATCATACTGCTAGTTATCATTTCCTATAGCCTTGAAATTGTGTGTGCATGCAGTGTGTATGTGTATTATGGGATCACTGTTAGTGTTTATGGTATTATAGCAAAGTACTTGAGGCTGGATAATTTATATAGACGATAGAAATTTCCAAAAACTGAAGAGTTTGCAAAGCTTCTGTAAGTCCAAAGTCAGAACCTGTGTCTGGTCAGGGTCTGGTGTCAGCTGCCAAGGTAGTAGTACTGTGTACTCTAGAGGAGTGAACACTGCCCTACCATAGACAGGACAGAAGGGGCAAGCCCACCACCTCATGTGTGAGCGGCTTCCTCCTCATGGCTCAATTACTTTGTAAAAGTCCCCAGTTGTATTATTTCGAGACGGGATCTTCCAGACTGACCTCACATGGCAGCGTACAGCTCTGGCTGGCCCTGAATTGGCTGTACTCCTGCTTCAATCTCCTGAGTGCTGGAAGGCGAGGCGTGCTCCATCATGTCTAGCTTCCCTTCCATCTCCCATTCTGTAGTCAATTTTTAGTTAGCATACAGAATAAAGGGCTTTATTATAATGTTTTCACATATGTGTCTCACTGTATGTTGCTCATAATCCCCCACTGGCTCTCCTTCCCCTTTCCTGCTGGTCTCTTGCCTCCTACATGGCACCCTCTGCTTTCATGTCATTCTTATATATAAATGTGTGTGAGAATCAAGTTTACTTCACGTCAGAGAAAACGTAATTCTTGCTTGTCCTTGTATGTGTTATGCTCTTAGTCTCCCATTTTTTTAGACTCTTTTATAGTCCCTCATCTGTTTTCTTGTCCTTTGTATGAATTTTAAATACAAAGTCTGCATATGAGAGGAAAATATGTTTGCCTTTCTTATTTTACTTTATACCAGTACATTGTTGGTTCAGTTTTAATATATGAATTTAGGGAGACACACTGGGGCATAGCACACTCTGCTGTGTCTCTTTAACATGATTGTCTTTCCTAAAGGTGCCAGCTAATACTTTGGTTGTTCTCATAAGTGTGGACTACCCTCTTATAATTAATGATTCCCCCGATTTGATGTGGGGACTCTTGCTCTAGAAATACATTGCATCCTTCAGCCATGAGAGCTAACTGATTCTGGAGTAAGGGTGTGTGTGTTCTGAGATCTTGAGATGCTGCTGCTGTTCCTTTTTCAATTTTCCTAAAACTGCCACAGTGCAAGGGGAAGGGACTTACACTGATCAGGTCAGAGTGCCATCTAGTGGAAGAAAGGTTTTTAAACTTTAGCGTTTTCCAGACTGAGAGGCGTAAGTCCATGGCACTAGAGAGTAAGTACTGTGTGGTCGGAGTCAGCGGGCTGACCATGGTGTTGCAAGACAGTGGCCAGCACATACTGGATGCCTAGCAGGAGCAGCCTCTGTGATGCTCATGTTCATTCTTCCCCACACAGAAGGCAGTAATCAGGTGAAGTACTAGGAAGCAGGAGCTCCTTTGATGAATGTGTATTATACACATGCAATTTTACTATCTTTTGACTACACACTAATATAAAAATACTAAAAAAATGTATCCTTCACCTTTCCCCTGTCATTCAGGACCCATCTCCCTCTTCCACCAGAATCTGTGATTGCCCTTTTAAAGTGTGTGCATCTCCAGCCCACAGCAAGTTCATTCCTTAGCATCCTATCTGTGGCAGAATAAAAAGTGCAGATTCTAGTCCCAGACTTAGGTTCATGGACACTTATGTTACTGAACTTTTTTTTAGTATTTATATTAGAATGTCATATATATTTCTGCCATTTCACATTTTATTTTGCTTTTGTTCTTGTGGCAATTGAACCTGGCATCTCATCCATAGTAGGCAAGTCCTTTACCTCTGAACCACACCCCCAAGTCCTTCCCTTTAACCTGTGTTTCTGTACTTAAGTGAATTTTTCACAATAGTCTAGTCCCTAACATAAAATTCCCAGGTTACAATTTGTCAGCTTTATGTTTAAAATCCATCTGGTATTTGCCCAGCAGTGACATAACTGGATCACATTGTGAATATGGTTTAGTTTTTTGATGCTCTCTGTACTGATTTCCCATAGCGACTACACTAGCTCACACTCCCACTCTTTGAGTAAATGTGCCCTGTGTCTCTTTCTGTGTATTTCAATGAAGTCTGACTTTTGATGTCAAAGTCCTTGGTCTTTTCCCCAAGAAGGTGAAAATATTCTTTATAAACTTTATTTCTTTCTCTCTTACACTTGATCTTGAATCCACTCTTGGGCTTTCTGCCATGCAGTTTGATGATGCTGACTGCACTATTGAATTCTGTGCAGACACATTAGATCCTGTAGGTGTGTTATGGGTTAGGTCTTGTAGTCTTGTATTGGGTACAAGCTATACTTTCCCCTCTGAGTTATTTCAGATGACTGTTTATCAACAGTCTTTCCCAGAGTAACTTTATTTTACCCTACCTCTTAACTCAGCTTTTGCCTCAGGGTGTTTTAGTCATTTGATTATTTGAAATTAGGAAAGAGTCTGGTACTGAAAGTATCTGCCTTTATTTAATCACCCATGAGCCTGTTGCAGGAAGATGTGAGCATGTTAGGAGTAGGGTCCTGTTTCCACAAATGTGAGTCTGCATCTCTGTGTTCCATGTTTTCTTTTGAAGGACAAATGCAGTGTTAAATTTTATAAAGTAAATGTCAGTCTTGAAAGAAGAATGCCCCATGAGCATTATAGGAGGCAATATCAGGTATAATCCTTCCAGATGGTGCCCTACAGGTGAGGCAGTAGCCTGTGAAATTGTACTCTGAATTTCATCACAGATGATTGAGGCATTAGGAGCAAAGCTTTCTGTTATCAGTAATAAATGACTTGGTTCAGCACCACGGACAGTTCCCAGAAGTTAAAGCTGTTTGGTTACATTCACAGCCTTTAGCAGAGTGAAGTTCAGCAAACTGGAAAGTTAAGAGGAAGGACAGTAGCTGCTCACAGCTCACACACCATCGTCACCCACTCAGTTCTTATTCTTCTCTTATATTTCACATCCTGACTTGTGTTTCCCCTCCCTCCTTTCACCCCAGCCCCCTCCCCCCGGATCCCCTCCGGTTGCCTTCAGAAAGGGGCAGGCCTCCCAGGGATATCAACCAAGAACACTAAGCTACACAACCATTATATTTAAATAGAGGATCTAGCTAAGATCCATACAGGCTCCCTGTATTGTTGGTTCAGCCTCTGAGAGCCCCCATGAGCCCTGCTTAGTAATCCACTAACTTTTAATGAGGTATATTAGTTAATTTTTCTCAGTGTCATGCATTAATTCTACATATAATTGACATGTCACGTAATCTTTCACACTAGTGTTTCAGTTGCTCACTAAGAAGCCGCTCTGAAGTATTCTAATTCACATAGTTTAAAATTCTGATCCCATTTAACGCATTTTGTGGGCAGTTTTTCGTTTCAGAATACCTGAGTTCTTCAGTACCCATGTCATCTTAATACAAATCTGTAATCTTCCAGTCAAGCAAATCAAATGGAAATTGAGACCATGACTTCTGTCATCAGACCAGAGTCACATTCTGTCTTAGTTCGCTCACTGTTGTGTCACTGGATTTCCTTTCTAGGTCTGAAGCTGTTACCCTTTCTTTGCCTCAGTTTCTTCAGTAGGTGATGGCAGTGACAAATGCACTCTGAGATAACTAAATGACATGTTCTCCATAAAGCTCAGCCAGCACCGCTCTTAGTACTCAGCAGTTCCAGTTTTAAAACAGAAGCTCACTTTAGAGAGGCCATGTTATTTTGTAGGCAAGACTTGCCATTTTAAAGGCAAGTCTCCTTTGTTGTAGCAGTGTAGACACTCATGCAATAGATGCTATTGCTCATGCAGAGCTTGCTGCCCCACCCAGTGTGGGCCATGTGCTTGCACTCCTTGAAGCCTACGTTGTAGGGCCATTTATGATTGATTGGCTGAGACGAAACAGTCAAGGACATAGATATGGATGGGCATCAAAGAAGAGAGCATACATAGTGACTTTGGAAAAATACACTTAAATGGATTAACAATTGAGCTATTACCTGAATAGTAGGATAAGCAGTTACCAGTGAACTTCAGCTCTGAGTCTTCAGTAGTGTGACAGAGTACCTGCTGTGACATGTATGATTTGTTGTTTGAGGGAATGTTTTCCCACTGACTGGCTGCTTCCTCCAGTTTGTTTGTTGGTGGTTTTGTGTATGTATGTATGTGTGTGTGTGTGTGTGTGGTGTCTCTTTTTGTATTCCTGGCTCCTCCCCTGTTGTTTGTTTGTTGGTGGTTTTGTGTGTGTGTGTGTGTGGGGGGGGTCTCTTTATGTATTCTTGGCTGTCTTAGAGTTTGCTATGTAGACCAGAATGGCCTCAAATTTACAGAGATCTTCCTGGGTGCTGGAATTAAAGGTGCATTTCACCACACCTAGTCAACTTCTCTATTCTTTAACTTAGGGTTTACCAAGGACTTTGACGTAATAAAAGCTTATATGGGAGCAGAATCTTGTATTAGAATGGAAATCTTGATCGGAGAGAGCCATGAACAGAGGGAGAGGAGGTGAAAATGGGAAGAATTGACTTCTGTAGCTCTTACTTTCTGTCCCTTTAGCCCTGATCAAAGCCCATCACCACTGAGTCTGTTTTAGACATGTTGGTCTTCATGGGTGCCAGGTGCTATGCCTAACTCTGCATATGAACAATGGAATTCTTTGCTTTTGGAACTCTCTGGCCAGTAACAGCTGGGCAGAAACTTGAGGAGCAGAGATCCGGCAGCTATTGAGGGTGTTTGTGCATGAGTGGTTACATCCCTTGGCCACTCTACGGGAGATCCTCAGAGTTGATACTGGAACTGATTTGGATAGTTTGAGCAAATAGTTAAAATTGTATTTCTTTAGTTATAAATTATAAAGACATTTTGAGAAGTTTTATATTTTCTCATCTAGTTTGATTAAATGAATAATTCAAGAAAAATGTATTGAGGTTATTAGCTAATTTTATGCCATCTTGACACAGGTTAAAGAAAAAGAAGGCACCTAAATTGAGAAAATGGCCCACCATATTAGCCTGTGAGGCATTTTCTTAATTGATGATGATTGATTTGGGAGGACCTAGCCCATTGTGAGTAGTGTTAACCAAAGGCATGTAGGTGGTCCAGAGTTGTATAAGAAAATTGGCTTTGTATAAGGGTATTTTGCCTGAATGTATATGTTGACTTTCCTCCACCTGTGTGGATCTGAACCTGAAAGAATGGGCGGACTACAGTAACTATAGACAGCCTTACTCCAGTTCCAATGTACTTTATACACGAATGTAACAAAGGAAGCAATGATCCAAGGGAGGCTGTGTGAGTTCAGAAAGCCATGTAAGTAAGTGTCACCTAAAAGCACATACTCAATATTAATAGAGTAGCCCTTTCCCAGAACTTCCTCAGGACAGACCAATTTTAACAAAATTGCCTTGCATATGCCATGGATTATATGTGGGAAAGACTGAAAACTAGGCAGAAGACCCTAAGAGACTCCGGGTATACTGACTAGATTGGGGGTCTATAGCTGATCTAACATCCAATAAGGATTAACATGGTTTATAAATTGAATGTAAATGTTTGACACAGGAGGCATGAAATCACGTCCATGAACAGCATGCGCCTGACCTTTCTCCCTGGAGCCTCTCTCACAGTTCCCCAAGGCCTTGTTCGCCATGGGTCATTCTTTTGACCATTTTCCAACTGTATGTCTGTGTTCCACATGTGTGACTCATGCCAGGAAAGGGCACTGGAGTCCCCTGAAGCCAAAGTTAGAAATGGTGTGAGCCACCGTGTGGGTGCTGGGACCCAGACCACTCCTCCAGAAGCAGCCAGTGCTCCTCACTGTTGAGCCATCTCTCCAAGCTCCAGGCCCTCAGTTCTTTTTTTCTTTTTTCTCTTTCCTTTTTTTCTTTTAATTTTTAAAATTATTTTGGTTTTTGTTTTTCAAGACATTGTTTCTCTGTGTAGGCCTCGCTGTCCTGGAACTCTGAGAGTCACCTGCCTCTGTCTTCCTAGTGTTGGGGATTAAAGGTGTTTGCCCCTCATGCCTGACTTCAGGTGATCTTCCTATTCCTTGGGTAATCCACTCTTAATAATTTCTTGACACAAATTGTGATTATCTTTACTTAATGCAAAGATGCCCATTTACAAGCATTTCTGTGTGTAGATCTAGGTGAGCTCGTAAGTATTCATTAGCGAAATCCACACATCCCATGTCACTTGAACACACAGGGCATATTAATAGATGCTAGTGTGTAGCATTTAGCATATGACAGACATACTTGTTCAGAAATTTCCCCTGAGCCTAAGTTTTCATGGTGTGAACACATCTACCACTCAGCATGGGTGTTAGTTTTTTTATCAGTGAGTTAGTTTTTGGGAGGAGGTTGATCAAGGCAGAAACAGTCATCAGACCTATGTTTCCTATGAGTTCAGTCTGACTGGCTCACCTGTGGGGATGATTCTGGGTCTGCTGCCTTTTTTGTTCCATTTGTTCATGTGGTTAAACATTTTCTGGTGGGTATTTATCCACGGATGAGAAAACAGCTTTAGTTAGAGCACTGGTGTGAAGGTACAGCCCACACTCTCCCTGATGCAGAGGGATGTGGCCCTGGAGTAGATGAAGTGTGTGGCTGTCTGCACCATACATACTATGTTGTGTGCTATTAGAATATGGCCTGCTTAGGACCCCAAGAGTGTCATCTTTTCCTGTGTGCGCCATTATTACCCTTTCCCTGGGAAGGGTTCACCACCATTCCCTGAAATCTGGTTGTACTAGTGGGGTCCTGTTCCTTGAGCTAGCTTTCATGCAACACTTTCTTAAAGATGCTGCATCGCAAGTAGTGGACAAACCCCAGTGGGAAAGTGTGACACTTGCTCAGAGTATGGGCAGTGGCCCTATTCTGTCGAGCATCTGGTGTGCGGATGTGTCCTGTGAACCTCTATGATGGATGACTGTTCCTCCTGCTCCTAATTCTTGAGAATGCATAAATACAGTGTATTTAGATTGAATCTACTCCCTGACATTCCTCTTCCAGTCTCTGGCCTCCCCTCCTCCCTTTTTAATGGCCCACTGAGTCCAGTTTGTGCTGTCTGTATGCACACCAAAGAAAGATCTCTAGACAGTGCTTTGGGAGATGGCACTTTAGGCCCGAGTTCTCTGCCTCAGTCACTGGTCAAGTGGCACATCGTGGTGACTGTCATGTGCAAGGCAGGATGTGTGGTAATATCTTGTAGCTCTGCCCAGTGTACACCAGTAGTGTTTCCACCCTCACCCCCAATGTGAACCTGAGAGTGTCCAGTGTGACAGAAGACAAAATCTATTAGGACCACTACTCCTAATTAGCCTTGTAACATTCCAGGAGCTGTAGGTCTGAGAAAACATTTCTCCCCGAAGTTCCCCTTACCCTGGGGGAGAAACAGTAGACTGAAAAGTGGAATTGCAGGCACAGGTTCTGAACTTGCTACTATAAGAACTCAATGGGTCCACTTCCCATCCAGGCCTGGCCTTCCAGTGCACTGGATAGAACTGACTGTACATAGAGTGACGGGCAGAACTGCATGACAGAGAAGTAAGTTGACAGCCATTGGCTGCTTTGCCGGGTCTCTTGTGCAGTGCCCGTTCCTGACATTCATCATTTCCTTTCTGCACAGGGCTATTTTCTTCTTTTCGAGTCGATGTTGGATTCTGTCCTTTATGCAAAGAGGAAATACTTGGTGAAAGGAGGATCGGGTAAGTATGACATTTCAGTTTTAGTTTGATTTCAACGTGGTGCAACCAAGTGGACCTTTGAGCTTCAAGCACACTGTGCGTGGCTGAGAGAGTTTCAGTAGAGATGAAAGATGTTCCCATTGGAAGGAGCCTTGCTTATTTAAGATATAGGGGCTCCAAGGCTGTGGTTTCTTAGGATATCTTTTACTAGAAGGTTTTTTTTCTTTATTTGTTTGATTAATAGAAACATAAGAGCTAGGTGTGGGAAACTTTTAATATTCAAATTAAAGTGTCTTTTCATTTTTTTAATCCTTGTGTCATTTAGTTCCTGTTTCCCACTCTTAATCTTAGCAGAAGGCCTGTAGCATGTTTCAAACTAGGTTGGAGACTATTGGCTTTAATAGCAAATTTCCCTTGCCTCACTAATCTATAAGCTACTCCACTCTGTGATTTAGTCCGGGTGTCTAGAAAGGTTTTAAGCACCTCCTACCCCTAAGTCTACTATAAGCAGATCCCTCCTAACTTGGAAGCCTTTTTTCCATGTCTATGGGAAAGTAGTGTTCTGGTTGCATCCTCAGCTGGGATGCCTGGTGTCCTTGAGAACAAGGGTTATACTCTTGCTCACGCCCTCTGCCCATAGTAATCTGCAGCTGTCTAGGCAGTGACAGTACATTTGAAAGTCCTCAGGCCAAACCAGGAGAGCTAAGACAGGTCCTCCAGACAGCAGAGCACTCTGGTAGCATCTGTGTTCCCTCTTTCTAGGTCACTTGTCATATAGTCTCTGCATTCACTTTAAAGTAGTTCTTGATTTCTGCTGTGAATCTGGCTAGAATTTTAGATGTTTTATCCTGAAACAGTGCACATCTGTGATTTTTGTGGTCTTTTTAGTGACTGAAGGAAATGGTATAACTTAATGATTCTCTGTGGTCATCATCATCACTATTGCTTATGTTATACATAATCTTCACCACAGGCCTTTGAGATTTGGGGAACAGTATCAAAGGGTGTCCTGGAAGATGACACCATTGGACGGCCAAGCCTGCATCTCTTTTTCTTTTTTGTTTTTTTAAACTCATATCTGCCTGACCTAATCATTATTCATGTTCTTTTCACTAAACCTTGTTTCCCTATTAAAATGCATTTAAAACACCTGACTCTTGCTGTGGGGTTCTAGGGAACCCCTCCTACCTCCTCCCTCTCCATGCCTCCCCAGTGGCGTCCATTGATCTCACTGAAGAACTGACAGCAGCTAATGCATTTAAATCGAGTGCTCAGTGAGATTCATTAGGTCCCCACAGCCATGGGACCATGGCAGCTGGAGAGACAAAAGGGAGGTTAATGATTCTAGCTCAGTCCATATTTTTATATAACCGATTAACATTAGGATCATCTGGGGGTGTAGTCAGAAGAATCGGTATTTAGCTGCCTGAGCAGTGCTGTGGAATGCTATTTGTTAATATAATTAGGAGAAAAACTAAACTCACTATGAGCAACATGAAATGAACGAATATGGCCATCAGATGCTCTTGTGTTCCGTGAAGTTTTGCTTTATGGTTTTCTTGTGGGAATCCTTACTAAGCAATCGTAATGTCAAAATTTTTAAAAGAATGATTGCATTATGGAATGAGGTGTCAGTATTGTGGGCCCACATGACCATAATGCATCCATGATGTGACTATAAGTTCATCTGTCCCCTCCTCTCTCCAGTGAAGATTTAAATCAATGTAAAGAAGTGCTAAGTTCTTGATACAGAGAATTAATGCTGGAAGATGTCAGTTCACCCAACCTCATTGCAAAATATGAGGAAATCTAAAACTACTACCACTTTTTAAAATTGTAGGTGAGAATTATGTATATTTCTTCCCTTTTGATGTTAAAAGTTATACAGTAGAATTTCCAAGTTTCTACTGCTGTCCTCACCAACAGATTTGTCTTTAATTTAAGCTGATTATGAAATTTATGTGGAAAAGTAATCAGGAATGGCAAGAAATCCCCAAAGTAGCAAGCCTCTGTGGTGGCAGGGACAGGAGGAAGGTCCTGCTCTACATGAAAGTGTATATCCTGAAGTCTGGACTATAAAATCAGACGTTACTGGTTCTTGTGTGGGAGACAAGTTAAAGAAAATTGAAAAACTCATTATAGTCACAGACGTAACTAACACCTCATAAAATACAGGAAGTTATAATTTTATTTAAAAATAAAGCAAAGCCAAGTATGGTGACTTACACCTATAATCCCAGCACTTTGGGAGGTGGAAGCAGGAACTTCAGGAGTTCAAGGCCAGCCTCAGCTGTCCACTGAGTTAGAGGCTTGCCTGGTCTTAGTGGTATATTCTTGTAGTTCAGCACATAAGAGGCATGAAGAATGCTTAGGCCCTGAAGCTTAAGACCAGCCTGGGCCACATAGTAAAACCTTCAGACAACCCTTCCTCAAACAGCTTAATCTAGATAATAAATTGACCACTGAAATTTACCAGTGAGTCACATAGAGTGCAAACACATTAGACTTGAGGGAAGAGTTTTCTGGGAACTTAGATTTGGAAGAATGATTTGTGATGTTGACTATATGTGTAAATCCCCACGTGACAGTCACAAGGACTAAAGTGGGGAATCCATCCAGTTCTTACCATAAGCCTAATTTCTAACATATTGGTGGATCCTCCCAGCAAGCAGCCAGCAAAGCAGAAGGAACACTGGGCAAAGAGTTGAAGACAGCTCACGGACAAGGATGGGGACAGCTGACAGGTGCTGCCTCTGTCCTGTTGTACGCATGCTTCGATGGAGGACATTTTCCTTCTTGAAGTCACATGGGATCTTCCTACTTCCTTCTGGAAGTTTTGGTGTTTTGATTGAGTTTATCATTCCCTTCAAGATCACACCCAGAGGAAGAGAGAAAGAAAGCAGTGGAGTGGGACACGAAGGCCAGATCTCTATACAGGGCGCCTTCCTCAGTTTCTCTCACTCCTTTCGCCTCCACATTGCTTTAGAAAGACTTGGAATTAAGATGGCACTGATGAATAAGACAGTTAGGAAATAACCGATGAGTCCCCTGGTCTGTGAGCCCAGGCTGTGTTTACAATGCTGGCCTTGCAGGTATTGTTTCTCACTCGCCTGCCTGTGCTATGGAACTTAAAAATGCTTGGTTTTATTAAGCTGATGTCCTATGGTTTTGCTGAGCCTGGTAGTTATTTCTAAAAGGATTTCCTGTGTGAACAATTCAGTTGTCGGCAGAGTTTTAATGTTATCTTTCTGTACTTGTGCTTCCTTTTCTTACCTATAACCCTTGATAAAAACAAGAGAATGTTCTTTCAAATACAAATGACTAAATAAATAACTGGAACTTGAAGAACGAGATGTTTACTGCTTTCAGGGATCCTCCGTGAAATGTCTGCTAATTATAGCAGGGCAAAGAGAGTAAGTTCCGGTGTGGAAGCCCCACCACCATGAGAAATCAAAGCTGACATGCTCAGGAGAGGAAGAGATTGAAATTGTATCTGCTAATAGCATGGAGAAGTAATTCACTTCTGGAATTTGTTCAAAATCAGCAAGAGTTTCTAAAATCACTTTTAGCAGGAGGAAGTTGAGAAGCTGTTGGTCTTCCTCCTTCAGGAAGGAACTGTTTTTGCTATTTGTCTTTCCCTGTCCTGGACTGTGGAAGCAGGTCCTCATGCCAACAGCCCAGATGCATTGGACTCTTTCGGGCTTTTATTCACTTCCTAGCTCACCACTGCGATTTACTTTCCAGAGTCCCACACGGTCACGAGGGGCTTTGGTTAAAATACAGATGCTCAGGCTTCATGGAAGAGGCTTTTGAATGCAGTCCAGAGGCAGAGTTTACTTTCAGTGCCCCTTCCCTTTATAATACATGTGTAAGAAGACTTGTCGGGAGAAACAGAATTCACTCCAGGCAGTGGGAAGAGGGCTTATTAAAGGGCAGGAATGCTACAGAGTGTGGTAATTGAGAGTGATGTGGCCAGAAACTGCTGCATGGCTGGACCCATGAGTTTCAGGACAGAGGCGCCTACCTGTGGCCGACACATTACTGTAGGTGTCCTGGAGATGACACTGTCTCTGTACCCATTTACCAGAGCCTCTCTCCCTTACCAGCCTGGCCTCCTTTAGACTGAAGAAAGCCAGCTTCTTCCACGTGCCTCCTGACGAGCAGCAGAGCTGGAACAGCACTTACAGCAGCCTCAGCCCTGCGTCTGACCTGGGCACACCAAGCTGCCTCACAAGCATCTGTCCCTCGATGCCTCCTGTTCTCTCAGCTGCTGGGCTGTTGCCTTTCCACCTCTATTTCTGTCCTGTCATTAGTCACTCCACAGAGTGAGCAAGCCCATCCATTTCTGCTTTTCCAGTTTTCTTAATAGTACTTGCTCTTTCTCCTTTCCCGTCTAACAAATACTCTCCTGCTTTAGAAGGGTGGAAATCTCACATTTGAAGAACAAGGCAGTGGGCTGGCATGAAGGGGGAAGTCTGGGGTGTCTCTAGACAGACCTCAAGGCTTATGTGTCAGTTGGTGGGTTTGTCTTCTTAGCAAATGAAGACTGCTTCTTTCGGCATTACCTCCCTACCTCCATCTCCTTTTTTGTAAAATGAAGATTACAACCCAGCTATAGACAGTCATCTCAAAGTCTAGACGAGGCGCCTGGTTCAAAGTGGTTTTCTGTTATTTATTAAGTCTCTTGAATTCTTGCTGGAAACAAGAGCAGCATTAGCTGGTGCCTCAAACAGTGGTGAAATGGGTTGGGACATGACACCTTCTGCCAGCACATCGACTCTCACACTTGGACTTCACATCACACGGAAGCCGTGGAGCCTGGTTGCTGGGGTTCAAAGTTTCCTATGCTATTTTTTTCCTTAACTGTCTACTTGAACCATATTTGTTACTTTGGTTTTTTTTTTCTTTCTAGAAATATGCTGATAATGTTTATTTTTTTTCAGAGCAGAGTTTCCAGAGTATATTCTATCTTCATATTAGGTTATGTAAACTTTAATGGAGCTGGTCACTATTTATAAGGTAGTAATGTGGGAGAACAGGTGTAGTTCCCAAGACTATCTCATTTCTAAGTTACTCTTGCTCTGTATGTTGGCGAGTGTTTCCAGTGCTTTGGCTCCTGTGTGCCAGTGTTTTATGGGAATTGTATTCTCGTTCCTCAGTCTTGGCCTTCAGGGCCCAGAAGTTTGTGAGGCCTTCCCTAGGGATGAAGGAGTTCCATCTTGGTCTGCTCGCCTCGTGAGGCATTCCAGTGACAGATGAATTCTGGCCAGTGAATCGAGAAGGACACAGATGTCAAAGCCATGGATTTATAAATGGTTTGGTAACTGGCTGCTTTTGTCCAATCAGCATTTGGCTGATTTTTCTCCTCAAGCAGGCATAATTACTCAATTATGACTTCTATGACACAAAACAAAACCCACCCAAACCGAGTGACAAATGTGTGAGACTGAAGGTAAAGGTAGTGGAGTCCTGGCAGAGGCTCAGGACTTAGGCAGCCATGCCAGAGTGGATCTGAACCCAATGACCTCTAGCACTCTAGGAATATTCACTTATTTCTGAGAAATGAAAAAGTCATTTCTGAGTTCAAAAATAAGCACCGGGATTTTTATATCTTTGAAATATAATTAGCCTGAAAACTGCGCCTCAGCGCTTGAAAAAGAACCATTCTGCTCTTGTGATTTTTTTTCCTCTAAGCCTGGCTTGCAGTCAGTTACAGTTTTCCTCATGAAAGGGCCATCTTTGTTCTCCATGGTGTCCCTAGCACAGCACACGACTTGAGGAGGTGACAGATCAGCGACTTTTGGTGAAAGTCCAGGTTGTATTGTCACTGTGACAGACCACATTCCTGCCCTCTCTTAGCTCTGGCACTGTAGCACAGTGCCACTGTGGATGATGGGTAAACTTGCTAATGCAGTGGTCTTATAGAGAGTGTACAAACCCATGCATCACACTGGATTGATGTGTGAGCTGTGGTTTGCCAAACTCAGTGAGGATTTTTCATGCTCCGAACTGCCCGTGAACTGCATTAAGTCACATGACTGCCCATGTCATGTACAATGCTGCGTTACGTTTAGTTCCCATGAACTGCGGGAACTCCTAACAGAAGCAGTCAGCTGCCCTGGTAAATCTCACCTTCACTGTCTTCCCACTTTCCTCTAGCAGGGTCTCTGGGTCTGACCCACTGCCTGCCTTATGAACAACGCTTTATTGAACACAGCCATTCTGCTTTCACAATAACTACAGAAACTGGTCATTTCAACAAAAACCAAATGGCTTCCAAAGCCTACAGTGATGACTTTACAAAAGATGTATGCCAACCTGACTGTGCCTTCCTGTGTTCCTCAGGCCCTACTGCAGAAAGCTACAGCTGTGGCCCAAATTCCATACAGGGTGTGAGGAGCTGTTGAGCTGCCCAGTGCTGCTGCCCTGCCTCAGGATTAGTCTTTGTCGTTGTGTCCCCTGTTAAGATGTGGCTCAGAGGCTAACCGTAGTGCCTATAGCGGTCTGTTGTTAGTCAGCGTCCTGGTAACAAGCTCACGGGAATGGAACTAGCCGGAGAGCTTGGCATGCTAGTGGAAGAGGTGAGCATGACCCTGAGCCCTGGGCCCTGGTTAGCCAGCATACTCCTGTGCATGGCTCTTGGTGATACCTGCAGAAGCTGAACTGTGAGGCAGCATTAGAGCCCATGTCTCTGGGATGCAGATCCTGGCCGTTATTCTAAAGATAACTTAGAGCTTTGAAGAATACAGATTCTAAGGGTGAGGTAGAGGGCGATCTCCAAGTCAGAAGATTGACTGCCAAACCGACTGTTTCTCTGGTTATTTTATAGTTGTCATCTGATATGGGAACATGGAACTGAAATTTTTTTTTTTGGTTTATGAATTCCCTAAAAATTGATGCTGGAGCTCTTCACAGGAAAAGTTAATTTCCACGTTAGTCATAGAAAGAATCTGTATGTTGTGTCGCAACAGCCCTTCCCATCACCAGCATGTCTGTTTCCCATCGCCCCTCTAGTGCCCTTCCCTGTCCCCTCTCAGCCCCTCTCACTGCTTCTCCTATACCATTAATTCTGGTGCTGATGACATATCTGCTGCTGGGTCTCGTCCACTTCAGCTGTGCATGATTTTACAGTGTGCATGCTCAGTCTTCAGTTTTGTATCTTAGAATTCCACACCTGAATGTTTCATCTGCTCATTGGCATTTTCATCGGTGCCAGAAGCAGCGCACTCATTCCTCCTGATCTGCCCAGAACAGTGGACAGTCTGCTCAGCTCCTAAAGCCAAGCGTTGCTCGTGATTCCTCTTCCTGGCCCGTGTTTGCCAAGTTCTACCTCCCAACTGTCCTTCAGATGTATTTCCTCTTCCTGCCCTAGCCACTGGCCTGGTTTTCACCTCCTGAATCATTAAACATTTCTGAAATTGTGTATTTCCTTCCAGTCATTCTTTACTTAGCACTTCAAATGGTTGTTCTGAATTTTCACTGAGTTATCATTCTTAAAATGAAGTCCAGTTCACTGCAGTGGTTTGTAGAGACCCCTTTGAGCCTTGTCTCTCCGCCTGTCTAGTTAGAATGCAGTGCCACCCCTTAATGGTGACTTGTTGTGGGAGCTCCTTCCGCTCCTTCAGCCAATAGCCGCTGAGATACCA
>LOEQ01000338.1:237528-249990 GCA_001685075.1 Bramus lutescens | reverse complement strand
CCCCTTTAAATCCCAACTGGTGTGGGATTGTTTATGACTTACGCCTTCAGTGACTGATGCTCTCTCCTCTGCTAGAGCACTCTGCTCACCCCAGTTCTGAGCTGGTTTCCATTCTTACATGGTAGCCTGCTTCCCCTACTGATTTCTCTGGGTGATCCACAATGTCTTGTGCTTTCTCTTTTGAGGCCAGCCTGGGCTACATGAGATCCTGTTTCAAAATAAATAGATAAATACAAGTTTCTTGAAGGTAGAAATTTGTATCCACGGTCTTTTATTTAGACAGGCATACATTTAGCAATCATTTTATATTAAATAAAACTATAGTATAGTATGAGCTGGTTCTCTCTCTGCCCATAAAACTCCATTGTGATCCCCCACCGTATGACACAACATACTTTTCCAGATCATTTGTCTCTTTGTGTGTAATTTAGAGGAATATATGAAATAATTTTTAAGTTGTCATATTTTAAGTTTTAACATGAATATGTTTATTTCAAAGTTGTTTTAATAATTTTATTAGGAGGCCATTTGGGGGATGCTAATTTTACCATCATGATTATAGACACTCTGGGAACTTGGTTGTCACCCCGTCTCTGTCTTCATTGATCTCTCCTTGCTAGTATTCTGTACAGATAGGTTTGATGTTTATATTTAGCCATTTAAAACTATCCTCTAAGTGAAGAAAAGATGCTACATATTATGGGTATTTTCTTTCTTCCAGTCTACCCTGACATTTGCACCATCAGCCTAGTGGCCGTGAGTGACGTGAGCAAGCACGCTGATAGAATTGCCTTCTGGGATGACGTCTATGGCTTCAACATGTCCTGCATGAAGAGGGCAGTTATTCCAGAAGCTGTTGTGGAAGTTGTAGATCATAAGACCCTTATTTCAGACCCTTGTGTTATAAAGGTAGGTGTGGGCATTCCCTCTGTGTCTGTGGGGCTTGATGCTAGGACTCCCTGCACATGCTACAATCCATACATGTGCAAAATGAGGACGTGTATACATGTGGCCTGCATGCGCACTGCCGTACACTTCAAATCATCACTTACTTCCCTTACTGCCAAGTGAGTGCTGTTTAGTTGGGTGTTTTAGAAGGTAGATGTCTGCACAAAGGTGATACATTCAGTCCACAGTTGCCTGAATCCAAGGGGATGGGGCCACAATACAGGATGCCTGCTTACTGGCTTTCCATGTGGGCCTCCTGATTTTAATTTAGTCTAAAACAGGGTCAAGCTCGCTTCTGGGCCGTGGTTGCTCAGAGTCTCTTCTCATTATTCCATTTATCAGCCTTTGGATCCAAGTGCTAGAGCTGCTTGACTCACTTGTAGTAATTTGGCCTCCTGAAGGCAGAGGCCCACATCTGCAGTGCTGGCATCTGCCTCCCCACCACCTGGAATCACGCTGGCCCCACAGATCATCATTACCATCACACAGTATAATTTGTTTGATTCCTTCCAGACTCGTTAGATTAATTACCATGAACTTACCTGAAACTGCAGGGCAGCTGTGTGGGAAAATTCTCATTAAGTCCTTTTGTGTTTTATTTTTGTCCTTGTTAATTATAGTGTTACTGTTACTGTTGGTTTTACATGGGTTCACCATAGCTTGACAGTGAAGAGGCACATTGAGTTTCTTAGCACATTGGCTATCTAAGTAGATAATGGAGTGTGCGAAGTCTTCCAGTCAATGGCTTTAGTAATATCTAGCCATTCTCTGCACAAAGGAGACTCCTAGGCAAGCGAGCTCGATTAACTGTGGGGCTGCTGGGTGTCCTGGTGCACTGATGGCCACTATGGGCCTGCTCCATGCTGCTGCCCTGGTACCCTGGTAGGAAGAGGGGTAGGGAGCTATCTGCATCAGAACAGAGGGGAACAGTTAGTACCACCTTGGCCCTGTTGCAGAGCAAGAAGAGTAGTGGGAGGGAGTGCCGAGTTCTCTCCTGGTGCCCAAACTTCTTCATCCCCAAACTACTGTGAATGGCTGAAGTAGCTGGTTCAGGACTGAAACCCCAGGGTGTTTAGTAGATGCTCTGTGACGTCAAGCGTGCCTGTTCAGCACCGTTTGTTTCTCCCCATTCTTCCCACTCTTAAAAGCCCCCACACTATGTAACTTTCTTTAAAATATTAAAGAGCATGATGACCAGGCTGTGACCTAAATTCTATCACTTGTCAGCCATTCCCAAAGTGATTTGGAGAGCTTTAATCAGGGCAGAAGACAAAGAAAGGAATGGACTGTTTCATTCAAGATGAATCTTAACTTCTGCTGCTTGTTTTGAATTATTGTGGGTTTTTTTTTTTACTATCTAACATGCATATTAAATTCATTGAGAGATGAATTTTTCTGACAGTCTTTCTCTTCAGCAGCATGTGTTTTCAACTTGGTATTTCCTCAAAGATTAGTGTCATAACCTGAAACTTAGCAGAGAGGGCGGTGTGCAGTACTGGTATGCAAGATGATCTCAGTGGAGGGAAGAACACTAGATTTTATATTTGAAGTCTGGAGTGTATCAGCAAAGCTAACAGACAGATCTGCGTGTGACTTCATAGATAATACTGCTTCCAGAAGTCAAAGTAGAAGATACCAACTTGATTTAAAGAAACATTAGCTAACTGTTAATGTTCCTTTAGTGTGGCTGGCCTGTGTTTAGAAATTAGGCAACACTGGTTTACAGCTGCTGTGTATTAGCTAGACTTTGTTATTCCTGTTTACTGATCTTTTTCTTTCTTCTTTCTACTGGGAAGCATATAGATTGCCACACTACATGTATCTCAGACTTGGAGTTTTCTTCAGATTTTACCCTGAGAACCACAAAGACAGCCATGTGCACGGTAAGCCACCCCTTCCTACTTCCACAGATCTGACTAGCAGTGCAGCTGATTGGCAGAGTAATGAATTAATTACCATGCTTGTGATAAATGAAAACGACTATTGCCATTGACAGTCTGTCTTTGCCTTTGCTGTCGCTGGACAGATCTGCTTAACAGATGAATAGACTTCAGAAAAGTCCCTGCAGCTGGGTGTGGTGATGAGTGCCTGTAATCTCAGCCCTCAGGAGATGAAGGACAGCCACAGCTATAAAGACCCTGTCTCCTGTTTAGTTAGTAGACAGTAGTGGGCAATCTTGGTTTTTATTTTCCTTTCCTCTTTTGGTTATTATCTATCATACTTAGTGGAGAACATTCAACTTTGTCTTCAAAAACAAAAATTCTTATGCTGTGCCCCCCTGTAGGTCTCCACACTTAATTCAGATATAAGGACTCAACTCTGGCACAGAAGAAAAGATGTGGCCTTTGAAATGGTAGGCAGATCCAAATACACATTTGTAGGTCTGTCTGTCCTGTGGAGACAGAGTTCCACTGTGTAGCCTAATTCTATCTGCATGGACAGCATGCTTTGTGTGGAGTAATCCAGGCCATGTCAAGCCCAAACTGTCAGGGAATTGTGGTAGGTTTTAGCTCAGAAGCAGATATTCCTATGTAGTACTGAATGTTAGCACTTCCGAGAGTTTTCTGCCACATACTTTAAATCAAATGCATCTTCTTGTGATGGCAGGCAGAGTGCACGTTACTCTGTTGTCACAATCGTTCAGGTTGGCTTGCTTTAGGATGCTGCATTCTACTGATGAGGAGTAGAAACTTCTGCCATGCTTTATCCCCCTGACTCCTAAACAGCCTTGTTAGTGGGATTGTACGAGTCATCCAGAGAACACGAGGAAGCCTTAACAAATAGGACAGTACAGGTATGCAATCAGCCAGAGTCAGATACAGGCTCATCTGAAATAAGCCTGAAATGTATTCCGTTCTAGACAAGGTGAGCCAGAAGTCTAGCAGCTGTTGTCGGACAGGAGGATGGAAAATTTTGAATCCATATGCAGTCCAAACAGAAAGAGCTAGATTTAGCTGAGGAAGTAGGCCATGTGTCTCTCCTTTGTAGCAAATACAAATAAATCCTGGGCTAGAGAGATGGCTCAGTTGGTAAAGGGTTTAATCCTTAGGATTTATGTAAAAGTGAAAGGTGGGAATTGATTTCACAAGTTGTCCCCTGCCCTGCACACACATAATGATAAGGAAATCCTTAAAAAAAAAAATGAAAAGTAGATCTTTGAGTTGTTAAACCCTGTCTCTTGGAGAGAACTGGGATGTTTAGATAAGCATCTGCATTTCCAGCAAACCCCCTCCTTCCCATGCTCACTTGACCAGGAGCTTGGCACAGCTAGGACACTTGCACCTAATGCTCCTAATAAACCTCGTCATCTGAAGCCTGGTTCACCCAGGTCTGCTTCTCCTCTCTTTGGTCTGGAGCTGTTGTGTGAACATGGTCTCTGAGGCTACTCCTAAAGAGATAGCCTCTGTGTTCATGAAGAATAATCCAGCACAGGCATATTTCAGAGGACAGGTGTCAGATTAGTGAAGGGCAGTGCCACCAATGGGCAGAGCTGGTCATGGGCAAAGCTAGATGGTGGAGGTGGAAGGCTGAGAAGCAGCATGGGGACTGAGAGCGGGAGTTTGTTGTTGGTTTTAAGTAGAGAGAACAAAGTCTGTGGATTTGTACTGGGAAGAATAAACTTCAGAAAAACTCAATGCCTTTCTCATTCTGAAACTAGAATACCTAGTGACAAATACACAGTTTCTAAGGAGTTGAGCATGTATAAATACATGCACAGTGTTTTTCTCCTGAGAGATTCCAAATTTGTGGCCTAATTAAAAAACTAGAAAAAATTGAATTTTTCAAAATAACAAGAACACCCTTTGGATTTAATTTTCACAGCATGTGTGCTGCGGGCTGAGCCTCTCAGGGTGGTTAGAACCTTCTATGAATAAACACCTTTTCTGCACAACCGCACAACCCCCTCGCTTGCCTCCACATGTACACACAGCATGGACGTTTCAAAGCAGTTTTAATTTGCTAGAGTTTATTGACAAATGGCTTCACCTTATGAATTCTAGTTTTGTTATAGTTGTTTGTTTTTCATTCTCTATGTATGGGGTGGATGTGTGTGCGTGTGCGTGTGCGTGCATGCCAGAAAAGAATACTGGGTGTGTCCTCAGTCACCTGCCTCCATGTTGCCTTAGACAAAGTCTCTCACTAAAGCAGAAACTCAACTTCTAAGCTAGGTTGAAGCCAAGAGATCCTCTTGCTTCTGCTCCAAGGTCAGCTACTGCAAAGGCACACAGCCATGCTTGGGCTTCAGCTCAGGTCTCGTGCTGGCACAGCAAGGGCTCTTTTTTCTGAGGGTCTTCCCGGCCCTATCTGGATTTCTAGCTTGTCTTTCATTTTGTTCATGTAGCTGTGGGATTGCTTGCTGTGCTGAGCATCTCTCCAGCGCAGCTTCTCACCAGTATAGGAAACCATTTCCTCTGGGCATGGTTACATGTGCCTCTAATCCTAGCCCTGAGGAGACTGAGGCAGGAAAATTACAGCAACGCTGATACCAGCCTAGCCTGTGATATGAGATCTGTCTAAAGTCTAAAAAACAAATAAACAACAGCAACAAATTATTTATTATTTATTTTTTATTTTCAAGACAGAGTTTCTCTGTGTATGTCTAGCTGTTCTGAAACTCACTCTGTAGACCAAGCTGGCCTCAAACTCACAGAGATCCTCCTGCCTCTGCCTCCCAAGTTCTGGGATTAAAGGCATAGGCCACTACCACCTGGCCAAAACAAAAAACAAAATGCTGTTATTTTTGTCATTGTTTTTGTGTGTAAAGCACTGGTTTTAGAAGTGTTTTTCCCCTTTACTCATACTTGCAATCATTTCTAAGGTCTATATTTGCTGCCTCCCTGAGCCAACCCTAAATGTTTCTCTTGATTATCTTCTTCTAATTATGAGTTTTCCAGTTTTTCATACTGCATATAATTATTAGCTGATTAGAAGAGTGGCTCAGCAATTAAGATCACCTATGCTCTCCCAGAGGACCCAAGTTCTCTTCCCAGCACTCATATGACAGCTCACAACTACTTGTGACTCCAGCTCCAGGAGATCCAGCACCCTCTTCTGGCTTCTTTGAGCATACATCTGTACATATCCCCACACAGACATATATACATAAATAAAAGCAATTTTCTAAGTGGAAAAATTATGGTAGTCATTATATACTAGAATAATTCGGACTAAAGTGGTAGTATTCCTGTAGAACGTCACTCTGGAGGCAGTTGTTGGGGAGAGGACTGAGTGCCGCGGTGGTTGCTCTCCAGCGTCTTGAGAATGGGGTCAGGCTGTCCTCTGTTCAGCTTCCTGGAGAGCCCAGCAAAATAAAGCCAGGCTCACAACTTGCTGCAGGAAGAGGACCTTGCCCTATTAGGCTGACCAGCAACCAGCCCTCGTAGGGAAGCAAAGTCAGGGTGTGCAGAGCGTCCCACTTGAGTGAGATCAGATCGAGAGCAAAGTCCCCATCAGGTATTGGACTGTTGCAGATTGGCAGGCAGCTAAGTGGGCTTCACATTGTTTCCTGAACACTGAACACTACTCCACTTACCTGTTTCTTACTCTCGCTCTTGCTCACTCAGTTACTTTTTCCTGAGGCAAGGTCTCACTAGGAGCCCAAGCTGGCCTTGAGCTTACAGTTGTCCTGTAAGCTTCTCCAGTATGGGGACTGCAGGAATGCGTGACTGCCTTCTCTACTGGAGAGGTTTTCACTGTGTTAGTTAATAAGCCTGTTCCTCATACATAGGCTCTCCTGAGGCACCTAAAGTAAACGTCTGTCTTGGAAGAACTTAGGGACACGGAGAATTGAATGGGAAAGGCTCCTGTCAGGGGTAGCACATGGTTGAGGCCTGGGGTCTGAGCACTGCACATGACAGTGATAGTTAAGAACTTGTTTACACAGAGCACAGGCTCTGCCTTTGGGTTTCCCTAGATTTCCCAAGAGACCCAGGCCCAGGCTGATGTCTCACTCTGTCCTCAGCATATGTCCTCAGCTCCAAAAGCCACTGTTGGGGTCTGATTCTGTGACATAAAAACACCTCTCTCTGGTAATTGTTTAACATTCAAGGCTCCTTCCTAGTTTTTCCATTAGTTTATTTCAGCCATATCTAATATGCCACATAATTCATTTTCTAAAGAGGCTGCCCATTTTAAAACGAGCTTTACATTCATTAAGTGGCCAAACTAAAGCATTCTTGTTTCTGATGAAGTTGGTGTCTTGCTCCAAGATCCAGAGTTGAACTTCAAGGTTATCATCACTGGTATCAGCCACGCTTGTTCTTTTCCTTCTCCTCATGGCAGCGCTGAGGGAAGAGTTTGCAGGGTTGTGGCCCCAGAGGCTTGGGCCCAGCATGTTGGGGAGGCTGCCTAGAGGAAACGCTGCCCTGGACTCTCCTGTTTGTCTAGGCAGTCTCTGAGGCCTATTGAGAAACTGTCTGCCTAACTAGGGTTTTGAAAAGTTGAAGTAAATGAAAGAGCATTGAAGCAGGAGCTAAAAATCCTGTTGCCTCTCAGGTTATTCAGCCTCTCTTCATGACGTGCCTGGTGAGTGGCTGCAGCAATTTGAAAGCTCAGGTTTTGACCTGTGCAGAGGCAGGCCGGCCTTCAGGCTGCTGAGTCTCTAAGGCAGATACACTGCTATGAGAATAGGTTTCACCATGTTTACAATCAAACCTCAGTGAGTCCTTGTCATAGTACTTTATTTTGTTTTATTTTCTAATCAAGCTTTACATTTTTCTAATGACTTCAGGAAGGAGTCAGTTTCTTTGCAACTGTTCTTCAAATCTTCTAAAAGTTTTTTTTTATTATTACAAATTTGATGATGGTAACCAGCTAATTCCAAACTCATTCCGCATAGTAAATCAGTACTTGGAACTCATTGGTATAGGTTGACCTAATTTTGACCTTGCAAAGCTAATCAACTAAACAAACTAATTACTAAAGCACATCTGTGCTGCTTAGAAATGGTCAGATTTGTCTTGAGCTTGCATCATGGATTTCAGAGAGACAGCTGGCAGACATTGTAATAGGCTGCCTTAAGGAAGGTTTATGTTGTAGAGGAGAGTGGTTCTCGCTGACTTCTCTGCAGCCGGTGTTAGGTCTCCTTGTCGGGATGCCCATGCCATCTAGACCTGAGGCTGATCCTTGTCTCTGCTCCTCTGTGTCCCAAGCATCACCAAGTACTAACTGACCAGTGTTAAGAGCTGGAGGCCTTGGAGTATGTAGTAAGCTGAAGAGGTATTTCTGTGTCCACAGCTATTACTGGCAGAGTCAGATACTCAGTTTACACCATGGATATTAGGTAGTGCCAAATAAAGACAGAGTTTGGTAGTCTGTGCTAGGGCACTCTTGTCATCTAGTGAGGCACTTGCTTCACAGCAGGGCAGCACAGACAGAAGAGTGGGCAGAAGTGACTTACCAGGTCATGCTGTGCTGGCAATGTGTGCTGAAAGGCTGTATGAAGTGTTTGTGTTTGAAAGTTGTAGCAGAGTGCACTCTCAAGGTCTGACTGAGCTGTGTCAGCAGCATTCTTAAGAAACTTGGGATGACAAAGAAAAGGCTGGGAGAAACCTATTCGGGCTTCCATTTGTTCTTATTAGATTTATCTCCAGTTTACAAGAGCTCCAAGAACAACTGTAAAAGTTGACTCTCCTTCCACCATGAGGTTTCTGGGGATTGGACTCAGGTAATCAGGCTTGATGAAAAGTACCTTTGCCCACTGAGCTATCTCACCACCCCAGAGTGGTCTGTTCCTATAAATTCGGCAGCCTCTCCAGCCACATGCGTTGCACAGGTCACAGCAGAAGTGCTTTCATATGCATGTATAAGAATATTTATTGCAGCCTTCTTATTGCCCCAAACTGCAGAGAATCCAAGCACTTAACAGAGCAAATAGGGCATTTAATATGTGATATTAAACATTTAACAGGGTAATAAATAAATGTGATGAGAACATAGCAATGAGGAACGTATGTGTGACCATGATATTCATGAGTCTTATGGGTGTAAAGTTCACCTCAGAATAGAGGGACCACCCAGGAGAAAGTTTCATTATGTAAGTTTCAGGCTAAATTAGCATGATTTTTAGTGTTTGATCAGTGCATGCTGTATGCATGTATAGAAGTAGCTTCTGCTCAACCCCATTAGGATGTATAGGTGACGTATTAATTTTTAGGAAAGGAGTCTAGAGTGGCTAGAACATGTAGACCATAGTGTTTGCAGAGGTGTAGAGCCTTCCCTATCATCTGTTGCCCTGCACTTAATACAATGAGAAGTGATTAGATGCACTTGGAAGCCGGGAGGTAGTGGCTCACACCTTTAATCCCAGCACTCGGGAGGCAGAGGCAGGTGGATCTCTGTGAGTTCAAGCCTCGTCTGTAGTTTTGGACAGGCTCCAAAACTACACAGAGAAACCCTGTGTGTGAACTCCCTTCCCCCCAAAAAAGGGGGAAGATGCACTTGGAAAGGAGCTTTGCTGGAATATGGTGCTAAAGGGACTAGAGTGGATGCAGGCGGCTGGTGGTCAGGCTAGCCCAGTAGCATAGCCAATAACCACGGTTGACATGGGCAGTTTAGAAAGGAGATGGTGATCCATAAGTAACTGGAGATGAAACCAAGAGAATGAAGTTAGTAAAGAGGATGAGAGAAGGATGGCATAAAGACAAAGTCACAGAGACAGGTTCCTCGTAGGAAGCTTAAAGGATCACAGCTGAGACAACAAAGAGAGAACAGACTTAAGAGGCAGGGATCCAGTGCTTGGCTGCTGGCTGATATGTGTCCTTCAACCTGTGTAAGGAGAGTGCTGTAGGGCGTGACTCTTCTGGTCCTAAAACTGTTTTATGGAGTGGTATTTTGAAAAAGTTTCTCAAATGATGTTGACACTGTTTGACAAAGCTTATAAAACTTGCTGTTAATGGGTGCGGTTTTGTTGTGTTCTGATTTTGTTTGTTTGCTTTTTGGAGATCGGATTTCTCTATGTAGCCCTGACTGTTCTGGAATTCACTCTGTAGACCATGCTAGCCTCAAACTCAAAAGAGGTCTGCCTGCCTCTGCCTCCCAAGTGCTGCGATTAAAGTCATGGGTCACTGCCACTGGCTAACAAGTGTGGTTTTGTTTTGTTTTGTTTGAGACAGGGTTTCTCTGTGTAGCACTGACTGTCCTGGAACTCTCTTTGTAGACCAGGCTGGCCTTGAACTCACAGAGATCTTCTGCCTCTGCCTCCTGAGTGCTGGGAATAAAGGTGTGCATGCACCACCATGCCTGGCTGACCATTTTTTAACCTTTTCAGCTTCCTAAGGTTTGGGGATTCTGAAAACTTCTTATTGGCAAGTCTATTAAGGCAGCATAGCATCATGTACAGATATAATGCAACAAACAGGTTGGTCAACTGAGCATTCAAGTAAGCAGAGTCCCCAGGAATAGGAACTACCCCAGTGTAGATGATTCTGCTGTCTTAAGCAAGCCTGGCCAGTGGCCATTTTTCCATTCCTTATCCCCTCACATGCTTCTCTATCAGAATATCTTTCCAAACTGCATCGCTGATGGTCTTCAGGAGGCAGGACAGTGGCAGTCGCCTGTCAGCACTGCAGCAGCTACTCAGCACCCGATGCGGTGAACTATCCAAGCCCCAGCTCCACTGTTCAAGGCACTCGGTTCATCTCTGCTTTTGCATTTCCTCGTGAAACACGATCATGAACATATCTTAATCTTGAAAAGCTTAGGTGTGTTCCCTACATTGTGTTAACTCTAAGATGTGTGTTCTTTGATAGAATGTTGAAAAGAATGGCCCACAGTGACTAAGTTGCTGTTCACACATCATCAGCGAGAATGTGACTGTCTACAAAACAGGTAGCTCTGGAGCTGAGAGTGACTTGTCTATGGAATGGGGTAGTTCTATAAGTCATGCCATGGTGGAGCCTCAGGCTTGCAGACTGAAGGACTGGTAGCACCTGGCTCCAGGGGCTCCAGACAGAACTGTAGCATTGTATCATTGCTCTGAAACACCCTGTGTGGAAGCAGGGATTCATGAGCTGCACTGGACAGATTTGACACTAGATGGGACAGAGGTGTTTAGGTGGGGCGGTGTCACAGGGGACTCAGCAATGTCAGAGGAGTCACACAGGCTCAAGCACGATGGAAGGGTGGATGGGGTATTTATTGAATAAACAGTAGTAGGTTCTGTCTTAAGGCTGTCAAAAGGCCTCTCCCTACCCTGTCACACAGGCCACCTGTGGGCATTGTTGTGCAGATAAGTGAATTGACTCTTTGATAGAGGCATTTACCCTGGAGTGATGACCTATGAGAAAATAATCTTGCCCTTTTAAGTCTTTTTACAGAAGTCTTTGTGAATATTGGCCCTCAAATCTGACATAGCATACCCAGTGTTTCCAGACATTGTGTGTGAGTGGGCATTGAAAGGACCATCCGTCTTCATGGAGAAATTAGTCAAGAATTGAAAAATAAATTTTTGTTGCATAAACTAGATAAGTCACAGTGTAGTTTATGATGTTTACAGAAGTGAGTCAGCCCGTCTTCCTCTTCTCACAGAGAAGAGTGACACCGTGGTACTGGCAGACCTTCAGTTTGCGCACGTGTTCTCCTGTGCTTGGCACATGAGAAAGATACACGTGCGTGCGTGCACACACACACACACACACACACACACACACACACACTCTAATCTGTCTAAGACTCACGAGAAAATCCCAGAAGGGGGCTAAGGATGTGACTCAGTTGGTACAATACCTGCTTAGCATATGAGGAGGCCAGAGTCCATCCCTAGGACTACATGAACAGGCTTTGATCCCAGTACTTGGGAGGTGCAGACATAAGAATCAGAAGTCATTCAACTACATAGTGAGTCTGAGGCCAGCCTAGGGAATGTGGGACCCTCTCACAGAGAGGGAGGGAAGAAGACAAGGGCGATGGGGAGAGGGCGAGAAGGAAGACCCAAAGAAGTTAGACTTGTGGCTGTTTCTGCTCTGCCACTCAGGAAGCAGCTGAGCAGCTTCATGTTGCCCCTTTGGGAGCCCTCCACCCTAACAAATAGAAAGGGATGATGGGGAAACTATCAGCTAATCACATCTAGTTAGGGTGTGGCTACCTGTAGTCCAGGTATCAAAACTGGTAGGACACAGGCGTGCACTCTCTCTGCGCGGTGCCCGCCGGATATATAGGACGTCAGACCTCCCACTCTTGTAGCATGAGTTTCCCCTTTTCAACTATTAAAATATAACAGTTATTCTTGAGCTGGTCTGGTTATTTATCTTACTGACCTAATTGGCTAACACTTACAAAGGGGTGTTGGTCTTCCTAAGGGTTTGCAGTGGGAATCCTGAAAGACTGACATCAAGAACAGGGCATAACAGAGACCAGAGAACTGCAATGACTGCAGCCAGCTTCACCGCTCCTGCTCAACCCAGGGAACCTGGGTCCCAGTGGTGTCTTACAGTGATGGAGCTGCATGACCCAGGGAACCCAGGTCCCAGTGGTGTCTTACAGTGATGGAGCTGCATGACCCAGGGAACCCAGGTC
>LOEQ01000338.1:225813-237163 GCA_001685075.1 Bramus lutescens | reverse complement strand
GAGCTGCATGACCCAGGGAACCTAGGTCCCAGAGGAGCCTTACAGTGATAGAGCTGCATGACCCAGGGAACCCAGGTCCCAGTGGTGTTTTACAGTGATAGAGCTGCATGACCCAGGCAACCCAGGTCCCAGAGGAGCCTTACAGTGATGGAGCTGCATGACCCAGGGAACCTGGGTCCCAGTGGTGTCTTACAGTGATAGAGCTGCATGACCCAGGGAACCCAGGTCCCAGTGGTGTTTTACAGTGATGGAGCTGCATGACCCAGGGAACCCGGGTCCCAGTGGCGTCTTACAGTGATGGAGCTGCATGACCCAGGGAACCCAGGTCCCAGTGGTACCTTATAGTGATGTTGGGTTGCTAGTTTCCAGGGGCATTTCAGAAATAAATTCAAAAATCTTTCTAGAAGATTATTGCTATAAGCCTAAAATTATTTCTAACTGACAATTTTAAGAAGTTCATTGTAAGGTACATAATCAAAGGCAATCAGTGATTTTGAGAGAAGACGACATGGACCAAGAACTAGGTGAGATGGGGACTAAGATCAGCTCTGGGAGCCACTGATATTCCTCCAAATCATATATTAAATCAACTAGACTTGGTGTGTTCAGGAGGAAAAGACTGAAAACATTTCTGAAAATAAGGTATCTAATGTGGAAAGGAGCCAGACACCCTGAACCTCAATATAGTGCAGTACAAGCTGGCAGCAGATCTTCATAGTGAGGATCTGTGAGCTGGGCTTCACACCAAAAGAAAATAACTCAGGAGGTGCAAGGACAAGGACGAGACGTGCCTTACTACCATACCTATTGCTATGATGAAATAACCTGACAAACACCCAAGGAAAGAAGAGTCTGTTGTGGCTCACAGTTCATGGTGCCATTAACAGCAGGTATTCTCAGTAACTGAGTGCAAGAAAAATGAGTAACAAATTGAGATACATCCAGGAAAGTGATGGAGAAAGCCAGGGATAGTACACACCTGTAACCTTAGAAGATCAAGCCTGTTCTTGGCTACATAGTGAGTTCAAGGCTACTCTGAGCTACTGGGGACTCTGTGTCTTGCTATGATGATTGAAACATGAAGAAATGATACAGTGCAGATAAAACCTGCAGGCATGTGCTTAGGGAAGGAGGCCAGGTACATCATGGCATGTTGTATGAATCCTTCCATGTGGATGTTCAGAACAAGAAAATGTAGGCTTGGACTGGTGTAGAATGCTCTAGGGTTGTGATGCTACATGACTCTGATTGCATTGAAGAACGTGAGTTTACACTTATTTAAATGGGTAGCTTTTGTGCTATGTGAATTCTGTCACAATTAAAAGGGAAGAAGCCCTAGACCCATTCTGAAAAAAATTCATAGTCCAAGGAGAGAATTTTAAGAACAGTTAGTGGTAATAGGTTTTCCATCCCTCGATAATAGGTTTCTCCATTGATGCAGTAAGCCAGATCAAGCCGAAATGAAAAGTATAGCAATAGGTTTATTTGAGCAAATCAAAGGCCAAAGAAGCTATACCCACTAACAAAAGCAAGGAGATTTTATAGGTTGTAGGCAAGGCATGATGACCTGTCCACCACAAGCTGGGTTTGTGCCCAGTGTGCTCAAAAGATGAGCACTTTGGGTGGGAATTTGGTGGGTGGCAGTTTCAGGGGAGGAAGCTGCAGTAGCTTTTTGGAGCTTTTCCTATGTTCAGGAGACTCTGAGTAGGTGGGGTTTGAAGGGGGATGATGGGGCTTTCCAGATCATGAACTGGAGGTTCAAACAGAACAAGTGGGGCCTGGTGGGGTCTATGCAAGTAGACTTTTCAATGACAATGATAGAATCTGCAAAGAAAATCCAAGCACTTAGGAAGCTGAGGCAGGAGGATTGTGACTTTCAGGTCAGACTGGGCTGCAAAGCCTAGCTTTAAAAAACAGGCAGGGAGGGAAAGAAAATAAAAGGCACTCCAACCCATATTCTACCATTGTATAATACTAAAAGAGAGTAAACCAGTCCTAAGCTCCACTCCAATGAAATCTTTAAGAATTAAACAAAGAGGCAGGTCAGTGTCACGGGCCTCTTTTTTTTTTTCAAGATAGGGTTTCTCTGTGTAGCCATGGCTGTCCTAGAACTCCTCGAACTCACAGAGATCCACCTGCCTCTGACTCCTAATTGATGGGATTAAAGGTGTGCACTACTGCTGCTTTCTGTTTCTTAGTTTGAATTTCACAACTACAGTTGGTTTGAAAGCTCACTGCTTTGTGCACACAAGTGCATTTTTCTGCATTTTTAAGCGCGACATGGTGACATAAGCCTGTTATCCCAGAGCTTGTGAGATGGAGGTGGTGGGAGAATCCCAAGTTTAGTAAGTTTGAGGCCAGCCTGGGTTGTATGAGATCCTGTTTCCAAAGAGCCAAATAATGATGATGATGATGATGATGATGATGATGATGATGATGATGATGATATATTTTTGAAGGTTAAAAATACTAAATAATAAAACAATAGCTTATGTTTACAGGACAGAAGAAATATACAATTATGTGTGGTAAGGTAACAGTGTACAAAACATCAGATACTTGATTAGGCAAGGACAATTGTACATGCCTTTAGACATAGCTACTCACGAGGCTGAAGCAGGAGTACCTGAGCCCACTTTAGGTAACATAGCATGATTCTTTTGTTTGTTTGTTTTAAAAAAACTCTAGACTCTGAAGAGATGATTCAGTTCACTCCTAAAATGATGAAATAATAAGGATGTGATTTAAATCTGAAAAGGCCTTCCAGCCAATATCTGGGGATAGGTTAGTATTGTAGTGAGATTTTGCAGGAAGAGGTCTTTAAAGCCATCTTGCATGTTTTGTTGTTTCCTTTTTCTGAACACCACTTGGGCTGGCATTGCCCTTTGAGAGTTGCACGGCACTTAGCATGCATTGTCCCCTAGAGGGACCACAATAGCAAACAGAGACACAAATTCACTCTTGGGATAAAATAGAAATTAATTGAAGAAGGAAGAGTCTATAATTTAAGGCATAATAAGCCTTGGGAGGAAACTGTCGCTTTCACATTTGCTGATTCTGTGCTGATCATCACAGCACTGCTGTCTGCTCAGCAACCATGTCGCCCATGTTTGTATTTTCATGCGCGTATTTATTATGATATAATAAGCTCTGAACCTCCCTGCATTATCTGCTGCTTGCTTCAGACCCTTCATCTGTCTGTACTTACATTCAGTGCTGAGATTTTGAAAGAAATACTCCACAGCAGATGAATTGTGCTTTTGCTGCAGAGATCCTGCCACATGGATTACAAGCTCTGTTTCTCCATGCTTGAATACACTCCATCAAAAGCACATTATCCTCCACGGCTGTGGCCAGCTGCCTAATTGTATCTGCTGTAACCATGCGCTGGTGGAACATGATACCACAGAGGAACAGAAATGATGAATTACCCCCTGCAGGTGATAGTGATCGTGATGATTTTTAATTTCCTTCTTCATCGTACAGTCTAGAGTCTAGACTGATTGCATTTCATTGGCTGCCATCTTCTTCCATACCCACATGGGTGTCTCCTTTGTAAAAAGACCCACCGCACTGACACACATGAAAAAGTCATTAGTTTAATTCTTACTCATTATTCCTCAAACGCATGAGTGTAAAATGAACTGCTTACTTTTATGCATACAAAGTAAACAAGAAAAGTGTGGTTTAAAGATGACTTTTAAAATGATTCTGTTTATACCTGCTTACTGTAATTTTCTTCCTGTGACACCCACAAGACACATGAGCAATTCCCTCTGGAACAGTGTTCTCCACAATAAAGCCACACACCGACTACTTCTCCATGTGTCTAAAATGTCAGAATCAAAACATTCTCAGCAGTGTCAGGAGTGGTCAGCTATCCAGAAATCACTGTCCCCAGTCTCTTTTATCCTCCTCTGCCATCACTTCATCTCACTCGCTACTGTGGTGACGATGGCTGCCCATTCCCCTCTCTTGGCCTCTAACTGATAGAGCTGAGTGNGGGGGGTGATGTTTAATATCACCCGGACTTTGTGGATTAGCCAGTTGCTTTTTCTCCCAAGCAATCCCTGCTGCCACCGAGATATCAAGGAAACTAGCAGCAAATGGCCCCTGTTCCTGCCTGTTGAGCCCCTGCTCTCCCTAGGCCTGGCTCCAGTCTCTCACTGCTCTTACCTAGATGTCGTCATTTCCAGTTCTCTGTGGTGGTCGTCCAGTCTGGTGTTTGACTTCCGAGGGGAGAATAGAGGTCATTGAGATTAGCACTCGGAGCCAGGTGTGCTGGTGTAACATGAGGGCATGCCTTTAATCCCAGCACTTAGGAGTCAGAGGCAGGCGTGTCTACATAGTGAATGCCAGAACAGCCAGGGCACAACAAGAGAAACCCTGTGTCATAAAACAAAAAGAAAGGAAGTTCAAAGTTAACACTTGGAGGACCTAAGACAGCCTGCCACAGTGATGCCAACAGGATGATGGGACTGTAAAAGCTTGTTATGTTCTCTGGAAGGAACGGTTTTGTTCTCAAACCAGCTGACATTTGATTGAAAACAGCACTTTGCCCAAATGGCTCTACAGAAGTCCGAGCTCCAGCCATAGTTCAGCTGGCTTCCCCAGCTGCACTTCAGGCCGAGTCTTCCTCTGTCTCCTAAGAATCGCTCATCTAGTAGTCCTCCTGAGTGCCTGAAATCATGGACGGTACCCAGATCCATGTAGCTCATGTGCTCTCCAGCACGGACGTGAGTGTCTCCAGTCAAGTGTGCCATCCATCAAAGCACAGTGCATGGTGAAAGGGCAACAGCCACGTGGGCAAGCCAGCCTGGGCTACATGGTAAGACCCTTGTCTCAGATGAGACCAGAAACTCCCCCTTTGGCTTTCCAGAGCCAGTGTGTTCTGTGTTTACAGTCCCAGGAAAGCACACTATGGAGCAGGTTGTCTGTAGCTCATACTCACCTTTTCCTATGTGTCTGCAGTCTTGGTCTCCAGATGCCACTGGGACACTGGTCTGATGAGGAAGCAGAGGCAGAGCAGTTCCCAAGCATGGAGTCAGTCAGGAGGGTTCCAGTGCTAGTCACCAAAACAAAAGAAACATTGCTTTGTTTGTTTGTTTCTTGTTATCCCAGACTCATGAATATTTCTCTCACTTTTTAGCTTTATCTCTGATTTTTTTTTTAGCTAAAATTTATAGATGGTTGTTTGGAGTTAGAAGACAGTTCTAAGATATCTTTATACTTTGAAATCCCTCTTGAGACTGGCATTGATTGACAGGCTGCTTTTTATTTAAAAAAAGAGTTAGAGAAGTAGTTTTCTTTGTGATTTTTTTTTAAATGCATCTCAGATTTGAGAAACATCTTTCTTATCAGGTACACTTTCTCTTGCCTCTTTCTGCTCCCCAGTGTCTCAATGATAGACAAAAGAAGAGCAGGTGGAAAGGTCTGGAAGGTCCCAGCACTAGAGATTGCCCTTGCCACAAAGACAGTGTGAGCCACTATCCTAGCACACAGATGCATCCACCAATCTGAATGCTCCCTGACTCTCCTTCTCTTAAGAAGAACCCTTAGGTTTTTAATGAAGATTGAGTTGTGTGAGCGTGGTTGATTAATCTTTAGCCATTAGTACTTGACTCCGTCCATGGTCCTCTCCCTTCCCAGAGGAAGATTGTACCCAGTCATTTCCCTTCCTTTCTAAATAAGCCAACCTTAAAAACATACAACAACAAAACAAAAATAAAGATAGTAATAAAATCATTAGATTCTTATCAATTTTCTTTATCTGTATTCATTTCTTTGGTAAACCATCAATGTACAGTGTACAGTTGATTTAGTCAGTTATCCTAACTATATAGGGCTAGCTGCGTTTAAGAGACAAGGAACTAAAAATGTACCTAAACTGTTTAAGATGGTGCTGGGTGAGAGATTTCAGCAGTGCCCCAGCCCTGCTCTTAAACAGACTACAGCCTGAGGGCAGGCAGAGTGTGATCAGTGTGGGAAGCCGTATACTCAAGTAGTGTCTGCTCAGCACTGCACCAGGAGTACCGTGGGGAACAAGGCAGACACCAGAAATACACTTATACTTACAAAAGCAGCTGGCTTCATCTGTGAAGGTGCCTTAGTTATATGCGAACCAGGATTTGTTATAGAAGCTCACTGTAGCCTCATGCCTCTCTGGAATAGCCTGTGTCTGAGAACCTCTGCTCTGTGATTCTGTTGGGAGAAGTATCAAAAGCATTTCCATTCCCTCTTGGTGACTAACGTGTAATGAGCTTCAAGGTTAAGTATTGGATTTGCTTTGGACTCAATGTGAAATAGCCCTCCAAGATCAATAAAATTCTCCATTCTTTGCAAAAACGGCAGAGCACACAAATTGGCCTGATGGTGAATTTTCAATAATCAGTGCCTTGTTTTTAGCACTTTGTAAGCTTAATTTAGTGCCAGTTTTGAAAACAGATTTAGTCCACCTAATCCATTATGAAAGAAAGGGAACGGTAGCATTTAAGTTTTAAACAAGCCAAGGTGGAATTGGGCTGCAGAGATGCCTTGGTGGTTAATAGCTCGTGCTGGTCTTGCCCAGGACCCAGGTTCAGTTCCCAACACCTACATTCAGCAGCTCACAAACCCCTGCAACTGAGGTTCAGAGGATCTTTGCCCTCTTCTGGTTACCGCAGACATTAGGCACACATTGAAATGACTAAGTAAGGCCATCCTGATCTGACTCCATTTTGTGTTTACTTAAATGCTTCTCAACCCTCTACCTCCCACCTACCCATGGTTCCTTCTGCCTTGACTACATATTTGAAATTTCTATGGCCTTGACTATGGTCCAGATGTATTAGCCAGAAATAATTGGAAGGTTATGTCTACAATAATTACTATCTTCTGCCCAGAATGAGTGTTTCAAGTTACTCTGACTCTCATTGGATCTTGATGTATCTTTGTGGGTTTCCTTTAAAATGTTGTATCCCTAAACTTGGGCACTGAGAGACTTTTCAGAGTCTCAAGCCCGCCTTGGTCTGGCCATTCATGAAAAAGACTTAAAACTTTCAATTTTGGATTAATCATCATGTTTGTCAATAATTTATCTCATGTGAATCATTAACATGTGGCACCCATACCTACATACACATAAAATAAAAATAAATCTTTTTCCAAATGTGAAATATATATTTATCTGAATGTGTTAATTTTTTTCTGGAGACTGTTTTGTATTGTCTCAGTAATATTTAGAGTTAATTTTATTGGTTTTCCTTATATATATGTTTCCCACATATATTTTGTTAAAAACATGTGTGTTTATATTTTTGTAAACAGTTTTATTTGAGTACTATGATTTATGCTCATTTTAATAAATAATTAACATTTAAAAATGCATCTGCTAATCCCATTACAAAATTTTTTTATTGGTTTTTCAAGGCAGGATTTCTCTGTGTAGCCTTGGAGTCTATCCTGGAACTAGCACTTGTAGACCAGGCTATCCTCGAACTCACAGCGATCTGCCTGCCTCTGCCTCCCGAGTGCTGGGATTAAAAGCATGAGCCACCACCGCCCAGCTCACAAAATTATTTTAATTTGCTTTAAAGTTGGGCAAACTAGATTTAAAAAAAAATAGTAGCTGCATAAGAGTGCTTCTCCTGTGACCCAGCCCGAACTGTAGCTGTGGTCTCATAGATCACGTCTTTTGTGAACCGCAGTCTGAACTGAGCTCTGGCACTTCCAGCTGTGCCTGGGAGCGCCTAGCTACAGATGCCTAAAGTCTGAGGAGAGCTGGAGGGCACAGGGTGACTGTCCTTGCTGTCTGCCAGTTTTTCAACTTAGTCTGTTCCGCCAGTCTAGCTGGGCCTCTGCCTAGCCTCCTACCTTGGGCAGCCTTGCTTGACTATTTCTCTGATAAGCCATTTATTGATCGTTTGATTAGCCTTGTTACCCTTATTATCACACAGTTCTATGGGGAAAAGCCAATTGTAGTCTTCATTTTCCTTACAGCATCTTTTCCTGGAAAAATAGCAACGAGTCAGTTTGTGAGGTGTCTAGTTTCTAGGGCGTCAAGTCTTAAGAGACGGAATAGTTAATGATTGTATCGTGTAATTAGTTTAATAATCTATCATATTCTTTTTTAAATCACAGGCAGTCACTGGGTACTTTGATATATATTTTGAGAAGAATTGCCACAACAGAGTAAGTATCATGAGTTATTCATAAGGATTAATTATATGGAGTACTCTGATTTGTGCCCTAAGGTGTTTTATCAGAAGCATTTTGCTGTTGTAAGCAGTTGCAGCTTGTATTTGATGTAGTAGATTAATGTACCATGATATTAAAAATCGTGTACTTCATCAGATACTTCTGAACTTTACCAATGCAGGTCGTGTTCTCTACGGGCCCTCAGTGCACCAAAACACACTGGAAACAGACTGTGTTTCTGCTGGAAAAGCCGTTTCCAGTGAAAGAAGGTGAGAAGCATTGCCTTCCTTCTGGGGGGCATGGTAGTCATCACATGTCCTTAGAGGAGCGTAACAGAATTCTAGTAGAGGAAAGGCAGTGTCTACGCTGAAGTGATGGCTTCAGCTTCTCTCCATGAAATCTTCATGGAAGTGGGGTATTGCAAGGATCTTTTACAGCCTCAGTTTCTCTCATTTTGTTTTTGAGTGGTATTTACGCACACAGCATTACTTACTTGACACGTATTTGTTACTGTTTTTGAGACTAGGTCTCTCTCTAGAGCCCAGGCTGCCCTCAAGCTCAGAACAATCCTCCTGTCTCAGCTCCCTGCATGTTCACTGCTCTTCTTCTATGTAGCTGCCATGTTTACTTACCATCTTTTCTCTGCCATCTCAGCTTGTTTTCACTGTTTGCACATCTGTGGCCATGTGCTGAGAGACTGCGGAAAACACCCAGGGAAGGTGTGGAGAGGGGGCATCGTGACTTGGAAGTGTCCTCCAGCAGGAGCATGCATGAGTTCTGTTGTGCTAGATGGGAATGGCTCTGGGCAGTTGTTAGACTTCTCAGGCTACACAGGGTTCAGTGTCAGAGTGGGGGCTGCATATCACCATTATGCTAAGCTCTGCATCCTATTTCCTGACACTCGGAGATAGCTTTGGTCTCACTGTCGCTGCGTAAATTGAATGTAGGTGCAGAGGAGGCTGTTAGAGGAAAGCTGCGTCTTGCCGGCGCCTCTCACTTCAGGTTCCAGTGCTGTCTGTGGGAGTGAGACCTTGATAGTACCATTTTCTCTGAAGAAAGCTGAAGCATAGCACAGCTGACCCAAGACTAACACAGACAAAGCTTTGGATGCAACTTTGCTTTCATTTTTCAGCTCACATTGGCCTTGCATGAAAACTTGAAGGTCCTTGTAGCCAGCTTGTCATCTTAATTCTAGGACTCTAAAGGCAGGCCTGGCCACCTCATGTGTTTTAGATGCAAGGATGAAGATAGCTTTTAAGATTGCTTCTCCGAATTCTCTCTTAATTTCAAAGAAATACTTGATAACTGGCAAGAATTTGAAATTCTACCTACTCTTCTTACAACCCTAGTGATGACTGGTGCGTGCTTCATCTCAGGGCTTTTCCTAATGTTATGAAGCCGGTGTGATGCTAAGGTTGCTCCCTAGCCCAACAACTTAACACCTTTGAATGAATAGAGCTGAGAAGTTTGTTGTTGTACGGCAGAATTCTAAAGTGCTTTAAGAATGAGCTGGGTGTTGGCAAATGCCTAAAGTAGAGGTATGGGGTGGTTAGTGTCATCCCCTGCTTCATAGTGCATTCAAAGCCAGCCTGAGCTGTGTGAGATGCTGCCTTGAAAAAAGTCTCTCTCAGATAGATAAATAGGTGGAGAGTAGGTAAATAGATAATAGATTGAATGATAGATAAATAGATGGATAGTAGGTAAATAGATAATAGATTGATAGAGATGATAGACTGATAGATATAGATGGTAGATGTCAAAATAAGGGAGAATGAACAAACAAGCTTGGAGTCCCTCACTGCGTAGGGACATTCTAAGTGCCTGTCCTCAGGAGTTTCTCACTGTGTAGGGACATTCTAAGTGCCCTGTCCTCAGGGTAGTAGTAGGAAGAAGAGGCCTAGGGCAGAAAATAGGACACGGTACATATTCTCCACTTGATAATAAATAGAACCCGCAGATTGAACTCATTGAGAGTTAAGTAAGATAAACACACACCTAAAACAAATGGCATAAATTGCTGATCAACAAATTGAACAAAGCACCTTATAAGCCAGACCAAAAGAAAGTATTGCATAGAGAAAATGGAGAAAGCAGAGCCTCAGAGCCACATCAGAGGGCTGACAGGGTGGCTCAGTGGTCCAGGTGCTTGTTGCCAAGCTTGACAATCTAAGTTCAGTCCCTGAGACCCACATGTAGAAAGAGAGAATCAACTCATAGTTGTTGACTGCATGTGTGCACACATACACACAGAGTGATAAGCATGTGTCCATATACATCCATTAAATAAATAAATGTAGTTTTAAAAACCAAAAATTGTTTTAAGTCCTGTACATTTAGAACTACAGAACATTGAGAGAAATGAAATCCTAAATGAATGGAGATGTGCACTGTTGGTTGGTATATTCTCTGCACCATACATAGAGACTAACACACTCAATGGATTGTAGATACCATTTGATTTTTTTTATCAAAACTTGTATTACATTTTATTTATTTGTATATATAGGTGCACACTTGGCACAGTACCCATGTGGCAGAGGTAGCTTAGGGGAGTTGGTTCCCGCTATCCTCAATGTGGGTCTCAGGGATTGAATTCCGGTCCTCACTTAAGTTTGGTGGCAATGTCTTTACCTGCTGAACCAACATCAGACCTAGATACGTAAAATTTAAAGGCTTTAAACTGTGTAAAACGCATGGTCAATAGATCATCTTTTGCCAGGCTTATAAAAGGGAATGTTGGCAAGACAACTGTATATGCCATCAAAACTTTAAACTCCCTCGTTGGATAGTTTCATCCAGATAAAATTCAGATTTTCCCAAAGCTGTTTTTTTAAGAAACATTCTTGTCTTCCAGCTTCACCCTTTCAGGGCCCAAGACTAACTCATGCCCCAGCTACATCTTCTTGTTGGGGCTTTTGCAGTGCTTGGGAACAAGCCCAGGATGTCATAGATGCCTTGGCAAGCGCTCCACCACAGAGCTGCAGAGATGACATTTCTTAGTTGACTGTCCTATTTTCTTAAGAACTTCCTTGGGTTTATTCAAAGTAGTCTTCTCCATCTGCAGCTGCTGTGGCTCCTCTGTGTATAGAGTTCCACTTCCGCTCTGTTCAGTTCGCTCTTGGGAGTCTGCTGGTTGCCCTCAGTCAGTGGCTCTCTCCCCTCCACCCCTCCCCTC
>LOEQ01000338.1:210584-220899 GCA_001685075.1 Bramus lutescens | reverse complement strand
ACCAATGCACATAAAATAAAAGTTAAATAAACCATAAAAATATTTAAAAAAAAATAATGAGCAGGACAAAGTCCTGTTTTGTTGCAGGTTTCCTTTCTGGAAGAACAGTTTTTAGTTGCATTCTTTGCTGTAATATCAGGGTATCTTAAGACCAGAGATCCAGTGGACAGGACAGAGCAGTGGCTCCTGCAGGTCCTGTTTGCAGAGGCTGAGACTGTCCTCTCCAGCCACCTGCAGCTCAGCTCTCTCTCCTCAGCGTTCTCGAGCCATAGATAGCACTCCCGGGGAGTCTGACCTCAGTACTTACCCTAGGTGTGATAGACTCCTCTCAAGGCTGAGATGGATAGATGCCTCTCAAATGCTACCTTTAAGACCAGGTCACATATGCATCTTCTGATGTTAGAAAATCATGTTATTCCGGTTGGAAGAATGAAAATACTCAATAAAATATCTAACTGTTGGAGAATTGAAAGCTTCCTCTTCTCACTGATTCCTGTTGTGAGGTAATAAACATTTAACAAGTCAAGGAAGGTGTCAATTTCAAGAAAGTAGTAACTCTAGCAGGTGAACCAGGCATGTTCTCTGTCCACACTAGACACACTAGACACCAGCAGGAATCCTGAAGTGGGCGGGTTCCCACCCAGCTGTAGATCTCAGTGTGCTCTTAGTCTCTTTCCTTAGCCCAACTCCCTTCACAAGATGCCGGTTATGTTAGTACAGTCCAGGTGCTGCGGTCAGGGCCTCAGTAAGAGGAGGTGACAGTATTGCCATTGTTCATTGAAGGAGCTCTTCCCAGGAACACAGAGTGAATGAGCAGCCTCAGCAGACTGGCCTTACAAAACACAAGAATGGCTCCTGCAGAAGAGAACTGTACTGTCAGTGGAGGAGAGATAACCCATCAGATTTTGTGTTGTATTGTTTTGCAGTATTGAGATTTAACCCAGGGCCTCACCCATAATAGAGAAACACTGAGCTATGACCCAGCCTTCCTTGTTTTTTTTATTCTTTTTTTTTCTTATTTCCTTTCTGTTGGAGGAGGCTGCTTGTTGGTTTCTGGCCACCCAGCTAGCTTAGACCTGAAATAATCACGCAGAAACTGTTTTGATTAAATCACTGCTTAGCCCATTGGCTCTAGCTTCTTATTGGCTAATTCATACTAATTTAACCCATTTCTATTAATCTGTGTATCGCCACATGACAGTGGCTTACCAGCTAAAGTTCCCAGCATCTCAGCATCTGTCTCCAGTGGCTCCATGGCTTCTCTCTGACTCCGCCCTTCTTTTTCCCTAGCTTTCCCTGCCTACCTAAGTTCTGCCTTGCTATAGGTCCAAAGCAGTTTCTTTATTCATTAATGGTAATCACAGTACACAGAGGGGACTCCCACATCACCTTTCAGTGAATAAATATTTTCTACTCTTTAAAAAAGTATTTCTCAAAATTACCCCTTTTGCCAGGCATGGTGGTGCCTACCTTTAATTCCAGCACTTAGTAGGCAGAGGCAGGTTGATCTTTATGAGTTTGTGGCCAGCCTAGGTTACATAGTGAGGCTGTTTTCAAGCTGGGGTTTTTGTGTCAAAGGATAGGGAAAAGGAGGGATTTTATTAGGGGCAGAATGGAGGAGTTCGCTGTTTTTCTTAGGCAAGCTTGTTATGAAATGGGTTTGTTGTCTCTGCAACCCCTGTGTCTGAGGATGGGCATCCACTATAGCTGGTTTCTGAGAGCTTTGAGCTCAGTTTAGGCCCTTGGCTTTTGGGGTGTATGTGGGAGTGTTCCTTAGGGGAAAATTGTCAGTATTTTTTGTTTTGTTTTGGGGTTTTTTGAGTCTCATGTAGTCTGAGCCTACCTTCAGCTTGCTTTGTAGCCAAGAGTGATGTTGGGCTTCTGATCCTATTACATTCACCTCCTAAGCAGTCTGTTTATTTTTTGTTGACAGAGGTTCCTGTCCCATCCAGTCCCACAGCTGTTCAATCCCAAAGAAACACACAAAGGCACACATTAATTATAAACTGGTTGGCCTCGTAGCTCAGACTTGTTATTAACGAATTCTTACATCTTATATTAACTGATAATTCTTGTCTGTGTCAGCCACATGACTTGGTACCTTTTATCAGTGAGGCCGTCACATCTTGCTTCCTCTGCATCTGGGTGACAACTACAGACAGTCTCTCCTCTTCCCAGAATTCTCCTGTTCTGTACACCCTGCCTATACTTCCTGCCTGGCTACTGGCCAATCAGTGTTTTATTAAAATACAAGTAACAAATCTTTACAGGGTACAAAACCATTGTCCCACAGTATTTTTTTTTTCACCTTCTTGGAATTTACCCGTGTGTCCCACTTGTACCTGTCCCTTAGGGTGGAAGAACCAGGGTCTCATGTGAAGTTACATAAGATTAGTCTCAGGGCTCCGTACCCCCTCCTCCTGCAGGAAGGAATATTATGTTACTGCTAAGAGCTTTTAACCAGAGAAATAGCCAGACTTGTCAGCCATCCAACACCGTCATGGAGACCAGACCTGGGTCATTTGTAAAGACTAAAATTAGCTCATAGAGCTACAGATGTCATCTGTACCTGCTCTCTTCTCGTAAGGAGACAGTTTGTGATGAGAGGCAAGGGTGAGGAGTGCCCAGTGGGCACTGAGTGCAGCTGTTTTGGTTCAGTGCCCTTAGGACGCCACCTTCTTTATTTGAGTCTCCTGTAGTTACTCTTGCACCCCCATGTCAGCTCGGTAATTGAGACGTGGCTCACACCGCTAACGGTACTTCCCTGCCCCCATCTGCAGTGGGCTCCCCAGCTGCTCTCATGCTCCATAGTTAGTTGTGGGCTTTCCACTTCTGTGAGAATATCAGGTTAGCCCATTGATAGTGTCTAGGGACCATGTTTCCTCAGTTGAGACTGAGGTAAAATCTGGGTGAAGTAAATAGAGGTAAGGTTTATAATCCGTGTAGAAAAGCTACTTAGGAAAGGAATAAATGTATTTTTAGTGGCAGCCATGAGAGAACAACTGCCTCCTAGGACTCAGGACTGGTCACGGCAGAGAAGACAGGCACAGCAGGACAGAGGTTACAAGGACGTTGCTTTTTAAAATCGAAAACATAGAGCCAGTGAAGCAATTGGAGGTCCATCTGTGTGGATGGAGGGTTGACTAGAAGGTAATTTTTCAATTTGTCTAAGAAAGTCTAAACAGTTACAGTTACTGCTCCATTTCAAGAAATCTAGGAAACTACAACTTTGTATCTCTTTATCCCCTAAGTTCAGAAAGCTCCAAGAGGATTGGCAAACTCCTGGATAAGCAAGAGCCAAATATAGTAGCCCACTAGTTGTGCTAGTGCTCAGAAACCGAGGCAGGAGGACTGCAAATTTAAGGCCAGTCTGGTACAGCTTGATATATCCCCCAAGGCTGGTGTTGGTCTTTGATCCCAACCTGTAGTACTATTTTGCAAAGTTTTAGAAACTTGAGGTGGGACAGAATCTGGAAGTAGGTTCCTGGGGCCAGGGTCCTTCCTTAGGACCAAGGCCTTGCATAGATTCCCTACAAGCACAGAGAACCAAGTGACTATATGCCGATCCTTTGTGAACCAAAAAGCAGTTCCCAGGCCAAGCTTGGTGGTGTAGTACACGCCTTTAATTGCAGCACTCGGGTGGGAGGCAGAGGCAGGCAGATCTCTGAATTACAAACAGCTTGGTCTCCATAGTTCCAGGCCAGCAAGAGCTACTGAGAGAGACCCTCTCTCTAAATAGAAAAGAGCTAAACATCCCTCCCTGATTTGGATCAGAACAGTGAGGGAAGTTACTACACATAGCAAAACCATCTCAACAACCCTAACAGAAATGTGTCAACAGAAGTATTAAAAGCTGGAATGTCACAGCTCTACCGTAAACTACAAAGTGACTCAGCGAATGAGTGACTTCAGGGTCTGAAGGAGTTTTCAGGACTCTGGCAGACCTCCAGATCTCTAAGAGGGGCTCGGTGAGCTTATGTCATGTCAGCACTGTTGCTTCAGACACCGAGGCAGGATATTTAGTGCGTCCTTGCCCACCTGACAGCGGGACATTATTGCCTTGAAGGGCTCGTCTGGTTTTCAACCTCATCATGATTTTGAGTGTCTCTTTGCTTTAAAGTGGAGCTTTCCAAGCAGAATGATAAATAAGCAGTTTCAAAATATCTTTACAATTCATTTGACCGTCCTAATACATTTTTCATATATTGTCTGAGCATCTTGGCTGATAGCAAGTAATTCATATTCTTCTAGGTCCAGATTGTGGCTGAATCATACATAAAAATGATCTGCCACTGAATTCATTTGATTGGTGGAAGTTAACAGGAAAGGAAGGAAGAAAGCAACTAAGTTACAATGTATTCTCTGCATGGAGTATGCATTCAGTAAAAATGAGGTCTCCATGACAGCGTGAATCTTGCTATGGGAATGTTAAACCAAAAGGTAACTTGGGATGAGCCCAATTTATTTATTTATTTATTCATTTTAGGTTTTTATTTATTGTATGTGTATGGGTATATGCATACCTGCTATCTGAGGGGCCAGAAGGAGGGCATCAGATTCCCTGGAAATGGAGTTATAGGTGGTTGTGAGCCATCGTGTTTATCTAGGAATGGAACCTGGGACCCCTGGAAGAGCTGTCAGTGCTTTTAACTGCTGACCCATCTCTCCAACCCCTGGCCCAAATTTAAAAGGCTCCCTCTGCCAGAGTATTTAAAAGACAGCAATTGTTTATTCACCTGTTTGCATCATGCCTGATTCTTCATAGCCTCGTTCGTTGTCTGTGGAGTGATACAAATTTGGTCCACTTTTTAAAATTTTCAAAGTAAATCGAGTAGCTGTTGTGTGCACATGAACTTCTCCTGGGGCAAAAGAGAGACATTAATCGCTCCAGCTCGGGCTTGAACAGCAGAAAAGAAAGCAAGTCCACCAAGTTTAATTGGAGTTACCTACAGGAGCATGGGCAACTTAGAAGTGACTCCAAAACCTAATGAAATCTATTCCTCAGCAACCAGTAACTACCTGTATATCGTGGGGGAGGGGAGGCCCCATGATCATCTGAAGCTGAGAGAGTTCGTGAGGGCAAAGTTGCAAAATTGGTAGCATCTGAAATCGTGTTGCATCATGTTGGTCGTAGAAGTGAACCCATACACACCAGTCACTGCCAGCTGAAATGTGGAGGCCCAAGAACGAACCAAGAAGATCACTGATTATTTGTCTCCAGGGAAACCACCTGTGCCGTGGCATTGTGAATCCATCTGTCTTTTTAATACCTCATCATTTTCACGTGAGAAAAAAAACTCTCACGCCATGACAAGTAAAACAGAAGGGTTCCCTTGCTAACAAATAGTAAGACTCAAGAAGCTAAAATTAGAATTTTGGAAAATAAGGCTCCTCTCCTGTGAGCCCCAGGCTTCCCAGTATTTGTCTTGTGCAGATAGCCACAGCTGTAGTGAGTGCCACAGCACAATGGCTATGGTGTCCAGAAGACACTGTCGGCTGGCACAGGGGTTTCTCCTTGGCCAGTGGAGGGCTACAGTGCGACTCACTCCCAGGCCCAGCCCTCCTTCTTCCCACGGTTGTAGTCGCTTTCACATTGTCCTCCCAGTCTCTTTTACCTTTCTGCAGTAGAATGCGGGCCCTGGGAAGACACAGGCGGAGGGGGCTGGGCGTTCATTTTTAGATTTAGTGCTTATACTGACATGATTTTAACACTGGATAATAAAATATACCAGCACTGAAAGGTCTACATAGCTCAGTGAACTACACACACACACACACACACACACACACGGATGATGTAACAACATATGGCTTTTCAAAGGGCACAGTAAACCCTTGAAGTTTCATGTTACAAGTCAAGCATTTGTTGGTGCAGTTTTAAGATTCCACGTTGCAGCTGACCTGTAAGAAACTATTGTGTGGTGGGTTTTGATGAGGCCATTTTTCATAGACTCAAGCAAAATGTGAACTGTGTTCTGTGGGATTTGTAACAAAGACAGACACTGCTGCTCTCCCCACTAGATGTTAGGTTTGAGAAATAAAGCTATTCTCATAACTTATTTCTGTCCCAATCTAAAATTATATCAGAAAACAAAGACGAACAAAAAGACCCCTCCTACCACAAGGGCCTGGGCTAGCACATCAAGTTGGAGGGTCCTACACTCTGCATATATTCTTTCAAAATAGGTGTTGTAGATTTTAGAACTGGCAACAGCAGACCCTGTCATAGTAAACATATACAAACAGATGCAAAACTTCCCTTAAAAGATCTGATTTCTAATAAAACGTTTAAGAAGCTGAATGTGGTGGCCAATGCCTGTAATCCCAGGAGGCTGCAGAGGACAGATGGAGAAGGTGAGGCCAGCCCATGCTCTGTAGGCAGGGTCCTGTCTTCAAATAACAATACTGATTTGTTCACTTTTGAGTTAGAAGGTAAATAAAAGGGTAAAATCATGACTGACTCAGCAAAATCTCAACACACTAGAGACAATTCCAGTCATTAGAAACACTTTAATACAGCTCCAAGCAGGTGATGGGAATTGTTTGAAGTGGTTATCTTCTCATCTCTGTTCAATTTTCAGGAGAACAAACGGCTCGTGTGGCCTGGGGAGCGTGGTAAACATAGGCACTGAGGTCTTCATTAGCATGCATCTTCATGTAGCCCTGCTGGGATCCCTAATAGGATTCTCTTCTCACGAACTTTTGCTTGTGTGCGCCTCTGCAGTTCTACAGGCTGTGGCTTAATGATCCTGCATTTCCTTAAAGAGACAAGGTATGGCTGAGGCAATTCAAAATTCTGTGTGTCTCCTGCCATTGTGTTAGACTTTGATGGCATCTGGAATATGCTGAGCCAGAGGATCACAGTGGCCACCAAACCTGGGAAATGTGGGCAGGGCTGGTCCAGTCTCCACCTGGAAGTCCATTTGGCTCAGTACAGTGGAAAGGGTGAAAACATTGTAGAAGAAAGTAGGAAACCCCAAACTGCTTCTTACCGAGTGAGATCTTCAGACGATCTAGTGCTTAGCAACTAAGAAATTTAAGTATATGTCATTTAATTTTGTGTGTATTTGCTTTGCTTTTCCTTTTCTTGACTGAGGCAGAGGCTTGCTATGTAGCCAAGCCCAACTCTAATGAATCCTCTGATTATAGGTGGTTATAGGTGCATAGCACCATGCCTTGCTTTGTTTTGCTTTGCTTTTCATTTTGGTTGCTCAGTTGTGTATTTTGAGACAGGGTGTCTCTCTGTAGCCCAGGACAGACATACAGTGGTCCTCCTGCCTCAGCCTTCCATGTGCTAGGATTATAAGTCACCATCCTTAATTCATATATGAAGTATTTTATCCAACAGTTAACACCTAGCAAGTGCAAGGCCCCTGGCTTGACCCCCAGCCCCATAAACTAATAATCCACTATGGAGTATGCATAGTAATAAATACTAGGAATGACAGGGTAGAATAAAGCCAGTGCTCTTCTGTCATAAGAAAATAATCATAGCTCCTGTTTAAAGTGTTGTGTCAGAGAAAGAGGACTATTTAGGAGGTGTGAGAAATGAACATAGAAAGGTTGAACAAGTTATTTGACAGGTAAGGTTGGTTCTGGGGAGGAATGGGTTGGACAGGATTGAGGCACAAGCATCTTTGTGAGAAAAGGCTTCACTCTCTAACCCAGGTTGACCTGGAACTCACTGCATAGCTCAGGCTAGTGTCACTCACAGCATTGTTCTGCCTCGGCCTCCAGAGTGCAAGGTTACAGATGTGACCCCCACACCCCGAGAATGGTAATCTGTGTAATGATCAGTTTTCGTTTTGTGTTCCTGCTGGTCAGAATCAGCCTGTGTACTTCATAGGTCCTAAAAGCAAAGCATTCCCAACTGAGCCATAGCTGGCTCCACCTGACCTTCCTATGAGTAGGCTGGGCTAGATGGACGGGTGGAGCCAGATGTGACACATGACTCTGGCCTGGTAGAATCCCAGTCTAGGCCATTGGCCTTGTTGAGACAAGAATGATGATAGGGAGGCGCAGCCTCCAGCTGCTCTGGTGTGTGACCTTTCTTTGGAGATTTGTATGCCAGACAAGAACTCCTGACAGAGCATTGTATGATGGGCCTTGTAGCTGAGATCTCACCCTCTAGATGGCCTAGGAAACGGTCCTGTTCTGGCTGAGTTACTCATGGAGAATTATAGTCACAAAACAGCTCTGGGCTTGGGAACCTGTCTCTGTGCAGCCCCATGTTTCTGAGCGCTGATTGGCCACTGCCTAGACAGTACATCCTAGGAGGTCACTTCTGCTTGTCTTTCCAGATGGTATCTCACTTGGCAGCTGTGGCTGGTCTAGAACTCATTTCATTGACCATGCTGACCTTGAACTTGTGGCAATCTCACCTCATCCTCTTGAGTGCTGGGAATACTGGTGTACCCCACCATGCCCAACTAATATTTTATTTGTGTAGATTTTTTGTTGTTCTGGGTATGCCATTACACCCAGCTTCTAAGTTGTTTCTTTAAAACTCACTACTTCGACCCATCCTAAGATGTGCTGAGTAAAGAGATCTGTTCCTCTCATCCCTTGTTCCCGTTATCATGTGATAGCGTTCAGGATCTTGCAGCTTCAGTATCGCTTAGGATTCAGCCAGGGAAGCGCTGCACTTGGAGAAAGACCAGTGAAGTGATTAAAAACACCCGCTTCAGAGCATGAACAGCCGAATCTCATCCTGGCTGTAAGGTTTCCCGCTTGTGTCTCCTTCCTGCCTCAGTTTATTCTGAGCTAGAAACAGGTGGAGTTGCTTGTGCAGGGTGAGCCCTGTGAGTGTGAGGCGCAATGCAGGGTACTAGGAAAGTGCCATGAACACGGTGACCACTGTTATTTCCCCATCGTCCTGTGTGGCCAAAATAGTCTCCCCCACTCCGTTTCCTATCAGACTGCACCGGAAAGGTGACAGGATGCAAAGAGCTCCTGACGTCCCCCTGAGCTAACGCATTTCCAGCCACACTGGAAGGGCTGGGAAATTGTTTGCTTTCTAGAAGCTGCCAGCAGGGAAATGGGTTTCTGACATGCATGCATTTAAATTAAGGTTCTTTAAATAGAACACAGTTAGCTGTCCCATAGCTAGAGAGGACTTCCTTGTGGCATCAGGAATGACAGAGCTTGTGAGGCCAGACTCTTCCGTCTGCATCAGCATCATTGGGAGCAGAATTCATCACCCTTCACAGAAGACTGGCCTGCGTTCCCACCTGCCCCAGCCACCTTGTAGCTCTGGCGCTCCGCAGTCCAGTGAAGGGCATGAAACCCTCGATGCTTTGCTTCTTGCCGACATAGCCAGCTTTAGCAGAGGACGTGACGCTGTGGCAAGTAGACTCACAGGAGCTGCAGACAAGAATCCAGCTGCATCCTACCTTTGTGAAAGTTGGACTTTATTAGGGAAAACGAGGGTAAGTTTAGGTGGTACAAACAAAGAAGGGAATCATTCATAAGAAGATGTACAAAGGAAATAAATAAGATTTGATCTTGGACTGGGCTACAATGGACTCTCAAAAATATAATAAAATGAGTTTTCAATTTTATTGTATGTTGAAACATTTAACAAACATCAAGACATGTTTGGCCATCAGAATGAGCAAAGATGGCTTTAACTCATAAAACCTAATGTTGGTGGAAGCATAAGGATTCAACCCAACGTGGTCTTGTGTGGTTCTTACGGCTCTGCCATCTTTTTGGAGCAGGGTTAAGCAGGATGTATCACTGTTTGAAATGTATATACTGTTTGACGTGGGTGGCTGACTTGAGAAACATCTCTGAGAAGGTGATCGGTCAAGTTATCCAAAGTGTGTGTCCAAAGACCTTCAAATAGCTGGTAATGAAATATTGGATGGAAACCAGTAGTGGAGTCAAAACTAATTCCAATAATAATTTTTTACAAGCAGAAATCTCAATTCATTATCCCTGTGGTAGAATGAGCTGTTGCTCTCAGGATCTGAGATGGAGTTTTACTATGTTGTTCAGACTAGCCTCAAGCTCCTTGCCTACAGTGTCCTCCATCTCACCCTCTGAAATAGCTGGGACCCTAGGGGTGCCCACCTCATGGCTTAGTCTCAGTCCCTCTTCCCAGTCTACTCACGTGTGATCCTCTAGGCAGTCTGATTCTGCATCCCTTGACCTTGGATTTGGCATGCAATGTCCCTTGACTGGTTGTTAAGGAATTCAGGTCACAGTTACCAGCAGGTAAGTAACATCCCTTTGTAAAGGTGGACAGGACTTGTCAGACCCTTACCTGAGGCTCCGCCCCCCCCACAGAGGCACGTGCACACACACAGAGGCG
>LOEQ01000338.1:151194-162113 GCA_001685075.1 Bramus lutescens | reverse complement strand
GCTGCTCTCCAACCGCGCGAAGGGGGCTGGGCCCTGGCGGGTGCACGTATGCTAATGGGGAAACGGGTTGGCAATGCCAGGTGATGGATGCTGGAGGCAGCTTTGGGGCTTCGGAAGCTCGCATTGCTGGAGGCGGGGGTCAGGTGATCAGTTAAGGTTTGGGGTGTTCGTGTGTGTGCAGCGACCGTGCCAACAAGGTTCGGACTTGTCCTTCCCAGCCTCAGCGGTAGAACCGGTCCAAATCCGTTAAATAAAAGCAGATTCTGTATCTTGCAACAGACGCGAGTCTCCATCCTATCAGTGTCTGAGTCCTTTTGTTCCTTCAAAAATAAAAGCTCCGATTCAAAAAGAAGCACGGAGACAAGCCTGGGGTGATATGGGAGGTGGATAGAGCTGATTCTGAGGGCTTTTCCTGTGAGCCAAACTTACTATCAGTGAACTCTTTTAATGATAGGCTGCTGAACTTTATTAATCATCAGGGGCTCTTAACCTGGGCCCTTTCAAATCTCAGTATCTACTTTAAAATTTTTCCCCTAACACAGGCCCTCTCAATTGCATAAGGTTTAGTGCAGGCTCTTTCCATTGGGATTTACTCCTTAACCAGAGATAGGAAAAAATCCTATAGGGTGAATCCCAATCTCTGCATCAGTGATAAAGGCGATCTTCCCTCTCTACAGGCTTTGTTTGCTTGTTTCCATTTCACCCTAGAGATTTCTCTTCCTTCTCTGATATCTTCTTTCCCTCATGCTGTTTCAGGGATTCGAGCTCTCTTTTTCCCATGGCCTGCCTTTACTGTAGCTTCCCTTGGACTCCTGGACTAGGTGTGTGGCCAGAGTGCAGGCTGAGAGTGAGCCAGATCACATCACGTACCCTGTAGGGTTTACAGAGCTTTCTCTCCCTAATCACCTGCACCTCACACCCCAGAACTTACACAGTAGGGACTCAGCCACCCAGCCATCAGGGTAACTAGAAATGACCTTACAGGTACCTTTGCTCTGGGCATTTCTTTCTAGAACACTGTTCTGTATATATTAGGTGCTTTTAACAGCACGTGTCCAGCGGTGGAATAGAAAATATGTCTCTCACACCTCCCTTTACCTCTGCACTGCGACAAAAGAGCCAGAACTCCCTTCTGGAGTCGGCTGTGTTGGAGGGTGGGGCTAGGGGTGGAGACGGGTGTGTGGGAGGAACAGCAATGGAACTTTAAAGAGCCAGAAAGACCTAAATGTACCAACGTCTCAGCCCTCTCTGACACTCAGCCCTTCTTCTCCTGCCCTAGGCTGCCTTCTCTCTTGATTATCCCTGCTTTATCTTCCATGACCCGGAGAACCTGGCGAAGCACTCCATGCTGTCACTTGCTAGGTGAAGGGTGAAAAGCTTGCTTGGAAAGCAGGGTATCCCAGTGTCTGGGTGTCAGGGACACTTTCAGAGTTCATGCAGAGTGCCCTCCCCATTCATTTTGCTGAGGCTTTCTAGAATCAGGTACATGAGCCCTGAGATTCACAGACTAAGCTGGCAGATGCCTCAGAGACAGGTATTCAGACTCCTCCATTGTCTAGATGTGGATCCAGGCTGAGCTCAAGCCACCCTCAGGGAGCTATCTTTGCTTAGTAGTAAGATCTAGATCCGAAGTCATGGTTTTGGCTGGCCTGTCTCTTAACCACACCAATCTTCTCTATTCTTTCTCTTGTTTCAATTCAACTCCAATTCTCTGTCCAGCCCATTTTCCTTGCTCCAGGTTTGAAGAATGCACCTTTTAAAATTAGCTGACTGGACAGGTTTTGCCTGTAAGCTTTGGCAGAGAAAGCGAGGCAGGGGCTATGGCTGGCTTTAAGCATTACAATTCTTATTTCTGGCACACATTTTGAAGAAAGGACCGAGGAGGGGTGTGCAGTGAGGGTTGGGTTTTTTGTTGTTGTTGGTGGTGTTTTTTTTTTTTTGGAGGGGGAGGAATTCGTTAAGAACCTGCTTGCTGGGAACATCAGGCATGATATTGGGGTTCTGCTTGCCAAATGAACTCCTGGTACCAGGGGACAGACGTGCTTGCTAGCAGGAACAGGGTTTGGGGAAGGTTGCTTGCTGGCGTACCCTGACTGTAGGATTTGGGGGAAAAGGTCGGAGGTCTGATTAAAACAGATCTTTAGAATAAAAATTTGGGGGCCTGCTTGCTGAAAGACTCAGTGCAGGGGTGAGGGGTGAGGGCTCTGCTCGTGGATGCATCCTTCCTTCAGATTTGGGGTCTTGCTTGCCGATGCATCCTCTGTTGGAAATTGGGGGTCTGCTTGCCGGGAAGGCCCCCCAGCTATGGGGGAAGGGTGGAATGGGGCCTGCTGAGGATCTACCTGGGTCTGCTATCCGACAATGTGCTTTTCCGCCCTCAGGAGGACGAGCAAGGGGATGAGAATAAGGCCCGAGGGAACTGGTCCAGCAAACTGGACTTCATCCTGTCCATGGTGGGGTACGCAGTGGGGCTGGGCAATGTTTGGAGGTTTCCCTACCTGGCCTTCCAGAACGGGGGAGGTATGGCTTTTCAGCTCTTTCCGCCTGCGGAGGGGGCAGGGGGTGGGCACTGGAGGGTTGGGGGATGCATCTGAAGACCTCAGGCAGAGGTTGGGAGGGAAGCTTGGGACAGCCTGGTCCTTTGCAGGCCAGACTGCAGGAGCGAATGGAACCCGCTGGATTTCAGTGTGGAGATGGACTCAGTTGAGGCATAGGCCTCATTAGGGATCCTCTATTGGCCCAGACTGGGGACTGGGTCTCCAGGCAAGTGTACAGGGAAGCAGCGATGTCGGAACTCTAATAAGATGTGATTAGTCAGGAAGGGTGTACCTGATTGCTGGAGATGCACTTTAGAGCCGATGCCTTGCTGTCCTGGAGGTCGAACTGTGTCTGTCTTAAGGTTTAACCGGGAAATCTGAACCTCCTTCACGGTTGGAGACTGAGAAAAGAACAACTGTGCCAGAATGCAGGGTGCAAGCAAGCAGTGGGAAGTGTGGGGTGCACCTAATCAGAGGTTTCTCAGGAGCACCCCAGCCCAACACCCCTTCTTGGGAAGAGACAGGAGGTATTTTGATTTTAGTTAAATCGTTTGGCAAAGATGAATCTTCTCCCATGTGTCCTCACTGTGTGAAAGCCGCTGCCTTTGAAAGAAGAGTGGGGGTGCCAAGGAGCAAGCATTAGAACTCACTGGATCTCGGGTGTACCCACCAGGAAAGGGACTCAATACAGTCAGGGTCCGTTGGCTGGCCCTCTGAGGTCAAGGTGAGGGACCGGCTGCTCGTCCCAGGCCAGCTGACAAGGACCCTCCAGAAATTCCACCTCTACTGGACCAAAGGTGCAAGGAACATGCCCCTCGCCCCCGGTCCTCTCAGCCCCGGAGGTATTTGGTGTCTGGAGTGGTACTCATGCTGCAGCAGGGGATAGTTACAATGTAAAATAGAAGACACCCTTCTCCACGTCTCTTACTTCCAGTTTCGAACAAGACACTTGACAAAAACTAACACAGCCTGCGTAATGTTAGCAATCAGGGATACCCAGAAATTGCGAGGACTTAGGTGCCCCAGCTAGGTTTCCATTATATTTCCCCCATAGGGCGTCCCTAGGCCTGAGTGCAGGGGTCGGGAGGAGGTGCTGGTTCTAGGGTTACTGGGACCAGGAAGGGGGGTTGCGTGTGGGGGAGGGAGCCAGGGGAGGGATCCCAGCAGAGCCCCTTTGTGCGCAAATGCCCGCCCTTGATTCACCGGGTCCTTTGGGCCTTAAGGGGGCTGAGGAGCCGATGCGTTGTCCACAGTGCTGCTCAGATGCCCCATGGCCCGCAGCAAGGTTGGGGAGCTTGGCTCTACCTCCTCGGGACGGGAAGGGTCGCACAATGAACATTTTTATTTTTAAAAGTTTCTACACAGAGAAAGTAGAGGGGGAGCCCAAGCCTACACTCCAGTAGTTTCTTCCCGCCTGGAGGTTTAGGCAGGAGTTGCCCTACTGCGGGACCAATCCGGAAGAAATCAGGGGAAAGGGGAGAAAAGCTGTTTTCTCAGCTGAGCAGTCTTCCCAACTGGGTTCATTCTCTGCTCCCCAAATTGACCTTGACTCCTGGGTGGGCATTCCCGGGTAATTCTCAGGCCTAAGAATCCTTGAAGAGAAAGAACTTCCCCAAACCCCACAAGGCAGCAGAGGCCCTGCAGCTTCCTCTGGGCCTTCTAAGGAACAGAGTTGAAGGAGAAACGCTTCTGGGGGCTCATAGTCTAGACAAGACAGCCACATGAATACTCGGAAGAGAAGGGCGCTTGGGGCAAGGTACTATGGGAAGACTTCTGCCCAGAAGGAGGGCTAAAGAAAGCTCTGAGAAGGAAGCTGAGAAGTGTGTGGAGGTGATATGCCACTTGGGGATGTTGTTGTGGGCAGGGACTTGGTGGGAGAGCATCCAGCGGCCCTCAGACAGAGCAGGCCTGGTGGGTTGAAGGTGTGTGGTTCCCTTGGATTACTGTACAGGAGGCTTCCCAAATCCAACTTCCCTGAGAGTAGGTCCTTAGAGGGCTTAGGCATTGATGGGAATCTGCTGCCTCCAGTGAAAGGCCTGGATTTAGGGAACCACAGAAAGGCTTAATTTGGGGGTGGGGCTGGGAAATAAAGCTGGGTAAAGAACAAAAGACCATGAACACACAACTTCCTGTCTGGTAGGAAACTGAAGCAAATACTGGATCCCCATGCATAGCTTTATTTTCTTGGAAGAAGGCCCTCCACTGCCCCGTGGGTGCCTTCTGTTGAGCTGGGACCTCTCAACAAAAAGAGCATCTTCAGTTTATTGTAAGGAGCCCAGCCCCAGTCCAGAGGGTTAAGCCAGAGCCCTGCCTGTCCTCCTGACTCTTCCTTCCCCTCTTTCCAAGGTGCTTTCCTCATCCCTTACCTGATGATGCTAGCACTGGCTGGCTTGCCCATCTTCTTCCTGGAGGTGTCACTAGGCCAGTTTGCCAGCCAAGGGCCTGTGTCTGTGTGGAAGGCCATCCCAGCTCTACAGGGTGAGTGCTGTTCTCCCCCTCCCTCCAGACCCTGCCTTTCTTGCCACCTTCCCAACTCTGTCCCCGCCTTCCCCTGATCATCTGTGCCTCTGTGGGGTCCTTGCAGATTGTCTCCCTCTCCCTGGCAGACAGTCCACTCCACTGTCTGTGCATCCACCTGCGTGGAACATCTGTGTGGGTGTGCGTCTTTGGGGCGACATCAACGCAGGCACGTCCCATTTGCAGGCTGCGGCATTGCGATGCTCATCATCTCGGTCCTCATAGCCATATACTACAATGTGATCATATGCTACACACTCTTCTACCTGTTTGCCTCCTTCGTGTCTGTGCTACCCTGGGGCTCCTGCAACAACCCGTGGAACACGCCAGAATGCAAAGATAAAACCAAACTTTTGCTAGGTAAGTTTGGACATGCCTTAACTCCGTCATTCAACAGATACTCAGTGAGCACTTAATATATGCAGGTAAGACCCTATACTAGGTTGTGGGGCATGGAGCTGAATTCAAACACCCAACCATACTTAATCCTAACTTGTAAGAAAGCTCATGGCTAGCTGGGCGGTGGTGGCACAGGTCTTTAATTCCAGCACTCGGGAGGCAGAGGCAGGTGGATCTCTGTGAGTTCAAGACCAAGCCTGGTCTACAAGAGGGAGTTCCAGAACAGGCTCCAAAGCTACAGAGAAACCCTGTCTCGAAAACCAAACCAAACCAAACCAAAACAAAAACCTCATAGCATGGATGAAGCCAAGAAATTTGCATTTTTACCAAGGTATCTAGGACCTTGCTTTGTTTCATTGAGTGTTTGATCGGAACCCTTTTTGGGTTTTCTTTTTCTTTCTTTTTTTACCATGATCCTCCTTGGCAGACTTCTCAAGACAACCCCACAAGTTTTAGACTCCAGGAACCCCACACATGTGATTCCTGTGGTCTGAGTGCAGACTCTGACGACTTTGCTAGAGATGTGCATCCTGCTAGGGACAGGGACAGGGCTGCCAGCGGTGTGAGAGAGGGACATTGTGATGGGGTGTGCACAATGCACTGGGTGCATGAAATCCTCCAAGGGTGTGAACTCCAGGGGTGTGAACTCCTCCAGGGGTGTGAACTCCTCTGTGTGTGTGTGTGTGTGTGTGTGTGTGTGAAATCCTCTGAGGTCCTGGGGGGGGTGAAATTCGCAGGGTCCAGGAGTGGGGGATACAGGCTCAGCTCACTGGGTAGAAGGAAAGAATGAATGCCCAGAGACTCTGGAAATAGAAATAGTTCTGTATTCTGTACTCTACCTGCCTCTGCTGAGCAGAGGAAACACCGGGGTAGGGACTGTACCTGTGAAAGTGTTAAGGCCATGGCGGTGGTGGGGTGGGGAGTGTCAGTCACTTTGGGAAACTATGGACATTTAATGGGTACCTATAAGCAAGTGGTCTCTCCCAGAATAATGCGGCTTTTCCACGTAAGGGGAGTTCTTGCTGAGCCCAGCTGCAAGCAATCTCCGTGATTTGTTGCTAACACTCACTTTCCCAAACAGTTCTTTGCCCTACAGAGCCTGTACTTTGTAAAACTTGGCCATTAGTCGCCCCTGTAGATGTGTTAACAGCATAAAATGAGTTCTTCCCTCCTGTAATAGTTACTTCCTGTTGCTCCGATGAAACAAAGGTGAGTTTTGGAGAAACAAATTTATTTTTCCTTATGGTTCCAGGGTGAGGGAAGGTATGGCAAGAGCTGGCAGGCATGACCGAAGGAGCAGGAAGCTGAGCGATGACATCAGGAAACAGAGAACAAACTGGAAATGGGGTGTCTTAGAAAGGGTTCCAATGCTCTGGAAATGGGGTGTCTTAGTGAGGGTTCTAATGCTCTGGAAATGGGTTATCTTAGGAAGGGTTCTAATGCTCTGGAAATGGGATGTCTTAGGAAGGGTTCTNGAAATGGGGTGTCTTAGTGAGGGTTCTAATGCTCTGGAAATGGGGTGTCTTAGAGAGGGTTCCAATGCTCTGGAAATGGGGTGTCTTAGTGAGGGTTCTAATGCTCTGGAAATGGGGTGTCTTAGTGAGGGTTCTAATGCTCTGGAAATGGGGTGTCTTAGTGAGGGTTCTAATGCAACTCTCGCAAAAGAAAGCACTTAATTGGGCGCTTGCTTATAGCTTCAGAGGTTTAGTGCATTCAGAGGTTTTAGTTTCCCATCAGGGAGGGAAACATGGCAGCAGGCAGACAGACATGGTGTTGGAGAAGTGGCTGAGCGTTCTACATTCAGATCCTCAGGTGTGCAGAGTTTAGTCTAAAGGGAAGCATCTGTCTATCATTCCTCTCTTATTCAGAACTTCTCCAGGTGGAGGCTGAGTGTGGCATGTGTTACATACGTGTGTGTGTGTGCGCGCACGCGTGTGTAAAAGCACTATAGTGTAACTGTATCCTTAGATACTGGATGATAGCTTGAGACTACAGCAGGCAGCAGGAAGACAGAGACTGGGCGTGCTGTGGGCTTTTGAAACCTCCAAACCCACCACAGTGGCACACTTCCTCAACAGGGCCACACCTCCTCTAAAAAGCCACACCTCCCAGTCCTTCTCAAGCAGAGTCATGCCCTGATGACTAAGAATTTAAATATACAAGCCCATAGGGGTCATTCTTACTCAACCCATTATATGGGGAAAGGAGATAAACCCTCAAGCCTGTTTCCATCTACTTCCTCCAGCAAGGCCACACCTCCTAAACCTTCTCAAACAGCACCACCAACCAGGGACCAAGGGTTCAAATACATGAGTCTATGGGGGACATCCATCTCTCACTGAAATCACCACACCTCTGTAGTCCCAAGATATCGTCCCATATCTAAGGACACAGTTTACACTGTGGTGCTTTCTACATCCACACATGCATGTAACACACCCACCACACCCAGCCTCCACCTGGAGAAGTTCTGAATAAGAAAGACCACAGGAGAGGAGCAATAGAGACGCTTCCCTTCAACACAAACTCTGCACACCTGCAGTGCTCAGGAATGGGGCATGGGGACTTGCATAGGTCCCCAAGTTCAAGATTCCACTCTGAATGTATGACTACATGTCCCCAGTATCTATGGGACTCAGCATCCTCATCTCTACTGTCTACTGTTCGTGGGTGGCTTTTTTTTAAAAAAAAAACTCTTTACTTTTTGAGAGCCCACTACCCACCCCCCCCAAATAAACACACAGAAACTTACTCTTATTTATGAATGCCCGGCCTTAGCTAGGCTTGTTTCCAGCCAGCTTTTCTAACTTAAACCATCCTGTTTCTCTTTAACTATGTTTTGCCTCTGGGTTTTTACATTTCTTTTCTTCTTACTCTGTGGCTAGCTATGTGACTCTGTGGCTGGTCCCCGATATCCTCCTCTCCTCCTTTGTTGGCTCCTTCATCTCCTCTTTCCTAGATTTCTCTTCCTATTTATTTTCTCTACATGCCATCCCCGCCCATTTCTCTCTCCTGCCTAACCATTGGCCGTTCAGCTCTTTATTAGACCAATCAGTTATATTTAGGCAGGCAAAATAACACAGCTTTACAGAGTTAAGCAAAGGCAACATAAAAGAATGCAGTACATCTTTGCATCATTAAACAAATGTTCCACAGAATAAATGAATGTAACACATCTTCAATGAATATTCCATAACACCTCTTGATAGTTTTCTCAGGGTAGAACAGTGGCACCCATGCTTGACAGTTACAATATCAGAATCACCTGGGAATGAGCAATATCACTTAAGGAACAATCCTGATGAATTGGAAATCAGACTGTGGCAATTAGTCTGGGAAATCAGTAAATTAAAAATTTCTCAGATTTGGACTTAGGATGTACCTCAGTTGATAGAGTATTTGCCTAGCATGCATGAAACACTGAGTCTGATCCAGAGCATGGCATAAACTTGGCGTGGTAGCACATGCCCATGACCATCCCAGCACGCTGGAGGTGGAGCAGGAGGAATGGAAATTCAAACCATCTTGGACTCACAGAAAGTTTTGAGCTATGTGGGTTACATGAGATCCTGTCTTAAAAAAGAAACAGTATTTTTTTGTGTGTGTGCTGATCCGAACCAAGGGAGGAACTGCTAAGTTGGTGTTGCTCACTTCCTTTTTGTTTTTCTTGCTGTTGGGGATGGAATCCAGACATGTGGTCTGTCACTGAGTAACACCTTCCCCACTCCAGAATAGCAGTTTTGGAAAGGATGGCCTTTCCCCATGCAGCACTTACCTCTCTAATCTGTGATCTTGGAGAGATCCACTTTGTAGCTCTTCACAGAATCACAACAGCGATAAGCTGCCAGAATGTCTTCCTTGGAACAACTCCCAAGTTTAGAGAAAGCACACTTTCCAGGAGCTGCAGCCTGGTGTGGAGACACCTCATGTCATAACGCATCCCAGAGCTCTGCTTGCCCTTGCCAGACTATGGCCAGAAGGGAAGCCCTATTCCACGAGTAAGTTCTGGATCAAGTTTTGCCTGAATTCAGTCTCCAGGGGTGCTTCCCGGAGCTCACCTGAAGGACCACACGGTTACAGTGATCAGTGTCCTGTAACTGTCCCCATTCAAAAACTCAACAAGGTCCACTGTTATCCATGAAGCATGCTGAAGCCAGCTGCCTTCACTGCACCGGTCTCTCTGAGAAGCTCTTTGAGGGAAATGCCAGTGTTAATACGGACAGCGAGCCTTCATAGACACTCCTTCACTGCTTCCATTTCACAGGTGAAAACCCTGGAACATAAGCTCTGAATTAAGTGTCTGGTCATCTTGGGACCAGGGTCCAAGTATGCACGCCTTTCAAGGCCATGAACTAACCTCAGTGCTAAATGCTTTCCAGTCTGCAAGGCTGCTTCATGTGTGACATTTCCATCCTTCCTGAAGAAAGAAGCCCTATGAATTACAGATGGCAAGTGACATGATCAGTTTTGTTTCTAGGTGGCTAAGTGGATTCTCAAACTTAAACTGTAAGTTGCAAGCTAGACAGACCCAGATCTGGACTTTGGGCCCTGAGACCCCAGGTTTCTGCCTGTCCAGGGTGCTTAAAGAATCTAGTTGTGTTCTAGTCTTTCAAGTCCCAGCAAAGTGGTACCATCCCAGGTGCTTCCTAAGCGATGATATGGTTTATATCAGTGAGATATAAAAATGATTATGTGCACACTAGTTAAGTCAGTGATTTCACATCTAGGTTTCTGTTCAAAGGGGAAACTAGAGGCCAGCAAGTTCTGCACAAAATGGCTAAGTGCAAACACAGTATTGAAAAACAGTAGTAGCTTAGTATGTGATAAAACTCACATAATTAGTGTGTTAGTTCCATAGTTCAGATAAATAATGACTTATTCAAAGGGCAAGGTATTCTATCTATAAGCACTCAAAATAAACATTCATAAATAAAGCATGGGGAAATCCTCACCACATCATAGGAAATGTAAGATGTATGTTCAAAGTGGGATTTTGTCTTTATTAGTAAGATTGACATAGATTGAAATCATGAACGTGTTAACAGTTTGGGGCCATTCTTTGCCCCGCTTCCTGTTGTAGACATGCACTTACTGTGTAGTTTATATGTGCGTGCTTATTCTTTTTAAAGTAACCTAGATATTATAGACTGGGCCAGGCTCATGAATGATGTCCCAAGAGACAGGCATGACCTAGTCCTGGTTTGGCTTCACGTCTCTCTCCACGTGTAACTTGGAGTTAGCCTGAGAGGCAGAGAGATGGAGGCCTCCCATGACAAGGCATCTACTCACCAGTGACACCCACAGCCCGAGCTCAGAGTGCAGACAATGGGCATACTTCATGTCCCAGGAGCCTACAGTATTCTTTTTCTTAAAAAAATATTTATTTGTTTATTTATTATCTATACAATATTTTCTCTGTGTGTATGCCTGCAGGCCAGAAGAGGGCACCAGACCTCATTACAGATG
>LOEQ01000338.1:128139-138291 GCA_001685075.1 Bramus lutescens | reverse complement strand
TTTCTTTATTAACCAATGAAAGTAACACATAGACAGATGACCCACCTATATCAGGTGATTGCGTAGCCCCAGACGAATCTCCTCTGCTTTCCTAAGGTACATTAAAAACTCCTGGCAAGGACTGAGTTTGACTGCACATACCACAGTTTCCAGACATTGCCAGAGTACACAAGATACCGGTTGGCACCACTCTCGTGGTAGTTGGTTAAGAGCCAGTTCAACCCTCAGTGATGTCATGAGGGATGAAGGGTCTAGTCTTTCCTCTTTACCTTCCTTAGGGACTAGACTCCCTGGAACTTCCGGTGTGCCAGCCATCATCACATCACCCAGGTAGCACAAAGGTGTGAGAAGGGAGGTAGAGAGAAGCGTGCCTCCTCTTGAGGAGGGGAGACTGCAGAGACTCCACTTAGCAATTTATTCTCACACAACTGGCCAGAGACTTAGTGACATGGTGATTTTCCCCACTGAGCCTCCTGATGGAGAAGCTGGACACACGACTGCTTTTCCATGAATCATAGCTTTGTTTCTGAGTGGACAAGGAGAGTGGGTGCTGGCAGATGTAGGCTTTGCCAGCCTCATACTTGATATCTACCTTTGCATTATCTCAAGTACATTAAAATTTTTTTATTAGACATTTATTTGTATGTGGTGTGTGTGTGTGTGTGTGTGCGTGTGTGTGTGTGTACAAGTTTTAGGAGTCTGTTCTCTCTTTCTGCCATGTCAGTCCTGGTCCTCAGTTTTTGTGGCAGTGACTTTAATTACAAAGCCTTCTCACCAGCTCCCTTAAAGACAATTTCAAGATGAGATTAAATTGATGAACATAGGTCCATTGTAGATGCCATATGAAGGTGGCCAGCAAGAATCACCCTCTAGAGCCAAGCTCAGGAGGAAGGTGACCCCATGAAGTCTGTCCACTTTGTTGCCATGATGCTAAGATTGGCGACCTGTGGAATCTCAGGTTTTGAGTGACAATTGTCATAAAACATAGGACTGTCAATTAAAGCAGATTTTTTGTTTTGTATCCATGACTGTATCTTGTTGCCATTGATTGTGGCTTTGGTGTGTGACTGCTTTTTGATATGGAGGAGCATGTAAGCACAAGTCTGCCCATAGATGATCCCACCCCTTGCTTGGATCACATGGAGTCAGAACATCCCAGCTAACTCCTGTGCTGGCTTCAGGCACAGTAGAGGCACAGCTTCCATCTGTGTGCTCAGGGCTCTCCTGCCACTAATCACCTCTGATTTACTCCGGAAGGCGACATGCTGGTCTCTCTCATGACGTGACTCTCCCGCTTCTTTCCAGGTGTGGAAGGATGCCGCCACTCAGATTTTCTTCTCCCTGTCTGCTGCCTGGGGAGGGCTCATCACTCTGTCTTCTTACAACAAATTCCACAACAACTGCTACAGGTACATGTGGGCCTGAGATCCAGAGGGAGAAGTTCCACAAAGTGAGCACAATGAAGCCTCCACAGGCCCCCGAGGCAGAGCTAGAGCTACGCTAGGGCTCAGGAAGAGCCCTGACCAAGGCCTGTTCACTGACTCTGTCATCTCGGCTGACCCCACCAGCCAGGGCGCTGAGGGAGATGCTATCTACAGGATGCAGTGTGTCCCTGGAGAGGTCACTGTGGCTGCTTGTGTCCCTTGGGAGTCCATGTATCCAATCATGGAGCAGTCATGTGTGTATTAGGGTCCCTGACCACTTGATAAATACTTTTCAAGGGGTTTCATGGAGCTAGGGGGCATTTAAGGATAGCATTACCATGTGCTTCACACGCAAGGAGCAGGCAAGATGTGACCCTCTGAACATCTGTCTTCTCATCTACAGAGCACAAAACTCAATGCTTTGTGGATAAGAGGTGGTGAATGCAGTTGCCAGAGGGGAATTCTGCACATAGTAGGTACTCAATAAGCGAAATCAGTCACTATCTTCATTCAGGGTCAAGGTGCCAGAGTCAGGATACAAACAAAATTCAGCCCAAAATTCCTTGAAGGCCAGGTGCCAGACTCAGGCATTTGAAGAGTATTGGTGACATTGCTCGGCAGNGCTGGTCTGGACACTGTGGGCCTCACAGGAAACGAGGCCGTGTGGCCTGGTGGCAAGGGTTGAGGCTGAGAGCTAGATACAGTTGATTCCGTTTCTGTTCCACCACCCTCCCTTGCCTCAGCATGCTCTTTAGGAAGCCCAGGGGTTGGTAGGGCAGGTGTTTTCTTCACATCCACTTTGTACCAGGCTGAGAGAGCTGCAGACATTACCCATTCTGTGTTCCCAGTTCCTGAAAGAGAGAGGTGATGTCATTGCCACTATTACAGTCTGAGCAGAAGGGAACTGCTCAGGGTCATTTTAGGTCATGCATGAAGCATCCTTGCAATGATTAATAAGTCATGGGAGCTACCACAGGAAGTATTCTGTCAAGTGGTCGTTACCAACAGAGAGAGAGAGAGAGAGAGAGAGAGAGGGAGAAAGAGGAAGAAAGACCAGGATCCAAGATTTCAATGCAGACCCAATGCTCCATCTATCTGTGGCCTTACGTTTGAGCCTAGGGCAGACTGCGAACCCCTAGTTGTGCTACCTACAGAAGACTCTAGAACGGTCATTCTCAACCTTCCTAATACTATGTCCCTTTAATACAGTTTCTCACGGGGTGGTGACCCCCAGCCATAAAATTATTTTCATTCTCAGTTCATAATTATTATAATTTTGCTATGGTTATGAATCATACTGTAAATATTTTGGGAGCTAGAGTATGACAGAGAGGTAACGACCCATGGGTGGAGAACCCCTGCTCTAGAATGAAGGCAGTGATGGCCGTCTCTTTCCCAGTGTTCCGCTTGCCCTTCTCAGCCCTGTGACCCTAGCCCCAGAACGCCATCATAATGTGGGTGTCATCTCAATGACCTGCTGCCCTTCTATTCCTCATAGTGTGCTCCTGCCTTAGAACTCTCCAAGACTGTGTCACCTCCTTTTCTACTGTGATGGCCGGGTCATCTCCTAATCATGATAACACCATTACTTTGGCCTATTATTACAAAAGTACTTGACACTGGGTATTTTATAATTGATAGAAAAGTATCACTCATATTTATAGAGACTGGGAACTCCAGGGTCAAGGTGCTAGAAGATTCAGTGTCTGGTGAGGTCTCCCTCCATGCTCCAGATGGTACCTTGTGGCAGCTGCCCAGTGGTGGGCGTCAGGGCAGCACACACCTCATAGTGACTTTCATGAAGGCATCGTCCTTTTCGTGGGGTTGTACCATTCTTCTTGTAATCTGACCACACTGGGGACTGAGCTTCATCATAGCCGTTTCGGGGAGACACGAGCATTTAGCAGCTCTGAATTAGTTGTCCTTAGCATAAGGTGCTAGAGCTTTCCCCCAGAGATCCTTGGTGGGGTCATTGCAATTTTATAATATCATAAATATATAATATCATTATTAAGTCTATGAGAATGATTCACAATGTATTTTAGTCATATCCACTCCCTCCTCCCAATCCACCCCCTTCCAGACCTCCCTTCACAGTGTGTCTTTTTGTGGTTAGAAGAGACTGTATCACGGCAGACATCCTGGGTCTCTGGCTCTGGCATCCTTTCCGCCCCCTCTTCTGTGATGGTCTCTGAGCCTTGGTTATAGCGGCTGTGTTACAGAAATATCAGCTGGGGAGATAGAGGCGAGCACCTCACGGTCATTCCCTGCCATTTGGACAGTTGTGGCTTTCTCACATGGTCTCCATTTGCTGATGAACGCTTTGGAGGTGTGAGAGCTATACTTCTATCTGTGGAAATAAGGATGATGATTTAGAACACAGTAAAAACAATGCTGGTTTAGAAAAGTGACATTGGAGACTTTGGGGGCATTTCAGATTGACAGAAGGACATCTGGGCTCAGGACTGACTGCTCGCTTCTTTCCTTGGATGTACATGTATGTGCAGATGACAAGCCTATGGGTGGACCCACATGCTCATGCAGTACAGATACATGGCACACGTTTGTCCTTCCCCACCCCTTTCTCCTTGCGAGGTTCACTTCACCAAACTCTGGTTTCTTCCTTCCAGGGACACGCTGATTGTGACCTGCACCAACAGTGCCACTAGCATCTTTGCTGGGTTCGTCATCTTCTCTGTCATTGGCTTCATGGCCAACGAACGCAAAGTCAACATTGAGAATGTGGCTGACCAAGGTACAGGGCAATTTTCACCTGGTTGTGTCAGGAACCTGGATGGATGGAGTTGGGGTACTCAAGTATCTTGACAATGACTAAGACAGGCTCCTGTGGGAAGCACACGAGGGCTGACCTTAGAGCTTACCTTTCTAAGGTTTTAGGCCTGTTTCCTCCTCCTCTATTTTTTCTTTTGTCTTCTTCGCTCTCTTGACCCTGCTCCAGCCCTCATTGGTTAGAGCTGTACCTGTTAGACCTGTTAGGCATGAGTAGGGGATTCATTAGGCAGCCCACAGCCCTGCTGCTGCTCCTGGTGCCTGCTCTGTAGATCCTTAATGAGCTCTGGCTTGACTTCAGGGAGCCTTGTCCTTACGAAGCACTTTTCCTAATTGTTGGGTCAAGTGTGTTCTCAAGGCTTTCTGCTTAGCATGGCAGACCTGCAGTTTTCTCTGCAGTGAGTGAGCAGGTGGTAGGGGTGGGAGTGCAGCGTGAATGTTTACACTGTGACCAAATGATGCTAACATTTGCATAGTGCTTGGGAGTTTGCAAGAGCTTTCCTCTCATCACGTTTAACTTATATTTCTAGGACAGCATTTGTAGAGGGAGTAGTTAAGATTTTTATTAACTTTATTTCCACTCTGCCTGGTTCTACAGAGGATTAGGGTATTGCAAAGTCATGGTGACTGGGGACTGTCATTGTGGGGGTTGTTGATCATTCTGGTTGGAAGCTGTCTGACCAGGCATGTTGGCTTCAGCGTGTGACAGGTGCTGAGAGGCATAGCCGTGAGCCCCAGGCCCTCCAGAGGTGGGAGGCTTGTCTGGAAGCTGTCCTTCAAGTGACTCCCAGTGGTTCTCAGAGCAAGCACATAGGAGAAGCCAAGCTCTAGGTCACCTTTCAGGAGGGACGGCCCGGTCTCTTCTTGTCCACTGGGGACAATGAATCATTGCTTCCATTGTGCCAACACAGCCTGGAGGAGTTAAGGTGCCAGCATATGCCAGGGCTATCATCATCTCTCCCTGGAGAGAGCACCAGCCCCAGAGATGTTGGTTCTGCATCAGTGAGCTCTGCAGTGCTTTCTGCTGGCTGAGACTTCTCTAGCTCCCCGGGAGGCAGGACATGTTGAGAGGGCCTTATCCTCAGGCACTGAGCCACCCCTGGCTGTTCCGTAACCTCAATTTCTTCCAGCACAGTCATTGAGGCCAATAGTTTCCGCCCCACTTTCTAGAATTTCTGAGGCATTTTGCTTTTTTTTTTTTTAACTATCTTGTTGGGAATTAGTGGATGAACCGACAAAAACCAGTAATTGGGGACACACAGGCCACTTAAGCGAGCTGCTTTGAGCTGTCTCCTGTCCCAGCAGGCCTGGGGAGGACAGGTGCTATTAACACTCAGATACAAATTTGCAGAACTTCTGCCTGAAAAGCAGCAGACAGTTTCCAGCAAGTCTCTCTGAAATTCCCCTTCCTGTAGTTGTTCACACCCACCATTTTACAGGAAGAAGATCACATCTAACCCAGGTGCAGAAACAGTGGGCGCATTCCCCAGGAGGGACCCCGAGTCTTGAGACCTGGTCCCGGACTCTTTGTGGGACTCATATATATTCTTTTATAAAAAATTGTTATATATTTTTATTGTTTCTTTTATTTTTCAGATTATAAAATAATTACATAATTTCCCACTTCCCTTTCCTCCTGTATACCCCTCCTTGCTCCTTTTTAGATATATAGCCTTTTTCATTAATTGTTGTTGCATGCATGTATGTACATGTATATCTATGTATATGTATACACACATATATATATACATGCATATATATATATATATATATTCCTAAGTATATTCTGCTCAGTCTTCGCAATGTTACTTGAATGTATGTTTCAGGGCAGATCATTTGGTACTGGATAACCAGTTGTAAAGTTTTCTCTGGGGAAGGCTATTTCTCCTGCTCCCAGTGTTCCTTAGGTGCCTGTAGTTTTTGTATAGGGTTGAAGACGCATGGTCTTCCCTTATCTTCTTTGGCATGTCTCTTGTTGTCCTCATTTGGCTCATGCTTAGGCGGTCGTGTCGATGAGACTTTATGGGTGCAGCTCACACCCCTTCTTATCTGTTCTTCCTAGGTGTAGTTCTTACCTCCTTACCGAAAGGAGGCTGGCTCTGCAGGGTTTGTGGGGTCAGCTTCGCTCCAGCCTAGCTGAGCAATATCAGCATAGCCACACGCAGGACAGTTGCTGATCCAAATGCTGGCCACTGTGTTCTGATCATTAGTCAGAAACGGCACCATAATAAAGTTAACTAATGGCAAGGAGGTCTATCTGTCAAAATTGTAAACCCCACTCCAAAGTAGTAACACTCAAAAGACAGAATGGTGTTCCAGCGCCACAGTGAAGTCTTCTGGTGGTAACCATTCCAGGGCCTTTGTGTCATCTTCCTGGGATGACTTTCTGGGTCTGTGTTTGAGACCTGTTTTCAACTCTTGTTTAATATAGACTTGTTCATGTCAGGAGCATTTGAAGGCTGGTTCTTCTCTGTTCAATAAATGTATAGGACAAGGGGTATCTGAGGCCTTCGGGGTTTTATATTTTACATATCGTGAGGCCTTCTGCAACATTAGGAGCTATCTTACTTAGGGTTTCTATTACTGGGAAGAGACACCATGACCGCAGCCACTCTTAGAAAGGAGAACATTTAATTGGAAAGATTCACTTCCAGTTCAGAGGTTTAGTCCATTACTGTCATGGTGGGAAGCAGGCAGCATGTGGGCAGACATGGTGCTGGAGTTGAGAGTCCTTTACATCTTCATCCAAAGGCAACAGGAAGTGAACTGTCTCATTGGGCGTGGCTTGAGCATACATGAAATCTTAAAGCCCACCTCCACAGTGACACACTTCCTCCAATGAGACCACACCTACTCCAACAAGGCCACCACCTCCTAATAGCGTGACTCCCTTTGGGGGCCATTTTCTTTCTAACTACAACAAGAACTAACAATCCAATAAGTTCCAGTTTTTAAAAGTGCTTTTATGTGGGCTGGACAAATGGGTCAGCAGTTAAGAACACTTGCTGCTCTTTCAGAGGACCAGAGTTCCATTCCCTGTACCTGTACCTATACCAGACAGCCCACAACTGCCTGGAACCCAGCCCCAGGGAAGCTGAGGCCCTCTGCAGGACACTGTGGGCACCTGCATGCCGAGAAGACTCAAGCTCTGCAGCATCCCCCCTCCTTCCTTCAATCTCTGAGAACACCTGGTATTCTAGAAAACCATTGCCCCTGGCCTCTGCTTTCTGATTTCACTAGTTTTCTGTACTTTTCTCCTTGTTGTTACAAAATCCCTAACAAAAGCAGCTTGAAGGAGGGAGGGTTCATCTGGCTCACAGTTTGAGGGGATGCCTTCCCTCAGGGTGGGTGAGGCAGAGGACAGGGACTTGCTGCATCTGGTCACATTGTCTCTGCAGGCAGGAAGCAGACACACACACACACACACACACACACTTGTCTTCTCGCTTTCTTCCCCTTTTCATCCCAGAACTGCCACATGGACGGTGCTACCCCTGTCAGTTAGCTGACATAGGGACTTTATCTCAGACATGCCCAGTGGGTTGTTCCCTCGGTGACTTTAGACCCTGTCAAGTTGACAAATTGATCATGAAATTATCCCATTTCTTTCTAGTTGTGAGAAACAAAGTAGTCTCCAGACACTACCAGGTACCCCTCAGGGTTCAATATCAACAATTCTAACAGAAGGTGATAATTATCTTTATCTCCAGTTCATCAAATAAAAGGATGTAGTTTCTTAGTCTTTGCATGGGAGGTAGCATGGTCTAATTAGCAGAGATGAGCACAGATAACCGACAGTGGAGAAAGAATTGTAACAAGTAACAGTTCAGGACTTCAGGGACTGAAGGCCTGTGGGCTCGGGGGAGAGGAACTTTGAGCTGGGTCTGCCTGCCACCATCTCTCTTGTTCCTTCTAGGGCCAGGCATTGCATTTGTGGTTTACCCAGAAGCTTTAACCAGGCTGCCTCTCTCTCCATTCTGGGCCATCATCTTTTTCCTGATGCTTCTCACTCTTGGCCTTGACACTATGGTGAGTGCCCCGTCCCTCCCATGCCTGCCCCACACGCCCTTTAAAGATTCTACTTTCCGAGAGCCCAGGTCCAGCCTGCAAGCAAGACTTAGGCCAGTGGGTTACATAGAAGTTCCTCCTGCATAGTCTTGGGATGGCGAGGCACCTGTCTAGAGTCACAGTAACTTTGGGTGTAGTTTTTGGATACACAAGATACTGCTCTGTATCCAAGGCTAGCCTTGAACTCTTTAGCCTTCCCTATCAGCCTCCGGGGTGCTGGGGTTGCAGGTGGGCACCACCACACCCAGCTTAACCTCACGTTTTCTGGTGATCATTTCACTGCGTGAAGGAACCTCCCTCTCTCCTCCATTCCCTCCTTTTGTATTCTGTGCCAAGCATTAGCCTGCATCCTCTCCTCGTTGGCATCATTGTGCCATGACAAATCCTAGAGGGTAGCATAAGAGATGATATTATGAAGTCAGTTTTAGGAAAATGGCCGCGAGGCTGAAGCTGCTACAAATCATGCTGACAGGCTATCAGAGTGTAGTCACTGGGTGCAAAGAGGGTTTTCCCTCAAGGAGGAGATCAAATGGCAGAGAACTAGAAGAGGGGAATTTACATCTCATGAATACAAAACAAAGCTAAAATGTCCTGATGGATGATTGTGCATTCTCTGGGGGCTGGAGGTGGAGTTTTTGGAGCTCATATTCTGCTTGAGTTCTCCTGACTTTCTGTGTTGGCATCCAGTAAGGCCATTTAGACCATGGAAGGGACGCCACCCTAAATATCAGACCAAACCCAAGCATGGCTTTCCCTGGTGACACCACAAAGGATTTTGGCGGGAAGTTTCTGAGGGGGGACAGTTGTACTCAAATGCTTCTGTCCTGGTCCTGCTTCAGTTTGCCACCATCGAGACCATTGTGACCTCCATTTCGGATGAGTTCCCCAAGTACCTGCGCACACACAAGCCTGTGTTCACCCTGGGCTGCTGTATCTGCTTCTTCATTATGGGCTTCCCAATGATCACACAGGTGAGAGCCCTCCGTGCGTGGCCGGCTATTCTGGGGATGTATGAGGGCTGTCCAGCGATCACTCTCGGGTGAGAGCCTGCTGTGATGATGGCTCGGCTGGAAGATGAGTGATGGCTGTCTGCCCTCACTCCCGTGAGGCCTGATGGGGAGCAGGTGGAGGCCCTGTGATGACTGTCATCCTGTAGTCTCATTTCTCAGACCTCATACCCAGAGTCAAATCACTGCTATGACTGTAGCTGGCATGAGGTCAGAAATATTTCTGACCACACAGGGAACTATGTCATCTTGGCTCCCAGCAAGACCACTAACATCTTCATAATTGAGATGTAGTCTTCTTGAGCCAACAAGACAGGTGTGTCCTACATAAAGGAAGCAGAAAGCCGGAACGTCCAGGTTTATCCATCAGTCACATCTCCAAGCTATTTCTTGTTATATGTAAACACCAACGTCACTCGAGTTTTTTTTCCCCTAGTCCTAGTTATGTTGGCAAATTGCATAGTAACACTTGGGACATACAGTGTGCTTGCTTGCTCTGTGACTTTGAACAATTCATTCCTCTGGGCTTTAGCTCTTGAATCTGTAAAATATGGAGTGGAATGTGATGGTCTCCAAGCCTCATTGGCAGCAGGAAGACTTAAAGAGAAAGGGAGAGGGAAAGAGAGAGAGAGAGAGAGAGAGAGAGAGACACAGAAAGAGACACAGAGAGAGAGACAGAGACACACAGAGAGAGAGACACACACGCACACACACAGAGATAGAGACAGAGAGAGACACACATACACACAGAGAGAGAGACAGAGAGAGACACACACACGGACATAGAGAGAGACAGAGAGACACACAGAGAGAGACAGAGAGACAGAGAGACACACAGAGAGGGACACACAGAGAGAGACACA
>LOEQ01000338.1:110822-127987 GCA_001685075.1 Bramus lutescens | reverse complement strand
GAGAGAGAGAGAGAGAGAGAGAGAGAGAGAGAGAGAGAGAGAGAGAATGGTCAAAGTAGTCCGCAACAGCTTCTCACACCCGAGGAGCTGAGAACCCATGAGTTGTTCAGACCATGAGGCTCTGTGCCTCAAGCAGTCCCAGTCTGGTGCTGAAAACCTGGGGGGTTCTTGGAGAGCCACTGGTCCTCAGTTCACCTTGGGAGCCCAGAAAGGCTACTGCTGATTTGGGGGAAGGCGTCAGTGATTAACAACAAGGTAGATTAACTCTGAGGGGAGAGGGACGGCCAAGCTGACAGAGGGCGAATTCTCCTCCTTCTTCTGTGACCTTTTCCATCTGGGCTTCTCCCAGAGGGTGCCAACCACATTTAGGGTGGGTCTGCCCAAGTGAGTTCAGGCAGTCAGGAAAATTCCTCAATGAGGCTCCCGGTGTAGGTGATTCTAAACTAAACTCACACCCATAGCTAACGGTCACATGGGAGTCAATCAAGCCCATCTACGCAGATAGAAGTGGCCATGGACAGCTCACAGCAAACATGAGGCAGGTGGCTGCTTCCACAGCTCCTTCAGAGGCCGAACTTAGCCTTGGAAAAATAGAAGATATTAAACCAGCCTTTTTGTGCTTGCCTTAGAGGGATGTCTCTGTTAACCTGGCCAGCTCTCCACTTTACACACCTAGCCAAGGTGTAGGTTTCTGCTCTGGTGTACAGAGGACTTCTGACTCCTATCTGCCTGCTACCCTCAGGAGGGAGACGATGCCGGGGAGATGGAGCCTGGCTATGGGATCTTATTTGATAGTGGCTGTTTCTCTCTCTCCCTAGGGTGGGATCTACATGTTCCAGCTTGTGGACACCTATGCTGCCTCCTACGCCCTTGTCATCATCGCCATATTTGAGCTTGTTGGCATCTCCTATGTGTATGGTAAGCGAACACTCTGCCTGCTGCCAAGGGAGAACCAGAGTGCGCGGAAGGCCTTCCTGGCGAGCGTGTTTACCGTAATTGAAGGATTTTAATGCCGCTGTTTTTGAGCTTGCCTCAGGATCACTGTGGTGAAACCGAATGAGAAGCCAAAGGTGGTGAATCTTAGAATTGTGTGGCAGAAATTGTGGCACCTGGCCCTGGGTATGGTCTGGCACAGTTAATGCCTGTGGCCAGTGACCAGATAAGGAGGGAGGGCTCCTTTGCTGGTGTGGCATTATTCTTGGTCTTGGCAAGTGTCAGGGCCCATGTGCTTGAGTTGAAGGGTGGATCTCCACAGCCCCAGGGTACCAAAGGCCACCTGATCACACAGCCTTCCGTTTTTGATAAGCACCCAAGGGAACTTGCCGTACAGTATCTAAGTACCAGATTTTCTCAGCAAAAAAGCTTCCGGTTCCCTAAAGGTTTACTCTTTCTACCATCACCATGGCAACCTGTATCCCATCCACAGGAAAGCTGTTATCAAGGATAGAAGGATGGCAGCCACCAGATGCCTCCTCTGCCCTTTGTGCGGAAGTGTTTGTCCTGGAGGTCACACCAGGGAATATCCTGGTCACTCTGCACAGTTTGGTTCAGGCATTGCTGACTCCCTTGTGCCTAGACATCTTAGAATGGTCACTGGATGAGGCCAAATAGCAAGTATCAGGGGGATATAACTTTGGGGGTTCAATGATCTAATCATATTGCCATCCCCTGAAGAGAGCAAGTTTTCTTAAATGACAAATAAGTGAAATGAATTGCTTGGGATAGAGGCTGCAGGCGCCCCAGACTATCTTGTGGGGAGTGCAGAAGTAACATGTTCTCCAAATGGGGGAAAACACCGCCCAACTTCTGTGTGTCCTCTGGACAAGTGTATTGACTTGGAATTGCATCTTATGGATGTTTAAGAAGCAAAGCTTCGGGCTGGAGAGACGGCTCAGTGATTAGGAGCACTGGATGCTCTTCCAGAGGACCCAGGTTCAGTTCCCAGCACTGCATACAGCACACAACTGTCTGAAGTGATTGTTAGTCTCTAATGACAGCTATGCCACTGTTTCTGGGTTGCCAGGTAATCTCATTAAAATAAAAGAGAAATAGAGCAGAGAATCAGGGGAGAAAATGGAAATCTTTCTTGTAAAATCTGGGCACCCTAGAAACAGGAAGAGGCTGCAATCATTAATTTAAAAAGATGTATTGGATATGTGTGTCTGAGTGTGGGCATATGTAGTGTAGTGTCTGTGGAGGTCAGAAGAGGGCATCAGGTCTCCGGAACTGGGGCTCCAGGCAGCTGTGAGTCAACCGCTGTGGGTGCTTCCCGACTGTGAGCTCCTTGGCTGTTCAGAGAGAAAAGAGAGTGTGAGTGGCCAGGGAAACCAGGAAAATGACCCCATAGAGATGAAAGAAATGAATGTGGAGACTGAGAGAGGGTTCAGCTGAGTTCAACCGAGGTGGAAACCTTTCAGGAGCCGGTTTAGCTTTCACAGACGGTCATTCATGCTGCCCAGATTAGAATGACTGGGGCATTGCCCACAGCTTCATTCGAATGGGAGACGCAATTTGTGAGACCTCATACAAATGAAAATGTGGAATCTCTTATTAAAGTTTTCTACAGAATTTTGAGGTGGTGGGCAGAGAGCATTATACCAGGTGCAGGGTCCCCCTGAGTGTAGGGTCCTGTTCACCTGGTTGACCTTTGTCATGGGGTTCAAATGACACTGCCAATATATGTGTGCAATGCAATGATTGCATCAAACTAGCTAACAAAATTATTACCTTAGATACCACTCAGTGCTTATTCTAACAGAAACATCATACCCTTGACCAGTATAGCCTTATGTGTACTCCTCAGCCTTTGGAAGCTACCGTTCAGCTCTCTGCATCCAAGGCTATGCCTGTTTGTTTATTTTAGATTCCGCATGTAAGGGGGAGATTGTGTGGCGTCTGTCTTTATCTGGCTGACTTTACAGAACATAATGTCCTTCAGGTTCATTGCTGTGGTTGAGTATTATGTTGATTGTGTGTGTGTGTGTGTGTGTGTGTGTGTAAATGCATGTCTGATGATGTGTATGCATATGCATATGTGTGCATGTATATTTTGTGTGCATGTATGAGCTAATGTGCATGTATGTGGATGTGATCTTTTCTTCACTCGTCTTTGACAGGTAGGTAAGTTCCTGTCATGACTTGGTGACTGTGAATAATGCCACAGTGAGCTGTGATCAGATGTCTTCAGCACACTGTCCCACATCCGCTGGCTGTCTACTCACAGTAGGAATGAATACTGGTTCTCTGTTAACCTCTGCTTCTAACTTTTTGAGGAATCTCTAGATTTCACGTGATGGTTCTGTCACCAGCACATCAGGGCTCCCCTTTCTCTATGAGGAGCACATCTTGAATGCACCAGAGTGGGGTTTTAGACATTCCCAGTACAGAGATGTGCATTCAGGAAGCTATTAGCCCCCCTTTGCATATTGACCCCCCCAGTTCAGAGGGTTCTTAGGCTATAGTGCCTTTCCTTCCAAGCCAAGTTCCAATCCCACCCCTAAACTAAGAGGTTACCAGGAGGGTGGCAGTGTGGGACTGGATGAAGAACCACCTCCTTTGCATTTTACTGTAGTGAGGTTGGGGTGTGGCCAAGATCACAGTCATTCCATTCCAGCTGCGTGTGATGGACACTAGGAATGCACATTGGTTTCACCTGTAATCATGATTGTACACCAAGCAGAGCCATGCGGATGCAATGGAAATGCACTTGAGAGGCGCGAGCCACACATCCAGCCCACAGAAACTCTTACTAAGTACCAGGCCTTTCATATTACAGCATTTTGGTTTTCCAAAATCTCTTTCTGCCAGTCTTGTCAACAAGCACACCAAGCCACCTCCCACAGCAGCCATATGCATGTAAGGACCACTGCCAACACTCCAGGAACTAAGCCTTGGAGATGCTGCCATGACACCTCTGAGCCTCATTGAAGAAGAGAGGGTTTAGTATCTGTTTCAACATTCAGTTGGCCCCAGGGTCCCTGGCAGTGAGGCACCTGTCCCAGGGTTTCCTGTGCAATAGGAAACTTTACTTGGGTTCTTCCTTAGCCAAGGTTCTTGAGTGAGGGACCCTGGTGTCTGCCTCTCCCTGCCCCTGCCCACTGCACCTCACACATGGCCTCTGTTGTCTCTTTGCAGGCTTGCAGAGGTTCTGTGAAGACATTGAGATGATGATTGGATTCCAGCCCAACATCTTCTGGAAAGTCTGCTGGGCGTTCGTCACCCCGACCATTTTAACTGTAAGGGCTGAGAGCCTTCTCTCAGAGACACTGCCTTGTGTGCAACACATGTGCCTCCCCGTAAGCCTGGGGAGCTGGTGGGATAGGTATTGCCCTTGTCTTCTAGGGCGGTGCACTGACATTCAGAAAGATGAAACGACTTACCTACAGGTGCCCAGCTGGGGGAGCACAGCTGGGACTGTGTGATAGGCATTAGCACATCTGTATAGAATGCTTACCTTATATCCATCTGTCTTGTGTGCTGGCAGACGGCACTCCCCAGCCATGCAAACCATACATCTCCCTCGGTTCCGATTCTGTTTGAGGTGATTTGTGTTTAGAGCCCCCTCTCATGGTACTGCCAGGCTGTCTTGCAGAATGGTAATGTCCTATTTCCTTACCAGTTGCTGTGATAAGATGTCCTAACAATTCAGAGGATGAAAGGCTTCATTTCCACGTACATTTCCAGGTTGTAATTAATCATAAGGTGTAGCCAGAGGGTTTTCTCTGTCTCCCCCAGATCCACTGAACCAGTTTCTCTCCTGCCCACCAGTCCCCGCAACTGCTTATAGAATAATCAATCACTGGTGCATGATGTTAATCCCAGCACTCGGGAGGCAGAGACAGGAAAATCTCTGTGAGTTTAGGCCAGCCTGGTCTACAGAGTGAGTTCCAGGACAGGCTCCAAAGCTACAGAGAAACCGGTTTCAAAAAATGAAAAACAATGAAAATACAAAGAAAAGAAAAGAAAAAGAATAATTAACCGCTCAGAGACTACTATTAATAAAATTGCTTGTCTAATGGTTTAGGCTATTACTGACTAGATTTCACTTGTAAATTAACCCATTTCTAAGAATCTGTAAGGTAACACCACATAGCCATGGTGTTACTTTAGATGTTCTGTATTGTTTTATGGGCAGCTCACTGGCATCTCTCTCGACCCTGCCTTCTTTCTCTATCTCTGCTTGGATTTCCTGCCTAAGCTATATTCTATTCTGTCATAGGCCAAAGAAAGTTCTTTATTAACCAATGGGAAGAACACATATTCATAGCGTACAGAAGGAATCCCACATCAATAACAAGGATGTCACAGTGGGAGGAGCCTGAAGCAGCTAGCTCCACCCACAGTCAATAGCAGAGCGATGTGAAGGCACCCAGGGTTGTTGGTGCCCAGCTAGCTCTCCACTTTCCAGGAAAGGATTTATTCTGCTATTTCCTTACTGTGTGCATATGTGAGTGTGTGCATATATGTGCAGGTGCATGTGGGTACCTGCAGATTCCAGAAGATGGCATTGGATCCCCTGGAGCTGGAGTTACACACGGCTGCGAGCCATCTCTCCAGCCCCTGATTTCTATACTATGAGATCCCCCTGCCTAGGGAATGATGCCATCCACAGTGATTGTATGACCCCACATCAGTTAGCATAAACATGACAATGCCCACAGGGCCACCTGATCTAGACAGTCCTTCATTGAGACTCCCTTCCAGATGACTCTAGGGTGTGTTAAGTTGGCAAGCAAAACTAAATATCACTGCCGGGTGGTGGGGATTCACATCCTGAGGCAGGTGGATCTCTGTGCTTTTGAGGCTAGCCTGGTCTACAGAGTGAGTTCCAGGATAGCCAGAGCTGTTACAGAGAGAAACCCTGTCTCAGAGAACCACCACCACCACCACCACCANACCACCACCTCCACCAAAATATCACAAGGAAACTGAAGCCTGGAGTTATGTAACTGACCTAATATTCAATATACAAAAGTTGGCCACAGTCTAGTTTCAAACTCACATATTCTGGCTCCTAACCACCATGCTAAGTGTCTGCTCTACAATTAATGGAGTTTCAGTCAGGTTTTAACTGTTGATTTTATTGCTTTGAAAGCCATTTTGTCATCTTTAAGCGTGAGGATGGTGTTTTGAGATTACCTGACATCCACCTTTGTCTGTACAGGGACTTAGACTCACACTTTGTCACCCCCATTATTGTGCCAGAAGCTGTCAGTGTGGTCCTTGCTCTCTTCACTAAGTAAATTAACTAGCGGAGATTTTGCCTTTCCTATTCTCTGAAGCTTATCTTTTTCTTTCTCTGGCCTTTGGGAGTCCTTTTTGGGCAAGCCTAAAGGAAGTTGTTTGTAATTTCTATTTGTGCCAATAGGTGGCGCTAAAAACCAGATAAAGAGCCTGCTTTTCACTACCAGACACCAGCTTTGCTTAAGATGCAGGCTGGTTAAGAGCAGGTGCAATGAGAACACATGTTTTCTTCATTTGGTTGCCTTTTTTTTTCCTGTCTCAGAGTGTGTTTTAATCAAACCGTATCTTTCTCAAATACTGGAGAAAGTCTTAAAGACAGGTACTCCGAGCTGAATTGTGTGGGGAGCTGGGCTAAGCTTGTGGGTATGAGGATGAGGGTGCTACCCATGGTCTGCAGATGCTGCTGTAGTGCATCCTGTCCCTGCTGACCTTTGACCCCCTCACTCCCACTCCTCATGCTTTATTTATCAGCTAAGTCAATGTTAGAATTTGTTCCAGATCCTGCCCTCCTTTCCCTCCAGTCCTAGAAGGGTGTTAGAATGTGTCCATGTTCTGTGGAAACACACCTGCTGCTGCTGTGTGGAGGTGTGTTTGAGGCAGGCCCTTCACCAGTCTAGTCGTTGAAGTGTGCAGCCATACTGTCTCTCCCTTTACAGATGCATGCACAGAAGCTCAGAGAGGGTGAGGAATTGCTCGAGGCCACACGGCCACAGAGTCAAAACATTGCCTCTGACACTACATTCTAGCTTTTTATCCTCAGGTGGAACGTGGCCAGTTTGGGTTAAAATAGTCAAGTCTTCAGAATCAGGGAGAAGGAATTCCAGGAGCTTGATTTTTTTTTTTTAATTTTCATTCTTGGGAAAACTCCTCAGCTCTGCTGGGCTTCTCTTGATTTCATGTCAGAAGCTCAGGAGATGCCCTGGCCCTGTCTTGAGGTAGATTCGCTGTGCTGTTTCGGGTGAGAGATGTGGTCAGCTCCATCCTCACCAACCAGGGTCTCCTGGGTCTGTATTGGTAGTTGTCAGTCAAAGGCAGGGGTGGGCGTGACTCACTGGCTAGATCCCCGCTCCCGTGCGCCGAAGGCCACCCAAGGGCAGACTTTCACCAAAGCTGACTTGGCAGAGGGAAATTGATGGCAAGCAACCAGCGTGTGCCTAAAAGTTTGATGTGATATTTGCACAAGTGGGAATGGGCGTCAAAGGTCTCAGCCCTGCCTATGCTTTGCCCTTTGCCTTCCGTGGCATAGACATCTTTGAGGTCTTGGACTAGGGTAAGATTATGGCTTTAAATTACTTCAGGGCCTCCGAAATAAAATCCATCATTCTTCTATGTGCCATCGCGGATTTATGGAGCCATAAATATCCTCACGCAATGAACATATGCATAGTCTGATCACGTTCCTGAATAAGGCACACACACACAAGCAGATGCCTTGCTATTTATATAGTAAACAGAACAGAGCAGCAAGCCGTAGTGATACTGGGCCCTACTTCCAATAGACTGGCTAAGAAAGCTTATGACTCCAGAGGCAAATGTGTGAGGGGGAGGCTGACGTAGACCTCATTCTCCATGGAAGCCTTGTATTCAGGCTCACATTGCTTTGAGTCAACATATGAATCACTGTTGCATTGGAAGAATCGCGCGCCCCGGAGCCCGGGTGCTGCAGCAGTCGTGTGGATGCCTCGTGCTTGTGTAGAGTTCCACGCTTCTCCAAAATGTTCCTACCTGTTTTTTTCACTAGTGTGATTCCCTCCAATCATTCTGTGACTCTACAGCTCAAGGTTGGAAGAAAGAGGCAGAGCTGGGGAAAGGACTTATGTGGCCAATCCTAGGCCAATGCTGCCACAGGCAGGGAGGACACACGGAACCACATTGTCTTGGGAAATGGAGCCTACAGGTTGGGCTGGGCTGTCTGAAGCCTGGCTTCCTGTAAAGGTGCCTCTGTCTTCAGCAATGGCTTACCTTGACACTATCCTGCTACCCAGCCAAGCCCCTGGATGGATCTTAGAATGAGTGATAGCAGATAATGGGCAGAAGCCAAATCATAAACTTTTACAAAATGAGGAAGAACTCTGCAGTAAACGCCAGCCTCCTGACCCCAGCACTGTGCGCGTGGTGTGAAATATGTCCATTTTGTTGCTGGGAAGTCTGAGAGGCCCCTCAGCTCATTAGCAGTAGAGCGTGGTCTCTGGACTCAGTGATGATGCTGTTCATCTTGACTCAGTGGAGGGGGATTGTGCATCTTTTCTCTCTGCTGTGGTTTATTATAGGACCATGCTTCTACATCAGTCACCTCTGGGGGACCATTTTGGGTCTCACACGGTCAACTTTAAAGGCAGCTCTTCTGTGTGGGTCATTCCTCGTTCTAGGGGGAAGCCAAGTGGATTCAATTGAAATGATTGAAATATATAAATTTAACACATATTTTCCCCATGATAAAAAAGCTTGATTATCAATGATAGTCAGACAATCTCTTCAGAACTCAGCATCCCCTCTCCTACCCATCCCAAGAGTCACTGTGCTCTTGGTGTGGTCTCTTCACGTGTAGACACATGTGCACACCCTGCTGACTTCCTATGGGATGGCAAACACAGGAGCAGGAGCTGAGTGTACGTATGCCACCTTCATCTCCTTGGGATTTACTTTCTTCAACTAGAAAATCCCTTTTCAGATGGACAAGTGTATGCATAAGATGACGTTAGGGAAACGAAAACATGGAGCAGGTGCTTGTTGAGTGAATGAACGACCCAGCCTTCATCACCCTAATGTGCCTCTCTCTTCTTCTCTCCTAGTTTATCCTTTGCTTCAGCTTCTACCAGTGGGAGCCCATGACCTATGGCTCTTACCGCTACCCTAACTGGTCCATGGTGCTTGGATGGCTGATGCTTGCCTGCTCCGTTATCTGGATCCCGATTATGTTTGTGATAAAAATGTATCTGGCTCCTGGCAGATTTATCGAGGTAATTCTACTGGCTCCTTTTCCCTTGCTCGCCTCTCCCAAGGGAGAGATCCTATAAGCTCTATGCATTAAAAACAAAAGATTCAGTAAACGTATTCAAGAAGGGTACTGGGTGAGTAAGAGATTACAGTTGCCACCGATTCTATTAAGCCCATGTCTATTATGTATTATTCCTGTGCCAGAGGAGCCCAGCCAATCATCAGGCTGAGCTATTATTGTGCTATTCCTCAGTGTGCTGGCAGCCCTGGGATGGATGATCCCAACGTCTCCTCTTTCCTAGAGCTTCCATCCCCTCCTCCTCGGGCTGCTATTTACATCTTGGAGTTGTTTTTTTTTTTTAACCACACCGAGGGTTTCCCCTTTCCTGGTGTTCCTCTACAACCAAGCCTCCTTTCTTCCAAATGTTTATTGCCATTAAACTTAAAGTCACCACCACCCTCTGTTGTTCCTGGGTTAAGAAAGACGAAAGAGCCAAGCTGGTAAAAAATACAATGACATCCCAGGGCGTGGCTGGAATGAGTGGAGGCTGGCTTTTCTTTACCAAGTGTCCTAGCTAGGTTTCTGTTGCTCCAATAAAACCATGACCAAAAGCATCTTGGGGAGGCAAGGATTTATTTCATCTCAGTATTCCCAGGCCACAGTCCCAGGGCAGGAGCTCAAGGCAGGAACCTAGAGGTAGGAACAGAAGCAGAGGCCATGGAGGAGTGCAACTTACTGACTTGCTCCTCGTGGCTTGCTCAGTTTGTTTTCTTATATACCTCAGGACCATCAGCCCCAGGGTGGCATTGCTGCAATGGACTGGGCCCTCCCACGTCAATCATTAATCAAGACAATGTCCCAGGACTTGTGTACAGACCGATCTAATGGAGAAAATCCTTCAGTTGGCACTCCCTCTTTCTAGATGACTGTAGCTGTGACAGGCTAACTAGCTCACCAGCCAGTGACTTATCTGACCCCATTTTACTCTTGTCCTGAAAATAACCCTTGCCTTTTTCATGGAGTGGATGGGACTGCTATTTACTTCAGCCGCCACTGAAGAACCACCCAGCTTTGGTTACTTATGAGAACTCACTTGTTCAAGCATACCTGTAATTCTAGCCCTTGAGAAGTAGAAGAAGGAGGACCATGAGTTCAAGGCCATCCTTAGCTGTATAATGAACTTCAGACTAGCCTGGGCTATCTGAGACCTTGTCTCAAAGAAAAAAGGTCTCTTACCTAGGTGGGCTGAGGATGAATGAACCCTGCCTCCATCCTGAAGGTGTTTGGCCCATATCGGTGCTGGATCAGGGTCTGATCCAGAGGCTTCTGAGAGCTTGTCATAAATGCACAGTCAGGTTCTCATGACTACACAGAGCTCAGATCTCAGGGAAATGGAACCTTGGCTTCATCTTCCAGTGATTCAGATGCATGCTCAAGTTTGCTTGGATCTAGACCAATGTTTCTTAACCCCCCCGCCCCCAGTGCTGTGACCCCTTATTGCAGTTCCTCATGTTGCGGTGACTCCCAGCCATAAAATTATTTCCGTTGTTAGTTCATAACTGTAATTTTGCTAATGCTATGAATCATTATGTAAACATTTTTGGAGCTAGAGTTTTGCCAAAGGGGTTGCATCCCACAGGTTGAGAACTGCTGATCTAGCGCAGTACAAAGAAATACCTGTTCACTGGGGTAGAGAAGATCTGTGTGGGTTCTGCTCTCTGGCAGCAAGATTCATATGAGAAGAGACTGGAGGGAGAAGCAGGATGGGGGTGAGCCGCTGGTTGGCACACAACACAAGCAGTCACTTGAGGTGGGCCAGTGGGTAGCCATTGCTTTCACTCACCCCTGTATGAAGATGAGCCCTCATACTGAAGTGGTATTTTGGTTTACATCCCCAGAATATTTTATTTATTATCCTCTGGTGTAAATCAATTCGGTCTCAACCACTCCCAGGGTGCCACCTTCCAGCCAGAGGATCCAGGGATCTCTTTCCCCTAACAACCTGCTGTAACCTCTGTTGCTGTTGTTGCGGCCTGGAATTCTCTAGATTGATGGGTTGGCTGTGCAAATTTATTATGGTTAATTTGGGACACAAGGGTTGCAAGCTGATGATTAAGGGAAAATTAAACTAACAGCTATGAGAACCAGATTCTCGTTAATTGGTAATAAACATATAATTATTCCCTCTTATATAGTAAGAAATAAGTTTTTTTCTTTTTCTAGATACTTCTGTCAGATTTTATTTTCTATAAAAACTTCTGTTGAAGGACTAGAGACACCCCTATTATTTTAAAGCTTACCTATATGAACCTGCACTGCTGAGCCAAGTCAGAAACATATATTTTTGTCACCAGATAATTAAAATCTTTGTTCATGCTTGGTAATGTATCTTCAGGGCTGGCTTTTATATATTTTGGTGAAATATGCTAAATGAAACCCAATTATTTTGTTGTAGCAACCACCATTGAGACTACTGAACAAATGTAATTGAGCCCATGGCTTTTGCTGTTGAGGAGCTGAAGTAGAAACTTGTGGGTTCGGTTCTTTTGGTGGGGAGAGACATATAACTAAATCTGGGCCTTTGTCCTCTACTAAACTTGTGCAAGGTAAACATGGAGTGATCATAATGTTGCTTTCAGGGTGATGTAAATAATTTCAAGTGAACAAAACTGAGTCTTGATTTTTCTATCACTGGCCTGGTTAAGGAATGTGGGCTAGGCTCCTTGATTGTCTCCCTCTCTGCAGGAACCTCTTGGTTTCAGTGAGGGAGGGATCTGGAGCAGTGGTTCTTAGCCTTTTGGAGATGGCCAGGAGCACCGTAGTGGAGGAAAGTGTAGTCCTATTGTAACTATGTGTGTCTTTGGCTTTTTTAAAAATTTTTCTGCAGAGGCTGAAGTTGGTATGCTCGCCACAGCCAGACTGGGGCCCATTCTTAGCTCAGCACCGCGGGGAGCGTTACAAGAATATGATCGACCCCCTGGGAACCTCGTCCCTGGGACTCAAACTGCCAGTGAAGGATTTGGAACTGGGCACCCAGTGCTAGTCCAGGAATGTGGATGGTCCTGTGGTACTCCTGGTTGTCCTCTCTGCCTCCAACACATTTTCCCCAGCTTTATTCCCAGTTTTCTTCTTTCTCCCCATCCCTCGCTTCACAGCCGTGCATGAGAGTGTTCCATAGAAAAGTAGGACATAGTGTCTGTCGCATGCTCTAGTGAGAGTCACACAGACCACTGGAAGAGCTGTCTGCCTGGGTCTGTGCTATCCGTGTCAGGGAGGATTGCTCCCCCATCAGGTGCTTCATTCGTCCTGCAGGGGTGCGTAGACCAGGTGGGCGCTGGCAGGTGCGGTTTGGCAGTAGAGAAATTCTGATGTGTGTTCGCATTGCTGGAAGGAGGAGGGCATGAGGAGAATGCAGACTTTCAGGACTGTTGGCTTGCCCTCAACACCGTCCCGCAGAGCTGGGCTGTGTCATGATCCCATTCAGAAGGTGCTTTAGGGCGGATGGCAGTGCCAGAGACGGCTCTAGATGCAGACAAGACTGGTAGGTGGATTTGGGCACCGCTGGGTGCTTTGACGTGCATTTCCATTTCTTTTATTTCCACCGAATATACCATGCATTTAGATGTTTCATCTCTCTACACTGTAGATCTGGAGGGACTGTCCATTTTCTTCCCCGAGTCTGTCTGTTGTCCTCCTCCCCCTCCTCCTCTCCCTCCTCCTCTCCCTCCTCCTCCTTTTCCTTCTTTGTAATATCCACATCTGGGAGTTAATTCTTTGGGTCTTTTCTTCCACCCTCTGCACAAGAAGCCATGCTCTGATTTGCCTGTCGACTTTTGTACCTATTTGGCACCATGTCTTCTGCACCATGGCTCAGTGTCAAATGCTGGCTCTTTGCCTCCAAATCTCTTTCTATAAGCTGTATAACCTCTGGGAAAATGAGACCTAACCCGGTTCTGTCTATATATTACCTATATATGGGGCACGAACTCTTAAAAAATACTTTCAGTTTTTACTCCTTTTCAAGTAACAGCAAATGCCAGTTGTGGCCATAGGGAAGTCAGAGACATCAAGATTGGTAGAAAGCCATCCTAACTATTACTCATCCCTGGGGCTGTACATCTTAGGTCCCTGTATTTTCAGAACTTCCCGATCAAGACAGCTTAGCTAGGTAGTGAGTAAGCCAACTAAGATCCTCGCTCTTGAGACTGCATTCAACCAGTTCAGTTTCTGGATCTCGCTATCCAGAGCATCATTGTCCTTCTCCAGTGAGAATGAGCGCCCATCTGCAGAGCCTGGCCAGGCCGTACCCTTGATTGCAGCGTCTCCCAAGCAGGCGTATAGAACTCTTAAACTGTGGCGTGTGCTCATGCAGTATGTACATGTAGCATGTAGTGGTGCTTTCTGTCCTTATAAATACCTTAGGAATCACCACAGAGAAGGCGAGTTTAGAGCAGCATAGTCTGGGCTTTTTTTTATCTTTTCCTCTTACAGTATTAATATCTCAACCTAAAATCATTTCCTCCAGGGGAGACTGGTTCAATCGTTTTCTTATTAGTTTGTCTTCATCTAACAGGGTCTCAGGCAAAGTTTTCAGTGCAGATCTTGTCTATTGATGTGACATTTTCATCCCGCACAACGGCGATGATGCCCCAACAGCAGGTTATAATGGATCTCTTTAAAAAGATGACTCCATTTGTGTAAAGTGTCTGAAGCCATTGTACTGGACTTTCTCTTTCTTAGGGCAAGTGCTCACGCCACCTGCCGACAATGATGGGTACTTGGGTTTCCCAGAGTGGCCAAGGCAGGTTTTAGGAAAGAGACCATGGTGGGCTTTGAACTCCTGGCTTTCATGTCTTTGCTAGAAGGGTTTGCTCTCCCTTTTCCATTTTCTCTTTTCTCCCAATTTCCCAAAAGTAGGTCTTGCTAGGCTGTCACAGAGATGAAGCCTCAGGCTTGCCCTATTTTAGGAAGACGAGCTGTGGGCTCAGTTGTCTCCTATCTGCTGTCATTAAGTTTCCCCCAGAAAGCCATACTGATGAGTGGCCCCATTCCTGCCCCAGAATCGCAGGGTGCTACCAACACTTTGGTGGTGTGTGTGAGTAGGGAGATCGGTCTGGAAACTCCACACAACCCCACCAGTTTTCAGGTTAAGAAAAGCACAAAGCTGGTCCTTAGCACAGATGAATTTGTGCTTGTGTTGGGATGAATGGCTTCTGGCTTCTGGTTTTCTTCTGGGCTGTGACTGGGACTGGTGCTGGATGCCAACCCAGTTGCTGCTAATTTTTGCCTCTGTGATTAAAAGGAGGGAGTGGGGGAGGCCGTGGGCACTGCCAGATGTGAACTGAGTGTTGACTTCCTGGAGACCTCATTCGTTAGGGCGACTATACCTGGGGCAGCTACAGCTGTGTCTAGTAGGGTATGTCGAGGAAACACCTAGAAGCTGCCCCTGTGTACTTGTCCATTTTGTTGTTGTTCCTTCATTTTTCTTTCCCTAGTTTTATGTAAAAACTGCTTAGAAGGACAAAGTAAGACAAAGATTCAGGCTTACCTGGACAAAGCTGCCTTTGAAGTTTAGGCTTGTCCACATCGATTGCCCTGCTCGACTTCAAGGCACTCCCTGGCAGGAGGAGTGGTGTCTGAGTAGGCTCCATTCATGCTGTACGTCAATGGCCTGCCTCCTGGACCTGGTCGGGATACTGAGAGCTGATATGTACCCGACTAGATGGATTGTTTCCATACTACAAAAATACACACTTGATTGGAAGAAAAAAGGAATGAAAAAAATAGAAAATGAAAGCACTGTCGTAACTGCCACCTGAGATTCTCCCTGGACACTGAAGGAGAAGCAACGTTGCTTAGGAAGGACTTTGGTTCCCTGCACGCAGTGGTGGGGAGTTTTCCATCTGTGAGATTATTTCATACCACCAACCAATAAACTTATTCAGAGAAAAACAAGCCATATGTGAAAAATAGTAACCCCTTAATATCCTTAAAACATTTATTAACTATCGGTGTTGTGGTTTCTTATGCAAACCGTTGTGTAATTGTCTTGCTTACTAGAGACTTCTAATCTCCTTTAGGCTGTGTTTGTTGTGAACAAATGTGTCTAATTCTGGTCTTTCGTGGTAGTTGTTTATCTGCCCCTGTGTTTTTCTTTATTGCATGAAACCTGTGGTCAATCCAAAATCCTAATGACCTTGACGTCTTTGGATTTTTTTTTTATGTGTTTTTAATGCGTGAGAGCTGCAATTGATGTGTACTTCAGGGAACGGCACTTTAGAAAGAGTTGAACACAAGGACTTTTGCTTGGATGGGACTCGGATTTCGCTTTGCTGGCACAGCACTGAGGGGGTCAGGGTTTTGTTTCTCTTCTGTTATCTATGTGTGCCTCAGCGCTTCTTAGTTCCTTGTCAGCATGGGCTTCCCACGCCTTAAAGCAACACTTTGCTCTTTGTCTTCTGGGCCACGGTCATTGTACTCTTCCCAGAGGCTAGCACAGTAGTTGCTGCTGGACGTGCCACGGCAAGGTTATCCTGTCTGCGGTGTTGGGATTTGGGTCTGGGGCCTGTTTCTCCCTGACATCAGTGAAGGTGTTCTGTGTGGTAGGGTGACATGCAGGGCGTGGAGGCAGAGACCAGCAAGCCTGTGTTTCCTGCCTCACGATGTATGGACGTATGTTATGCAGAGCTGGCCTGAGGCTTGGGAGTGAGGCTTCCCGCTTTCTCTCATTTAGCTGTGCTTGCCTAGAAGGTCCATGGTGAAATATGGTCTTGGCAGAGGTTGCCGTAAATCGCCTGCCGAGAAAGGAGTTCAGATGCATGTTCATCCCCCTTGAAAAGCAAGCCGAAGTTTGATTAGCTTCTGAGGATGACACCTTACAGGTGTGTTCTATCTGGCATCATTGGGGTGATTTTTAGGTGTCAACTGGGAACTGCTGTGTTTCTCATTTGTCCGTGTTCTTCTGCACTTTATGATGGACCTATCAAAGAGCAGGTTACGTATTAAATTATGGCTTGGGTAATGTTCTGAACACAGGCATCTCCTGTGGGTTCTACTGTTCACAAATAAAGATGCTTCCTAGTCAGGTCCTTATATTTTTTCATCAGCTGTACATGAAGAAAATATATTATGTTACAAAATGATGCATCATATCTATCTATCGTATAGAGTGCTTATTATATATTGTGCATTATCCATTTAAGAAGTCATTACTCTTGAGGCCCTACCTCAAATTTTGTATTTATGTGTACAAATGCAATTTATCATATTATATATTTGCCTATTACATACTGTTATAAATTAGAGTTTATCCTAATAATGTATGAGTCCTCGAAAACCCCAAATAAATGTCAGTGTTTAAAACACACTGCTTGCCATTGTGTCTGTTACAAACCCATTACCACCACGTTTCTTCTTCAACAAATGAGCTTCAGGTGTGCCCAGGTGTGTTTTATTATGAGAAGCCTGGCACAGATGTGAAAACGACTCTCCTGGAGAAATGAGGTATCATTGTGTTGTATAGAAACAAATAGCATTTAAATTGCTACACTTGCAGCCATCAGAACACACCATTGTACACTGAATTATTAACTAACCCTCAAGGAAAGATGGACAGAGGGAAGGAGAGAAAGAGAGAGAGAGAGAGAGAGAGAGAGAGAGAGAGAATGAACCTGAGTAGAGCTGAATAGAGAGACTGAGTTAGATAAATTGTGTGTAATGCAATTATTTTCTCATTTTCCAATTTTATCTAACTTCATCTAGATAGTTCTGGACATATGCTAGGTTCCAGGCATCTAGATAATTCTGGACGAATGCTAGGCTCCAGGCACCTAGATAGTGCTTGATGCATGTTAGGTTCCAGGCATCTAGACAGTTCTGAATGAATGCTAGGCTCCAGGCCATGTTGGAGGAGGCCACTAGTTAGTTCCCTGCTGCTTAGCCCTGAAATAATCACACAGAAACTGTATTAATTAAAACACTGCTT
>LOEQ01000338.1:42387-65609 GCA_001685075.1 Bramus lutescens | reverse complement strand
TCCTTCCTTCCTTCCTTCCTTCCTTCCTTCCCTCCTTCCTTCCTCCCTTTCTTTCTTTCTTCTTTCCCTTTTATTTTGATTTTGTTTTTTTGAGACAGGGTTTCTCAGTAGTTTTGGGGCCTGTCCTGGAACTAGCTCTTGTAGATCAGGATGGCCTCAAATTCACAGAGATCCGCTTGCCTTTGTCTCCCGAATGCTGGGATTAAAAGCATGTGCCACTACCAACCAACTGATCTCTCTTCATTGCCAATTATTTATTCTATCTCTTTTCAACCTAAAATAAACTCTTCCCCTGTTTTGTCTAAAGACACTGCACAAAAATCTCATTAGTCATGACGAAAGGAACAAAGCCCAAGATCCATGACATAACATGACATGTCTTTGACTCTTTTACTTCAGGGACCCAGATGCCTATCAACTAACATAACAAATCATCTTTTATTTATTTATTTATTTGTTTTGGAGAAGGAGAAGGAGGTTTGGAGAGTCAATGGGACAGATGTTGTCAAGTCCCCTTCTCTTAAGAGTTAATCAGCTTTTGATTGCTTTAGGAAGTACCTGAGAAAGTAGATTCACAAAGGAAAAAGGTTCCTTTTGGCTCACTGTTGGAAGATCCGGCCTGTGATCAATTGGACTTATTATTCTGGGCCAGTGGTAAGGACAGACCATTGTGGAGGGAGAGCATGACAGCATAAAGATGCTGACCTCGTGGCCCAGAAACAGAGAAGGTGGAGAGGGAGAGGGAAAGGGGAAGGAGGATGGACTAAGTACACAGTGCCCTCCAAGGATCCTCTCTTAGTGACCGGAAGACCTGTCATGAAATCCATGAGTCTCCAGCTCCTAAAGAATGCGCCTTTTCCAAATAGCTCCTCACTGGAGTCTAAGTCTTTGACACAAGACTTTTGGGGTCTGTCAGGACCTAAGAAAGTGGTTCTCAGCCTGTGGATTGCAACCCCTTTGGAGGTCAAATGACCCTTTCACAGGGGTTGTATATTAGAGATTCTGCATATCAGATATTTACACTACAATTCATAACAGTAGTAAAATTACAGTTATGAAGTAGCACCAAAAATAAGTTTGTGATTGGGGGTCACCACAACATGAGGAACTGTTTACTGCATTCGAATGGCTGAGAGCCATTGATCTAAGATCTATCAGGGAGCACATACGTATTTTGCTTCCCAGAAGTAGGTCTTTGGTTTCACTTCTGTGCACAGGGGAGATTCTCCCTTTCCATAACCTACCCCGTTGAAGCTGGAAAAATTGTCAATCCCCTTTTTACTTTGACCTTGACCCATGTGGCTTTGCTCTTGGGACTCTCTGACTAGGTGCGGTGAGGGAGGGGACGCAGGAGAGACACAAACGCATGCGCAGGTGCGATATGTGCTCTCTGAGGGGAATGCTTTCTATCCTTGTGTCTTGTAACCTCAGCGTTTATTATGTACAGCACGGGGGAGGGGTTAGCTAGTGTTGGTAGGAGGTCTCTGTAGGTGAGCAGTCTCAGCTGTAGACAGCCAGGAGAAAGCTGCAGTTGCCAGTTACACACTGGCCACTCGCTTACACTCAGACCTGGAGGAAACTTTGGCTGTTCCATGGAGCCTGGCCCATACGGGGAACAGTTTTGCCACTTTCCCACGGGTCTGAGGCTTTGGTCTTTGTTATTACCATGCCCATTTCAACACCACACATCTGCTCAGGAGTTCGCTCACCCAGGACTTTCTCCACTCCCCACAAGCTTGGGTGCTAGTTTGTTTCCTACAGTCACAATTACATGAAATAAAGGACAACTATGACTCTGTTTAGAAAAATGAGTAAAATTTGGTCCTTTTTATCATTTAAAAAATTCTAATCTGTTTTCTATACCAAGAACCACACTCAGAATTCATATTGATTACCTTGAATCTGGTGGGATTGTGACCCATAGGTTGAGAACCACTGGTCTAGCGAATCATGAATAGTAGTGAGAAATACCTGTATGAGTTCAGTGAGAATGACATTTTCTTTTCAAAATACTTTTGGCTTGTGGTTAGTTGAGGTCATAGGTTGAACACAGATGGATCAATCACTTAATTAATTAGTTTAATTTCTTTTGAGAAGGGTCTCACTATGTAGCCTCAATTGGCCTAGAATATGTTATGTAAACCAGGATGGTCTCAAACAGATCTGCCTGCCTCTGCCCCTCATGTATCGGGATTAAAGGTGTATATACCATTCCTGGTCCAGTTTTAAATTCATAAAATTAATTCATTCTTTGATAATTTCATATGTATAGATAACATATTCTGGTTAGATCACTACTCCACCCGTCTTATTTTCCTCTTCATCCAATCATCCCACCAAGTCTTCCTCCCATTATTGTATCTGTTTCCAGGACTTCAGGCAGCTTGAAATGCCAGTCTCCTCTGTTCCCAGCCTTGGGGAGGGAAGAGCCTTGCATTGATACTTGTGAGTTGTTTACTTCCTGAGTCATAGGATGGAAATATTCTAATGGAGAGAGAGGATATTTCTACACAACAGTAGCCACAGTCTCTGGTGACTTTGGTAGCAACAAGAAGGCTGTGCACCTTGCAGATCATGTCAACTGACGATAGGGGCCCTCTGTGAAAACACAACACAGCCACCTCTTTAGTTTCTCAATTTACAGAGGAGAAAAAGGATGCTTAGGATAATACAGAATTCATTTAACATTATAAACCTTGTTAGTTTTTTAAGCAGATTTAGAATATTTGTTTCATAAGAGTCAGTTTTGACATTTTCACCCCCCAGATTATCAGCTCAACTCTAGTTTATTCCTGTCTACCTACCCATTCATCTTTATATCCACCCACTAACTCACCCATCCATCCACCCATCCACTTACCCACCCATTCACCCATCTATCCACCCACCCACCCACCAACCCTTATTCTATGCATTTACCCATCTACCAACCCATCCGTCTGTCCGTTCGTCCGTCCATCCATCCATCCATCCATTTCTGTGCTTTATTGTATCGGATATCTTTATGATCATTTCCCACAAATAATGGGTGAAGAATCTGAGTTGTATCTTCTGCCCAGTTTCATGCCTTTTTCTGCTGTTTTGGTTGGGAAGGCAAGCTGTCTGAGGAGCTCAGCCAACAGGGAGGAAATTAGAAGCATTCAGTATGTCTGATATATGGAATGACTGAGGTTGTCTAAGCCAAAGGCACAGGATAACAGCTGTTCCATCGCTGGACTGAACACCAGTGTGTTGGCAGCAATTCTGCAATATAAGGAGAGGATGGCTTCCAAAGGGGAACACCTGGCTTCTCTGAGTCCTGAAGGACCTTAGGTGCAGCATCAATGAGGCCTGGTGTAGAAACTGTGATGAATTACTGGCAGGCTCAAGTTCTGTCCTTCAGGAAATAAGCCTGTAGTTGGAGACAAGTAAACACATAAGAGACTATTAATACTGCATCATTGAGATGAATAGCTATCAGTATTACATGTGAGCAAAAGAAGCCTCGTGTGCTTCAGAGATCTTAGCGTGAAGTCGATGGAAAAGCTTCAGTCAACCTGTGGATGCTGACATTACATGGCAATGTTCTGTGAATCTTGTTCTGAGGACAGGCTTTGTAACTATCATCTAGAGACACGATAGAGCACACACGAATTCATTTGGAAGTTTAATCTTCAGAGCATTCCTGTTTTTCTGATAGGAATGTCAAGATCCAGAGATCCCAAGTGGCAGAATCAATACTTGTACTTAATGCCTCTTTGTTCTCAAACTTTGTTTTTGATCCACCTTGCCATGTGGACAGTGTTATTACCCCAGGGAGGGAAAGCTGGGCTAGCAGTGGTTGATCTACTTCTCTAGCTTTGAATGCTGTGCACAAGTAGCACATCACTGTTACTCTGAACAGAGAGTCTGGGCTTCAGGAGAGAACCAGAGAGACAGACCTAGCTGCATATTTTCTGCTGGGTACCTGGATGTGCAAAATGAAGACAGTGGCAGCAACTGTCCCAGCTTCCTGTGGGGTACTTGGAAGTCCAAGATGAAGCTGGTGGTGAAAGCTGTCCCCAACATCACACAGTTTATGCTTAAGAAAGAGCTTCCCAACTTCCAGGTGACTTCCTGAGAGAGGATGAGGTCCCTAGAGCATTCAGATTTGATCTGTGTTAAAAGGGGAGGCGTATATAAATTTCCAGTGGCTTCCTTTGGTCACTGAGTTTTCTCCGTGCTTATAACTGTTCTTTTCCCTTCTTTGTCTAGAGGTGAGTGGAGGGTTAATTGGTGTGTCTAGCTATAGAATCTCTAGGACCCTCAGACGCAGTCTCAGCAAGGTCTTTGATGCCAACACCACTTAACTTTGCCGTTCACCTTGAGAAGTGCAGTTCTTCAGACACCAGAGGAAGTCTGCATCCCCACAAGACACCCCGGGCTTCGGATGCTCGGTGACTGCCTTCACACCTTGACAAGCTGCAAGGTTTTAATGGGCTTCAAGCACTTTGAGGATGACCTAGTGTGGTTCTATTACACAAATTGAGACCACATGGGAAATCATTATGTTGGATTTGCTTGGCTGAGGGCTACAGCTCAATGAGAGAAGGCAAGAAAGCAGGGCCCTATGATCTTTATGGCCCAAGTCAATTTCTAGCAATAGGAAACCGGAGCTAGGTTAGGTTTGTGTGTATAGGGAAAATCATTGCGAGTGTAATCTTCAGGGGTGAGGATGCACGCATGGGTTTCACGGGTGTGAATGTGGGCTTGGGGGGTGAGAGTGGTATGTCTGGGTATGGTGCCTAGAGATGGGATATGTGTATTAGTTAAGATCTGGGTTTCGACTCTGCACTCATCATTTACAAGGTAAATTAGTTTCCTCATTTGTGTATTTTCTCATCTGTCAAAGAATAATAATAACAAATACTTCACAGGGTCATCATGGAGATCACAGTAGACATTCATGTGTGGAAAATGTGAAGCCTTAGCCCAGCATTAGCAAGTATTGAGTCCATCGTGGTTCCCAGCGAGAGGAGGGGTGTGCACACTCGTGTGTGTGCACACACAGCCTGTCTCTGTCCACCAGCTGTCTTAGCAGATCCTCGCCATGCACAGGCACTGGTGGGCCCTCTAACCAGCCTCCCCAGAGGAACACTGCTGCAGAGGGGACCTTCTACTGTGGTCTTCTGGGACTTGTCTTTTTCAGGATTTGCACTGACTCGTGGCATCTTCCCCTTCCCCTCTCTGCTCGCCGTGTCTTCGGCAGCATGGGGAGGTACTCTGGCAGGTGGAGTGGTCCGCACAGCGGGTATACATGCTGCCACCTGAACCCTGGGTACAGGTTGTGCTAAGTTCCTTCCACAATCCTTACATCAGCCCTTCACAATGGGCATCGCAGGGTCTCAGGTCTGAAATGTGGACTCAGATTTTTGTCATCATGTGTCTTGTTGAAACAAAATGACAACTGCCACCTCAAAGGGGGATAAAGAGGGCTTATTATGTAGCCACATATGAGTGGCCTTGGTCTGGGAACACAAATTTAGGACACATTTCGTGTTCCAATGTGGCAACCGATTGAAACAGTTTTTATTGTAACAGAACAAAGGAAGCAATAACTTAAGGTATTTTTTAAGTACGCTGGCAGAAACATGGGGTAGGCGGGTTAAAGTGAAGCAGCGAAATCTTTGATATTGGCCTCGGATGGTGTCTGATGAGAAACTCTTAGCCTTTTAGTTGGTAGAAGCTTGTGTTCTTTTAAGCTAATCCTTGACAAAAGGTTTTTCTTCTTACGAGGACATTGGATCAGCCACAGAGGTGGTCAAGAAATGGCTGTAAAGGGCTTAAAGAGAATGTGAGAGAAATTGTAATTAGACATCCCCACCTCTCAATCACTGAGGCCCTAATCAGTTCAGTGGATGGTGGGGTTTGGTTCATGGTATCGTAGTCAACACATAACGCAGTCACAGAAGAGAGAATTTCTTACTCCTGAAGTGGGGTGTACCTTGGGATAGAAGTCTTCTTAGACTTCTCAGTGTTCACAGCCTTGCGTTCCAGTGATTCATATCTATGATTATTTCTCCAACCAAAGTGAGAGCAGCTTCAGGGTGGAAGGAACCAGGCTGACTTCTCAGCAGTGTGAGCTGGGCTGTCAGTGCACAGGCTGGTTTGAATGAGTGTGTTTACAGGCATGCCTCTTCTCTGGAGAGGTCCACCAGCCAGCAGGCTTCATTTACACCCCCCATTACGTCAGCGTTACTATGTCACAATATTGTGAGGGTCTGGTTGAAGTTTTGCTACTGGGAAAGCTAGCTGAGGACGAAACCCAAACATGTGTAAAGCTCTTGAGTCTTGTTGGCATTTCTGGTGTTCCTGGCTAACTCCAGGTGCGGAGTAGTATCCTGACAGCTGGTATATCTAGGGCTGACATGACCCGGGGAAGATTTGGAACAAGAGTGGGAGAGTGAATAGGGTCAGGTTGGGCCAGAGGTAGGGTCAACAAAGGTCCTAGGGAAGGGCACTGCTCGGGGGCGGTGTAGAGGACCGCTCCTGGGAGGAAATGGGGTCTGGGTGGAGTCCGCGAGGTTAGACAGGCTGGCTTTGGGCAGCTGTGTTGGGAAAACTCCATTAACCAATCACATCTAGTTAAGGCGTGGCTACCTGGGGCCCAGGAATTAAAACTGGGAGGACCCAGATGCGAGCTCTCTGTGGGGATCCCGCTGGACGGATGGGAAGTAGGACCTCCCATTCTTGTAGCGTGAGTTTCCCCTTATAACCATTAAAATATAATTGTTATTCTTGAGCTGGCCTGGTTATTTATCGTACCGACCTAATTCGCAACATAGCTGAGGACAATGACTTTTAGGAGCTTGTTGAGAAAACGTGGCCTTGACACTATTTAGTTGTGGTCTCCTTTGTTATCATCTCCACAAGGCATGGAGTGTGGTGGGAACCCAGAGACCAGCCTACACACCTGCAGCCTTGACATCATTCTGGATCTGAACCCCAAGTTCATATTTCACAGCAGAGTAAAAAACAAAATTATTGTAATGCTCCAGACCTAGGTTCCTTCATCTGTTTATTAAGGGTAGTTTATCCTTGTGCTGAATAGATGACTCAGCAGTTAAGATCATTGGCTGCTCTTCCGGAGCCTCGGGGTTGGCTCCCAGCACTTACACAGCATCTCACAACCATCAGTAACTTCAGTTCTAAGAGACGTGGTACACTCCTTCTTCCCTCTGTAGGAGCCTGAGATGCACTTGGCGCAATACACATATGCAAGCAAAACTCTCATATGCACAGAATGAAAATAAGTCAAATCTTTTTCAAAAGGACAGTCACACATCAGCGAAACTGTAAAGCTCAGGTGTCCCATGCCAAGCTGTCTCAGCCTGGCTCAGCTTCCTCTTTACCATCTCTTTTCTCTCTCCTTCCTTCCGGAAGTGTCAGACATGGCAGATTTACTCCCCTTTCTGCTGGAAGAGAATTCTCCTTCTAACCTCTTGGAGCCGCTAGTTTTCATTTAGTGCCCACAGGCAGCTGGCCTGGTGTCTATTCCTTAAGGAAGTGACTAATCTCATCCACATCAAGGCAGTTTGTGCCCATACGATCTTGGGAAGTTCTCCAGTCTGGCTACTTAGTCCGAACTCGAGCTGGACGACAACTCCAGAGGACCCAGTTAGGAGCTCAGGTCAGGAAGGGATGAACAGAATCAGAATCAGAGGAGAGGAGGGTGCAGATGAGACGATGAAGGCCCTGGTGCAGGGGATGGCACTAACGGGAATGGGAGGGCTCTATCGGGTGTTTATTTTTCCTCTCCTAATTGTTGAGTGCTTACCACATATCTGCCAACATTTGGTAACAGCAGGAAGGAAGGGTTCTCTTGGTGCTTGTATAGAATTAGAAGAGAAAGCTGATACATGAACAGGTACATTACGGGATGATCCTGGAGAGGGAAAAGGTGACTAGAGAACAGGTCACTTGTTTACTTAGTTAATCAACACAATTCTGCGTGTCTACCATTTGCTAATTATTGATCTAGCTCCTGGGAATATGTATAGAGAATAATCTTTGCCTTCATGAACTTTGCATTTGCAATGAGACCGGCACATACCCAGCAGACCAGTAAGTGTTTAATAAGGCTTAGTTAGTACTATGCAGAAAAGTCAAGGGAAACAACAAAGTAGAGTAGTAGAGTTGATGGAGGTTTCTTATGGAGTATTTAGAAAAGGCCTCCAAAGCGAATTAGGACTAGAGACCTGCCTTGAGTAATAGAAGAAGCCCCACCCAGCCCAGGGGAAGAAGACTCAGGGCTATGCAGCAGGAAGAAGGCTGCAAGCCTGCTGGGTGAAAGGTCAGGGAGATCGATGAGGGGAACATGAAAGTGGAGGAGGAGTTCGGGTCTGAGAGGTAAACATAACCTTGAGGGTGTACTAAGAAATTTGCGTGTCCTTTTTGATGTCTGGGAAGTGATTAGAGGGTTTTAGACAGGGCAGGCAATGTGTGTGTCTAATTTGTGTGTGTGTAATTTGTTTGTGAAATTTGTGTGTGTGTAATTTGTGTGTGTAATTTGTGTGTGTGCAATTTGTGTGTGTAATTTGTATGTTGTGTAATTTGTGTGTGTATAATTTGTGTGTGTATAATTTGTGTGTGTGTGTAATTTGTGTATGTATGTAATTTGTGTGTGTGAGTATTTTGAATGCATGTATATATGTATATAACATGCATGCCTGGTGCCTGCAGAGACCAGAAGAGGGTGTCCAGTCCCCTGGAAGTGGAGTTGTGAACCATCATGTGGGTGTTGGGAACTGAACCAGGTTCTTCTTAAAGAACAGCAAATGCTCTTCACCACCAAGCACCTCTCCGACTCTAGCAATTTCTATTTTGAAATGTGCCTGGTTGTTTTGAGAAAGACAGATTACCCAGAGCTCAGACAACTACTCGAGAGAGCAGATGGAGGATTTGTTTTTTTATCAGAGACTATAGGATTTCCGATGGACCGGGTGCAGAGTTCCTGAGAGCTTGTGGGCGGACTCAACACTGCCTCCTTCGACACTGGGATGTTTCTGGGAACCGTCAGTGTGAGTTCAAGGGAGTCATGAGGTCACGGGAGGCAGCATCTCTCAACAGAGTTCTTAAACCAACAGCATCAGCAGCATCAGCAGGAGGCTTTCTAAGGTTCAGATTGTCTGGCTTCTCAGGTGAATGAGAACTCGGTGGCTGGGACCTTCTGGTGCAGCTCACATTGACCGCTGGGGAGGAGATGCAGACTGGTTCCTGGGGTCTCCAGTAAGGAGAATGAAGAAGAGAAGGTACCAGGAGGGGAAGCAGAGGGTAACGAATGCAGATCCACCAGGTCAGCAGAGCCCAGGATGCAAAGATGTGCTAGTTCTTTGTCCTCTTTCCAGTGTAATAAGACTTGAGGTCGTGAACTGACAACAAAGGGGGAAGCTGGAGGTGAGAGAACTAAGTGTGAATGAAGAAAACCAACAGGGCGATGCCCCGAGCCTGCTCATCACTGCTCTCTGCCTCACAGAGGGCAGGGCAGGTCCTAGGTTCTTGGTGTTGCTCAGCTCTCCCACTGTGAGTGGAGGTCAGGATGGGCAGGCAGGCCCTGGCAGTACCTTCAGGCTATGTTATCCAGCACACGCTCTGCAAGCCACGTGTGTTATTTAAATTAATGTTAAAATAACTATCAGGAGGAATACCCTCACTAGCATTAGACATGTGAGTGTACAGCAGTCACACTGTTGGCTGCTGTACTGCTTGGCTGAGCTGTCTATGTAGAAAGTCCCATTGGACCTGCTGCCTGGCAAAGATCAGAGATCAAGGCTGCATCCCCGAGCAGAGAGCCCAGGTAAGACTGTGTGGCTTAGGGGCTCTTTTCAGAGTCCACTAATGTAGTCGGTGACACCTGCAGAGGAGAGACCCTTAGGGGACCAGTAATGCCACTGTGTTCTTCACACTGCATTTGGGGATGAGCAGGACACAGGCTTCATTGTCAGGTCGCTACTTGGAGCCAAATGCTAAGTGTAAATGGTACCTGCCTGCTTGTCTCTTGGCTTCCTGCTGTGTTTTGCAGGCTTTAACCCTTCCCAGCAGACAGTCACCCAATGCTTGCCTGTCCGACTGTGTTTATGCTTTCTGTGGCGGAAGCCAGCTTTGCAATACCCTCCATTCCCTTGACTGGAATGTAACCGGGAAGTGCTGAGACAACTTGCTCCACTGCCTGTAGTAGGATCTGTTAATGGATGTCCTTCCCACAGCGCAGCCATTCCCAGGGCGCAGACAGGAAGTAACCTCTCTTCACTTTGCCCATGGCCAACTCTAGGAGGTGGCTGAAGGAGAGGGGAGGTGGAGAAAGAAGGGAAACTGAAATGGTTTGGGTAACTCAAGTGGTCTGTAGGGAAGTTTGGTAAGATAAACTTGGACTATGCTTTCAGCCTCTTTCTTCTGTTCCATTCGCAGGGCCCGGCTTCCCGGCGTTGTTAATTTTCACCGTGGAAATGTGAACAAGCATCTTTTCATGCCAGATAGGGCATCAATGATAGTCTAATGATTTCATTCAAATGTGGCAGGAGCATGGGTGAGGAGCTACCTTCAGGAACATGGGCTGCTTACTGACAGCTATCCAGCCAAAGAAGAGTCTCCTTGCTGTAATCGTTAGCATCTGTATTGGTGATGGAGGGAGGGGCGGGCCTTTGTGAACCGCGACTCACCTGCTAAACTTACCTGGGCATCTTACGGATGAATTGTTCTAACATGAGGAGTCTCTGCTCAAAGACTTTCCTGTATTTTCTTCTGTGATTAGTTACAGGTTGTGAGCAATAAGTCACATCTGGGCCATGATTCCTTCCTAGGCTTCTTATTCTGTCTTTGACTGTTTTACCTCTTGGGCATAGACTTATGCTTCTTTCTAACCTCTGCTGGCTTGTCCTCAGCTCCAGAATTCCCAATGATGTGTGCATCACCCTCAGATAGCTTATCCGTGATGATCACTCCTGCTCTCATGGCTTCAAATATCATCTGTAAACTATTGACATTCAAGTCTGTATTTCCAGCCCGCATTGCTTCCTTGAAGGGCAGAAACAACACCTTGTGTTCCAGCTGGCATCTCAACTCATTAAGTAGGCAAAGCTCGGTGGCCAGCAAGTCCCAAGAATCCTTCCATCTCTGCTTCCCTAGCTCTGCGATTATAAGTGCACACCACCTTACTAGGATCTTAAAAATTACAGTTACTAGCCAGGAGGTGTGGCTCACACCTTTAATTCCAGCACTTGGGAGGCAGAGGCAGGCAGAGGCAGGCAGATCCCTGGGTTCAAGGCCAGCTTGGTTTACATGAGTTCCAGGACAGCCAGGGCTACATAGAGAAACCCTTTCTTTCTCATTTCTTCTTTCCTTCCTTTCTTTTTCTTTCCTTCTTTCTCCCTCCCTTCCTCCCTCCCTCCCTCTCTCCCTCCCTCCCTCTGTCCCCCNTTTCTTTCTTTCTTTCTTTCTTTCTTTCTTTCTTTCTTTCTTTCTTCACATGTATGTGTGTGCCCATGTGAGCCACAGTGCACAAGTAGAGTTCCAAGGACAAGTTGAAGGAGTTGATCCTTGCTTCTATTTGTACCAGGCAGGTTCTGGTAATGGACCTCAGCCATCAGGCTTGGAGGGAAGTGCCTTTCTTGCAGAGGTATCTTGCTGCCCCCTCCCTTATAAAAACACTACTTCTAGGGATTGTATGTGCAAATATCTTCTCCCCTGAGATGCCCCAGCCCCCTATACTCGTCACATTTTACCTTACATGGTTTTCTTTGTCAGCTTGGTAGGTGGTAATACAGGTTGGGTAGGACATACAACATTTCTGGAGCTCATTCCTGATTCTAGATCCTTCTACTCTGGAGGTTGAAAAGAACCTTGGGAAGACTGAACACCTATACCTATACTGAAGTTTACACATTGATCCACACCTTTATGCTCTGCCAGAATGAATCCTCATTTTCCTTGCCCTCTAGAAGCAGCCTCCAGAGATAGCTCTGTGTTCAGCTGACTGGGGGTCTGCTTCCTTCGGCTGAGAGATGTCTGGTTCACAATTACATGCCTGACTTCCTTCTTTGAAAACACCTGATGCCTATAATAAATTCTAAAGGGTTGAATATTACCTCAGAGTAATGGGTAGTTCTGACGAGGAAGGTAATTGAATGCATTCGTTCACTCTCTTCAGCAGTGGAACAGTGCTGAGCTGTCTACGGGCAGTGTGCCTGCTTTGAGGGTCTGTGTACACAAAGCTGCCATACATGGCCACCCATGGGCGTATGTTGGATGACATGTTTTATTAGTAGAAAGAGGATGTGCTAGATTTTTGAAATGAACATAAAACGAACTTTCTTCCACAGGAGCATGTCCTGGTCAGCAGCACCAGGCTGTCTTGAAGCAGTAGGAGCAGAATCATCCAGTCCCACATCTTTCCTTTCAGAGGAGAGAGAAAGAATGTGGATGGGCCTTGGAAGGCTTTTTCAGAGAACAATGCCCAGGATCGTATGACGATGTAAGAGGAGACAGGTGTGAATGTTAGGGACCAGTCAGGCTGCTATGGGACGATGCTCTTGTATATTGTAAGGATTTGTCACTCTTGTTAGTTTAATAAAATGCTGATTGGCCATTAGCCAGTCAGAAAGTATAGGTGGGACAAGGACAACCAGTCTTAGAGAATTCTGGGAAGAGGAAAGGCAGAGAGTTAGTCACCAGCCAGACACAGAGGAAGCAAGATGAGAATGCCTTACTGAGAAAAGGTACCAAGCCACGTGGCTAAACATAGACAAGAATTATGTGCAGACCCAAGATTTTGTCTCGCCCAGTTTTGCAGTTATTCAGTTCCAAAGAAACACACAGAAGCTTATATTAATTATAAACTATTTGGCCTCTTAGCTCAGTCTTATCATTAACTAGTTTTTACAACTTAAATCAATTCATAAATCTTATTCTCAGTATGGCATTCTCATCTTGCTTCCTCTGTGGCTGATGACTGCATATCCACCTTTTCTCTTCCCAGAATTCTCTTAGTCTTGTTGCCCTGTCTATACTTCCTGCATGGCTACTGACCAATCAGCATTTTATTAAAATAATTTGAGTGACAAATCTTGACAGTGTACAACAGTATTCTTACACAGCAAATTATGGGTTAATTTAAGTTGTAAGAGCTAGTTAATAATAAACCTGAGCTAATAGATCAAACAGTTTATAATTATTATAAGTCTCTGTGTGTTTCTTTGGGACTGAATGGCTGTGTGACCAGGCAGGACAGAAACTTCCATCTACAAAACCAGGCTGTGAGCTTCAGACCCTCTGGAACGTGGCCACCTGGTGTGGTTCCACCTGCTTGTATGGTGGGGACCTGCATGCCAGTGATCCCCATGTCCACGTGTTCTCTGTATTGGCCTCTGCATGAAGGAACCCTGGCCTGAGAGGAGATGGTATTTATATTTGCAGTACTCACTGGTTAGATAACTGATCTCAGTTGTTTCTCTTCCTCCTGCCATAGCCTAAGCGGGGTGTGCTTGTGTCCACAATTAATCCCCAGTTACATGGTTCAGCTCTAGAACCTTCACTGTGTGATTCAAGCTTTTACTTTTCTGCTCTATCTTTAGTGAAGTTATGAGACTCAGTGTTCCCAAGTGAATTTTTGCCATAAAGACAAACCATAACTCATAGATGGTTTTTGTGGTGTGGTCTCTGTCCATATGCCTCTCACAGGGTCTTAGCACTAATTTGATCCTTTTAACTTAGACACTTTGGCATTCTTCTTGCTCCTTAAATGTCTTGTATTTCTTTGTGTATCTTTTAGTAAGTTTGAATGGCTGCTACCACTCAAATAGCTTTTGTAGTATGGTTTACCCTTTGCCTCCATAACAGAGAGCAGTAAAAGGGAAGCTGTAGGGTAGAACATCTAGTAACTTAGTGGGGCCACCGGAAGTCAAACCTCTACATCTTTGTGTTTTATTATTCCCCAGGGATTGTGGAAGGCCTTAGGGTTTTGATGGGGAAACAAGAGAGATGAGGTTTCTACACTCATGAGAGTTATATTCAAGAGAAGGAGGGAAGGAGGAAGGGAGGGAGGGAGGGAGAGAGAGAGATGAAATAATCAAAACTAATCAGCTATTCTAGGGCTGTGTGCCTTTGGAGAGTGACAGTAACTGATTGTTGTGGAACACTGTCCCCTGGTGTGGTGTAATTGTCCTTTGGAATGCTCAGCAATTATGATTATCTACTCTAGTCTGCACTAGACCCATACAAGGTTGGTTCTTTTAACATTCCACCATGGAGGAGGGCTTTACTCCTTCTTGAGGTTATGTAGACAGTCAAAATTTCCTGGGAGAAAGACATTTTCTTCAGTGGTATAGTCACTCCTAAGCTACCCAAGCTTCTAAGATAGCCATTCTCATGAACTTACAGGGGAACCATAGCCTGGAGTGCAGCTGATACTTTGGTCTCCTGTTGATGCCATGCCTAGGGTGAGCGGGTGTTTGTCCTCCAAGGAAAACTTCATACTGCATCCTTGACTTTGGGAGCTGGCACAGGAGAAGCTGAAGTCCAGTGCTCTCTCACAGCTTGGTCTATGGTGGGCAAGACATTTGTAACATCTTTGGGAAAAAAAGCACACACACAAATTCAGTAGTCTATGTTAGTTTCATTCTTTTTGTCTAAAATTAAGGAGTAGGGACTGGAGAAATGATGGTGCAGTGGTCACAAGTCCTCTCTGGTCTTGCACAAGACTGGAGTTGGGTTCCCAGCACCCATGCAATGGCTCACAATTGTCTGTAACTTCAGTTCCAGGGGATCTGATACCCTTTTCTGGTATCTCTGGGTTATGCACAAATGTGGTGCACAGACATACTTGCAGACAACACTCATACACATAAAATAAAAATGAATGAATAAAATAATAAACATAAAGGTGATTAAAACACAACAAAATAAGTAGTGTTAACTGCCTGGATTGATTTTTTAAAATAATGATATGTATATAAAGCCTTCATGTCCAAACAGAAGTCTTTCCCTCACCCCTCTCCCATACCTTCTTCTGGCTCGGACCTCAGATGGGGCCTGCGCTGTTCACTGTACTTTTGTGTCTGGTTCCATTTTGTTTGGACAGTGTTTTTAGATTTCCTCATGTTTTCTATTGCTGGTGGTTCATTGCCAATCAATCTCCCCGTGTGTGGGTGTAGACAGGGAGTCTCTAGGAGTGAGAGAACACGGTTAGAAGGTAGATGTAACCACCCTACTGCAAAGGGTTAGAGCCCCTGCTCTCCTTCGTTGCTGTCAACACTGATACTTTCAGCTTTTGATTTTCATCATTCAGTATGCATGTGGTTGAATCGTAGTTTTCTGAAGCATTCTGATAGCATTTTGCATCTCTTTTTGTGTATTCCTTATTTGTGGATCTTTGTGACAGGTCTGCCAAATAGTATGTTTATTTGTTTGCTTTCTTTTCATTTAAATTCCACTTATTTATCTTATTTTGTATGTGGAGGTGAGAGGACAACTTGCAGCAGTCACTTCTCTTTTTGCCATGGGGTCTGGAGATCTAACTCAAGCCGTCAGGTTTGATGACAAGCGCCCTTTACTGCTGAGCCATCTTGCAGGTCCTAACGTTGTTATTTTTAAACAGCTCATTTGGCCACACACTTATTGCATGTGTTTTTCATGGTCTTATCTGTTCATGTTCTTGCTCATACTTTTTGTGAGGAGAAAAATTTTGAATGTTAATAAAGTCCAATATATTATTTTCTTTTGTAGTTAGATTTTTGTGTTTAAAAATAAATCATTGTGCATTCTAAACTTGAAGAAATGTTCTCTCTTAGAATTTATGTTTCCAACTTTTGTGTTTGCTCTGTGATGCACCTTGAATTAATTCTCTTGTGTGCTATGAGATTGAGGTTGAAGCTCATTTTGAAAAACATGCATCTGGAGAGATGGTTAAGGGCATTCATTCATCTGGCACAGGATCTAGGTTCAGTTCTCAGCACCCACGTGGCAGCTCATAGTCATCTGTAGCTCAAATTCCAGGGGGGTCTGGTAGTGATATTGCATTTGTATTTTAATAAATAAAGTTTGTCCGAAGGTCATAGAGTAAAACAGCCCCACTGGTCAGCCTTACAGACAAGGCAGTGGTGACACACACCTTTAATCCCAGTAGCCACACTAGTTTGCCATAGAAACCAGGTGGTAGTGGTGCACACCTTTAATCCCAACCCTAGAGAGGAATTTAAGATGGGAGGAGAGAGCTCTCAGACACAGTCTCCTTCTGAGATTCCTGGAGGCAGGATTGTCATTTCAGACTGAGGTAGAGGTAAGAGCCAGCGGCTGATGGTTTTGCTTTTCTGACCTTCAGGTTCAACCCCAATATCTGTCTCTAAGATTTTATTAATTGTGTTACCAGATCTGATGCCCTCTTCTGGTCTCTGGAGGCACTACATGCACATGGTACACCTACATACATGCAGACAAACACCTCATATATATGAGATTTAAATAAGCAAATCTTAAAATTTTCAGCTCTTCCTTCTCCAGTTTAATTGACCTGGTGACTCTGTCAGCATTCATTTGAGTGTGTTATGTCTGAGTCCATTCCTGTGCTCTCCATTCTGCTCAATCTTCTGTATCTTTATTCATATCCTCTTACACTGTTGGTTGTTGCGGTGTTGGGAAAGTCTTGAAATCAGTACTAGAAGGAATCCAACTCTGTTCTTGGTGTTTCTGATTACTTGCTTATTCTGGAGCCTTTGAATTTTAATTGTGGTTTTAGAATTAGTTGTAAATGTCTTCAGAAAAGTCCTGCAAGGAATTTTGATTTTGAGTCAATCAATTCTGTGTGTCAATCAGATCATGAACAACTAAACAAGTTTTCCATGTCCTAGGCTATAAAGAGTATATATCTTCCCATTGATTAAGGTTTAAAAATTCTTATAATATAGTTTTTAGCATATGGGCAGGCACATATCTCTCATTGGATTCATTATTACTATTATTAGTAGTAATAATATTAATAATCTAACCCAAGTCCTCTTGTAACCTAAGGAATTTCCTACCACTGAGCCACATATCCTTATCTAGATTTCTTCTATACTAAGGACACACACATAATATATATATATACATGTATATAATACCATGCATGTATATATATGTATACATATAATACCATATGGTACTATAATTAATTTTAAATATTTGTTAGTATTTTATAAGATTAGAGCTTGCTTATATATACTGACCATTTGTTTTGCAAGCTTTGTTAAACCTTATTTATTTAGCCTGAGAACTCTTTGTGTGTAGATTCTGTAAGGTGTCCTTCGTTTGCAAATGTGTCATCTCTGAATAACAACACCTTACTTCTGCCTTTGGTGTTGTTGTTATTCTTGCTTTTTTTTGAGATAGGGTTTCTTTGTGTAACAGCTCTGCCTGTCCTGGAACTCTTTTTGTAGACCATTCTGGCCTTGAGCTCTCTGCCTCCCAAGCATGGGGACTACAGGCATTAGCCATCATCGCTCAGAGACTTCTATCCTTTCAATAATTTTTATTTACTTCTTTTCTAGCTTTATTGCAATAGTTATGGTGTCTAGTGCAGGACTGAACATTCATGTTTCAATCCAAATGGGAAAGCATCTAATCCTTTATTATTATGGTGCTACAGGCAGGGTCTGTTATTGGTTCACTCCAACAGACTGAATAGTTATCCATCTGATTTACATTTGCTGACAGCTATGCTTAAAAATATTACAAATGATTGTTTATTGAGGATCTGCATTTATTTATTATTAAATTAATAATACAAAATATTATAATATATTAAATTAATAATATTAAATGTTATATTATTAATAATATTACAAATGGTCACTTATTGAGAAAAGCACACCTATTGAGAAGGCCTGGTGGAGCCCCTTGCTTCAGTCAGCCTTGAGAACAATCACCTCACTGAAAGGCAGTCCTCAAGAGCAAACGTTCACAGCTTTTTGATAAAGATGGTAGATGGAACTGGCTCTTTTTTTTAAGTTAAAAAATTTTTAAGACCATTTTTATGTGTACGTGTGTTTTGTCTGCATGATTTTCTGTGCATCACTGTGTGTGCTCAATGTCTGTGGAGGCCAGGAGATGGTGTTGGCTCCCCTAGGACTGGGGTGGCAGACAGTTGTGAGCCATGGTTTGGGTGCTGGGAACCAAACTTGGATTCTGCAAGAGTCCTCTAGCCATAGAGCTGTCTCGCTAGCCCCAGCAGCATCATTTCTTAAATGGAAAATTTATGCATTCTGTAAAGCCCCAAGAGCTTCTTGGAAAGAATTCTAGATACTTTTTAATTAACCATAAGAAAATAGTTGGATAGAAATTATTGACCCCTCCTTGACCTGGTCCAAGAAATTTATCAAATTCATCTTCTGTCATGGCTTCTTGGACCCTGGAAGGAGGAATCAGGTATGTGAGGTCTTTGTGGGACTATATCAGTCACCTTGTTCTGATTTTCCATCTTTTGAAGCTTGGGAATTTAGATATCTCTCATTGTTCTGCATTGGGGCTTTTCATAGTTGGGATAGTGGTCCTTCTGGGAGCCATCTAGAATAGCTCTATTGTCTCTTGGAAACTCCAATCAAACAATGTCTCCTTTTCATCAGCAAGTAAAATAAAACTTTGAAGCTGAGGATGGTATCAGTGGTCAGGCATGTAGTCTACATGTGTGAGACCATATCTCGGTCCTTAGCCGTAAACAAAAAAGTGGAGCTGTGTCCCATTGGCTCATCACAGGACACCAGCCCTAAATCAGGGCTATGCAGTGGTCTGAAGGATAAATGATGCTGATTGGCTAGACCTGGTCACATTTCTAGCCATGGGTGGTGGATTTAGCACCTGGGTGAGAAACCACTGTGCAGCTCATACAAGGATGGGGAATGGAAAGTAAGCAGACAAGAACAAGCCAAGACAATCCCACCCACCCAAGCTAATCAGAAACCATCCAAGAACCTCCAGCTTTTGGGGTAGTTTTCTGTTGGTATATAGCAGAGAAACATACTTCCATTTCAGGGGCCTTTAGCAGTCTCTGCGGGTGCTCTTTGTGTACGATGAGTAAGTGAATGCTTGCTGCTAGTATAGTTCTTTGGGTTTACAGTGGTCTGAGCAAATATACCTTAAGAGTGTTGACTCATGAATCAATGTTGACCTGGAAGATGGTCCCCAAGGCCATGCTGTCTGGTTTTGTAAACAATCCACTTTAGGCTGACATTTCTTCTCAGTAACTTGGATGAAGCAATCACAGATCTATTTAGAAGTGGTTTAGATAAACAGCTCCTGGAATGTTGGATTTTTTTTATTAGTTAACTTATGGAAAAATAGTATACGACCTCTATCTTTTTATTTTTCACTGTGGAAGCATACAAATATTAGAACTATTTGTTTGGCGATCATTTTACTGTGATGAGGTAGATCTGTCTCATAAGAGAAGGCCACAGTGTCACCCTGGAAGACAGCTCTTCTCAAGAAGGGATAATTGGTTTCCTTATATACACATTAAAATAAAATAACATAGCAGATATTTCACAAACAATGCAACACAACATTTTAGTTTTTAAAATGAAAACGATTCTAATTTCTGTCATTTCCCTATACATTTCTTATTTTAGAAATCTGTACTTGATAGTGCATCGTAGCACAGAACCTTGATGTCATCCTGTGGACCTGATTGCTTTTCAAACTTTTTAGAAAGCCTGGGATGAAGTGGCTCTGATGATACTTACAGAAGAATGATACTGTTTATGACCTGTCACTCAATTGAGATTCTTTCCCCTTCTACCAAGAGGGGTTGAAAACCAATCACCCTACTCAAGCTGTAAGTGCACACTTAGATCTGACACACCTGAGCTGCTCCTGCACCCTTTCCCCAGATAGGGGGAAAGCCATGGGAGCTGAAGAATACAGGAAGGATGAGGGGCATTCACCTAGAGACTCCCTCACCAGGGATGCTCAAAACCTCTCATTGTTTTGACTGCGGCAGGCAAGGGGTCATAGAGCAAGCCACTAATATTCTCCCTGTTTCTAGCTACCTGTGGAGTGGTGAAAAGTGGTGGTGGGGAGATAGACCCCTAGCTGGACAGCAGAAGCAGGCCCCGAAGAATGTTCCTAGGTTGGACCCAGGAACCCAATCACAAGATGGGATTTCAGGGATTGGTGTTTAGCTCTTCCTCATGACCATAGCCTCACCTGTACAAGGATAGGACTGTCTTAATAGCATTTCACATGAAAAACACCTCAAAGTTGAACCAACCCAAGTTCAGGATGACTCAGAAGAGTCAACATCATCATTCTTAAGCCTCCTTTATCGGGGACATAATGCCAAGATCCTGGGAGATAAAGGGAGGAAATAGTTGCTCTTCAACAAGATTATCCACTTTCTGGACCAGGTCATTTATTTCCCCCTGGGGGCCTTTCTTGTGATCTGTGTGTTTGTAGCTGTGGCTGCTGTTCACTGTGTGCCATCACCATCCCCCACACATAGTCACCAAAATTTTCTCCAGGGCACATAACCTCTGAAGGGTGAGGACAAATGACCGTAGCTGTGAGTGGTCACACAGAGAAGTCTCTCTGGAGCATGAAGTCAGTTCTAAGAGTTCCATCACACCATGAATATTCACACCCTAGATTAAGCCCAGAGTGCTGGGGTTAATAAATACCCCACTTCAGTTTGTTGGGGGAAGCTAGGAGTGCTGGGAACAGAGGAGGAATATTTGTCACAAGGTGGTCTTAGGGGTAGCCGTCAGGGTGGGCTCGCCGTATTTGAACCTCTCCTTTTATTCTCAGGATTTTCCCTGTGACTCCTCCCTTTTTTCCTTTCTCTTCTGGGATTCATGTAACTTCCTACTGAGTATCTTTTTATTGTAATAAAATACACATATAATTGTATGTATTTTTTAGTATGATATATACATATATAATACAACAGTCATGGAAGCAGAGGATTCAGGCTCATTCCCTGTGTTGATTGGCTGTCATCAATATCTTCGTAGTCTTCATTATCTTAAATGATCCATTCAGTTTTGTTTCCCTTCCCACCTCTGAGCATAGAGAAGCCTCATTAGCTGTCTTACTGGAATCCCCAACCTTGTAGAACTCCATGTGATATGGGATTCCCCTCTGTAGGCTGTGAATATGTCTTATTGCCATTGGCTAATAAAAAAGCTGCTTTCAGCCAATGGCTTAACAGAGTAAAGCCAGGCAGAAAATCCAAACAGAGATGTAGGAGAGAGTAGGCAGAGTCAGAGGGAGAAGCCATGTAGTTGCTGGAGGAGACAGATGCTGGCCAGAACCTTACTGGTAGGCCACAACCACATAGCAATACACAGATCACTAGTAATGGATTAATTTAAGATATAAGAGCTAGCCATAAGAAGCGTGAACTAATAGGGCAAGCAGTGTAATATTACAGTATTATAAACTTAATAATACAGTTTCTGTGTGATTATTTTGGGCTTGGGTGGTCAGGAAACGAACAAGCAGCCTCCAACAACACCATGTCTAGTGGGAACTGTTGCAAGTCAGTCCTCTGAGCAAGAAAGCTACTACCTTCATCAAATCAGCTGTGCCTTCTTGTAAGTGTCAATCGCAACCAGGCCTGTGGACTGTTGACATCCCCTCATAGAAGAAGGGTTGGGAAATCTCAGTGGATCCTTATTTTGAGTTTACAGCTGATTATCTTTGCCCTAATTTCATGTGGCCTCAGGATCTCTGGACAATACATAGATTTGGAAAGGTTAACTTAGGGGGTCTTCATCTGTGCAGCAAGGGGGGAACCATCATCCATATTGAGTTCAGATCTTTCGCGATTGCTGCTTTATGGTCAAGATGCTCCTGTTAGAATAACCCCTCACCCATGATCTGTAAGCAAGCCTAATAAACTCATTGATTCCCCAGGGTGAACTCTGCTGGAAAGGTACTTTGGTTTGCATTGGGACCTTATGAGGAAGGGGTAGGATGTTGTTTATATCTCCCCAGGGAAGGAATTCTCACAATAGACGATGAGACTCAGCTACTCACAGAAGCCCTCACACCCTCTGAACCCAGCTCAGCAGGGCTTTCATGGCTTCTCCTCCATGGGTGTGTATACCATAGACCATGCTATGCTATGTGGATATGTGTGAATAGCATAGACCACCCTATGCTATGCTCCCCAGCAGATGTCTAAGCTCTTCTTAGTGCATCTCTTTTGCCTAAAGTGAGCTTCCTATGCTCTTTACAAACTTCAAGCTCTCATCTTAGTCCCATCTCTCTCCTTTTGGTTCATCCCATGAGGGTCATGCAGTCATGTTTTCTAAAGTTAGCTGCCCTATGTTTTACCAGCATCCCTGCTATCTCTTCTGTCTCCAGGACCTGCTATAATAGCCTTGTTTTCCTTCTAGAAGGTTTGGAACATGTGTGTTATTTTCTCTTAATAAGTCATGGCAGACATCAGGATGCCATAACAAATTACCATAATCTTAGTGGCTTAATTCATAGATACCGATTCTCACAATTCTTGGAGCTTGGAACTCCAGGATCAGAATACCAACATGACCAGGTGCCTTGGAGGTTCCTCTTTCTGGCTTGTAGATGCCACCTTTGTGCTATACCTTCACATGATATAAATAAGGATGGTGATCTCTGGTACCAGATCCCTGGCACTGGGGTTACTAATAGTTGTGAGCTGCCATGTGGGTGCTGGTAATTAAACCCAGATCCTCTGAAAGAACAACGGGTCCTATTAACTTCTAAGCCATGTCTCCAGACATCTGTAATATCTTCTTAAGGGCATCAATCTCATCAAGAGGCTCCCACCCTCACGACCCCATTTAAAGCTAATGACCAACTAAGGGTCCCGTATTCTAATCTATTGCATTGGAGGCTTCAACAACTGAATTCGTAGGGAGGTATCCTTTTCATACGCTCATCCATCTTCTTCCTAAAACCTCATCCCACCACTAAGCTTCCTCTTCCAGTCCTTACTGCACACTGTAGCCAGTCCTGGTCTTCCATGGGGCTTGGCAGGTTGTTATCCCTCACGGATTGTAGCCAGGGGAATGCACACCCCTTAGCAAGGCATTGGAGACTTTTCATGAACCTGCCTCCCTCCATCTTTCTCTTACCATCCCTATCGTATCATGTTCCCACCATCAACTCTGTGGGGCAATGGAGTGAAAGGGGAGCGCAGGCCTGCTTTTCATCCTGCCCGGCTCTCGCACGGCTAGCTTATACCCCGAAATAAC